>JAUPFV010000003.1:325267128-325867128 GCA_036936605.1 Limnanthes douglasii subsp. nivea
ACGTCTCCTAAATAAACGAAACGACTCCTAAACAATAGCCACTAATTACGGAGTTACATTAAACACTCCTAAAAAATAGCCACTAATTACGTAATCTCTCAACACCCTCCCTCAAGGTGGAGCATGAGGTTCAAAAATGCCCAGCTTGCCAAGAAGATAATCAAATTGTTTCTTTCCAAGGGCCTTTGTAAAAATATCCGCCAATTGTGCACCAGTAGGAACATATGACGGAGCAATCAAACCATCGACTACTGCATCCCGAACAAAGTGACAATCAACCTCAATGTGTTTGGTGCGTTCATGAAATACCGGATTTTTGGCCATATGGAGGGCTGACTGACTATCACAAAAAAGCTGGATTGCCTGAGGGTGGTGCACGCCCAAGCTCAGAAGCAACCCCTTCAACCATTTGAGCTCACAAGTAATGGCTGCCATAGCTCGGTAATCCGCTTCTGCAGACGAGCGAGAAACTGTGTATTGCTTCTTGGTCTTCCAAGAAATAGGAGATTGTCCAAGAAACACAAGCCATCCGGACAAAGAGCGTCTAGTTATTGGACATGCTGCCCAATCAGAGTCACACCAACCCTGCAGAGATAGATTACTATCTGCACGTAACAAAATACCCTTACCCGGAGTACCTTTCAAATAACGAACGACTCTCAAAGCTGCCTCCCAATGCTCAATTTTGGGCTCCTGCATAAACTGAGATAATATATGAATCGAGTAGGCCAAATCTGGACGGGTCACTGCCAGATAAATGAGCCGACCCACTAATCTACGATAGGATTCAGGGTTCGACAAAAGCACCCCGTTTGCGAGACCCAATTTGTGATTTTGCTCAATCGGGAAGCCACACGGCTTGGCTCCCAATAATCCAGCCTCTGAAATAATGTCAAGCGTGTACTTGCGTTGACACAAGAACAAACCAGCTGAACTCCTTGCCACCTCGATTCCGAGAAAATATTTCAAATTGCCAAGATCTTTCATCTTAAAACAATCACTGAGATAGGCTTTAAATGCCTTAAGTGCAGCGGAATCAGTCCCAGAAATAATAAGATCGTCGACGTACACTAGCACATTTATTTGAACATTGCCCTTAGTGTAAGTAAAAAGGGAATAATCAGAGTAGGATTGCAAGAAACCGTATCCTTTAAGAGCCGTGACCAACTTTGCAAACCAACATCTCGGAGACTGTCTCAACCCATAAAGAGATTTTCGTAACCTGCAGACCAAGTTTGGATAAGAACTCTCAAATCCAGGGGGAAGTTTCATATAAACCTCTTCCTCAAGATCTCCATGCAAAAAGGCATTGTGAACATCCATTTGATGAAGTTCCCAATTTTTCGAAGCTGCAATAGCCAAGAAAGCACGTACCGTAGTCATTTTGGCAACCGGAGCAAAAGTCTCATTATAATCAATACCTGCTTTTTGATGATTCCCCAAAACTACTAATCTGGATTTGAGCCTTTCAATATCACCGCTTGAGGAATACTTGCTTTTGTAAACCCACTAACTTCCCAAAGCACGCTTACCCTTTGGAAGAGGTTCAAGCGTCCACGTACCATTTTCCTCCAAAGCCCGAATCTCCTCCTGCATTGACTTTTGCCAACCTACATCTTTCATAGCTTCTTTGAACGACTTGGGATCATTGCTCGAAATAATAGATGCAAGAAACTTCTGATAATTCACAGAATAATGGTCACAATTTATATAATGTGCTATGGGATAAGGGGTACCTGAGGGATGCTGTGGAGACAAAGTGGCGGAAGATGGACTTTCAGCTACAACAGTATGAGTAACAAAGTCTCGTAATAGAACTGAAGGAATTTTATTCCTCATCCCCCTTCCCATAGGAACGGACTGCCCATTGCGTGTATTATCAAGTCCTGGTGACTCGGGCCTATCAGGCAAAACAACTTGTGACTGAGAAGGGGCCTCTGTTTGTGCTGCTGATGAAGTCTCGGTATGGACCTGCCCACCCTCCCTGAAACCTGGGTCCCGATCTGCATCAAAATGGGATGCTTGATCTTGGTGGGGTTGTGTTTGGACTTGTGGGTTAGGCAAATCAGCATTAACAAAATCAGCAAAATCATGATCAACTTCAACATGCGCCGTAGGCACAATATTTTCTGGAATAATATTTGCAGCACCTGGGTTATTAAACGGAAAAATATCCTCAAAGAACTTGACATCTCGAGAAACAAACGATTCCTTTCTGTCCAAATCAAACAATTTCCACCCCTTCTTTCCAAACGGGTAACCCAAAAAAACACATTTTCTACTTCTACTTGCAAATTTGTCATCACTGGATTTTTGATTATGAGCAAAGCTAAGGCAACCAAAGGTGCGTATTTCCTCATATGAAGGAGGGGTACCAAATAGAATTTCAAAAGGTGTTTTATTGTTTAAAAGAGGAGAAGGAGTGCAGTTTATTAAATGAGCAGCAGCCAGAACACTTTCTCCCCAAAAATAAATAGGCAAATTTGCTTGAAAGCGTAATGCCCTCCCGACATTTAAAATATGTTTGTGTTTTCGTTCAACCCTCCCATTTTGTTGTGGGGTCCCCACACAGGAAGTTTGGAACAAAATACCAGTTGCAGAAAAGTAGTCAAGCAAGCATTTAAATTCTGTACCGTTATCACTTTGAACGACTTTCACTGTTTGAGAAAATTGTCGATCTACCATTGCAATAAAAAACATGAACATACGAAAAACCTCTGTTTTATCAACCAACAAATAAATCCATACAGCTCTTGAGAAATCATCAACAATAGTTAAAAAATACCGAGCTCCACAAGAAGAGACATGTTTATAAGGTCCCCACAAATCACAATGTATTTTCTCAAAAATTCTAGTTGCCTTATTGTCACTTAATGTAAATTTGTCTCTTGGATGCTTAGCACGGAAACATATTTCACAAGCTTTATTTAATCTACCCTTAAGACTACCAACCGGAGGAAGTAACTTTACTATTTTTGCTGAAGGGTGTCCCATCCTTTTGTGCCACAACTCCAAAGTCGATTCTGCTTTGTTAACAGACACATGTTGTACTGAATCACCTTCATCTCTAAAGAAGTAGTAAAGTCCATCTCGCCTAACTCCCGTCCCAATCAGCTCCCTGGTGTGGTCCTGTATAGCACACATATAAGAATTGAATTGGACAATACAATGTAAGTCATCATTCAATTGTGAAACCGAAAGTAAATTGCAATTGAGTTTCGGCACATATAGAACATTATTAAGAGTTAATTTATCTGATAATCGAACTGAACCAGATTTTGTTGCAACGACAGATTCACCATTAGGAAGTCCAACTGGACAGTCAAATAATGCCACAGTGTCAAATAACCAAGACAAATCACCGGTAACGTGATGAGTTGCCCCAGTGTCAATGATCCATGACTTCGTGTCAAACTTACCACTCAACCTGTCATCCTGAACAGGAGCATTACCAATTAAGCCTGCAAGAGCTTTCCATTGTTCTGGTGTGAAGAGTTGATCGGTGGCGCTTTTAGTAGAGGATACTCCAATTGTACTGCTTGTTGCATTAGCACGAGCGGAACCACGCCCACGACCAGCCTGCTGACGACCACGACCAGCACCCACATCAGCCTTGTTTTGATCCAACCACCCCTGGGGATATCCATTTATTTCATAGCAATTATTTTTGTCATGACCATGCTTGTGACAGTGAGGACAAGCAACGAGAGACCAACAATTCGAAGACTCATGCCCCGTCTTCTTGCAGTGGCTACACACGGGCCTGTCCGTTTTTCCGCGGCCTCTTCCTGTGCCAGTAAAGCCAGTACGAACAGCGAAACCAAGAACCTCTGTTGGGTTGTCTTCTGTCACTGACTTGGCAAGCCGCACACGTTCATCTTGTATCGCCAGTTGGTACGCTCGATCAAGCGAAGGTAAAGGATCTTGAGAAAGAATATTGGTACGTAATTGAGCATACAAGTCAGTGTTGAGTCCCATCAAGAAGTCATGTAATTTACCTTGTTCTCGTCTTGCTTGGTGCAAAGATGCGGCAGTACAAGACTGACAACAGCTGCAAGTAATTAGTGGTTCATGCTTAAACAATTCTTCCCACAATACATTCAGTTTCCCGTAGTAAGTTGTAACCGACATAGATTTTGGTTGCTCACACTTTGCAATTGAAGTCTTTAACTGTTGAATTCTTGGACCATTAACCATAGCATATCGTTGCTTAAGATGCTCCCATAAACGTTTCGCATCACGAAATTTGGATAGGGTACTCTTTACCGTAGGATCGATTGTGTTGGTAATCCAAGAAACCAACATGGCATTGATGGTGTTCCAATCAGATTGGGTATATGGAGGCGTCGGTATAGTGATGGTACCGTCCATAAAATCGAACTTGCGGCGTGCCTCTAATGCTAATTGAATATCTGAAGCCCAATCATCGTAATTGTCTCCGCATAGACGAGTGGGTGTGATGAAGTCGCCTGGTCGGTCTCCCGTGCCGAGAAAAAATGGTGAATTCATCTCCCTTCTTGGTGACGATGGTGATTTTTCATCGTCGTCGGCCATTGTTTTATTGTGTGTGTATGTCAGGCTCTGATACCATGAAAAGACATGGCTCAAAGAAAAACCCTTGCCTTGATTGATTTACTTCCTGTGTTTATATAATAACTTACACCAATCTAATTAAGGTAACGTCTCCTAAATAAACGAAACGACTCCTAAACAATAGCCACTAATTACGTAGTTACATTAAACACTCCTAAACAATAGCCACTAATTACGTAATCTCTCAACACTTATAAAGAAAAAGGAATGAGATTACCTCTCATTTTGACCATAATGTTAATAAGGATAAGGACAAGCAACATCTCCCTGATGCTGCTATTCCACATAGTTTTTTTTCTAAATGTTTTCTTATTGGTTTTCTAAAGAAAACAATTCACAGTACCAATCGGTTCCCACGTAAAGTTCTCATTTGATCAGGTATATTTGTGTTTAGGTACTATTTGGTAAAAGATGTATGTTATAAGGATAATTAAGTCACTAGAAAAGATCACGTTGAGGATGATCGAGACTTGAGGGGTTATAGTCGATACTTGTACAGTGGTGCAAATGGTTGAAGTTAGTTAGAAAATAATTAGGAATGAAGTTACTGTTTTTGAAGAGAAAGAAAATGCTTAGTTATAAAAAAGGAATGATTAAATCATAGAATAATCCCTCGACTATCTCATTTTTTTCATTTAATCCCTCAATTTTAAAATCAGCAGTGAGGGTACGTGGACTTGATAAAATCTATAGATTTAGTCAATGACTTGCAAAACAAATATAAATTTAGTCTGTCGATTTGGGAAAATCTATAAATTTAGTCCCTGACACCAAGAAAAAAGCCACTTACCATGGACTAAATTTGTAGATTCTGCAAAGTCAATGGACTAAACTTATAAAGTTTTCCAGGGTCATGGACCTTCATGGGTAATTTTGAAGTCGATGGACTAAATGAAAGAAAACGGGATTGTCGAATGACTTTTATATGATTTGATCACATGAATGAGTACATTTTGATTTTGAATTGCTAAGAAAAAAACCATAAAAAAGTTTAAATAGAATATTGTTGCTCAAGAATTAAATTATTTTCGATGGAAATTTTTGTGTTATTTAAACATATATTTAGTCCAAAAATATTATATACTTTTGACTTCAAATGGTATGTGTTACATCATATATTTAGTGGTTTTAACTTTGCGAACATAAATTCCAAATAAAATCTTAAATTACAAATTAATGAACTAAAATATATTGTTTTAAACATTTTTTTATCTTTATTGGTTTGAATATTATTTTTGAATATTTACCAATAAAAATATTTTCTAAATAAGAAATTAAATACAAAATTTGTGAAACAAATCTATTTTAAAATTATTTTAATCATATATTATCTTTTTCGGAAAATATCATTTTCCGTATATTTACTATAAATTTTTATTTTTTATTTTTTATTTTGTACCATAATAGATTATTTTTAGAGTATTAGATAAGAATATGTTTTAAGTCAATACATGGCTTCAAGAAAGGGCTCCAATAAATTGAGTCTTGAATCAATCCATCAAGCTTCAATCAACGGGGCTCCTCTTTGGCTTCCTCCACATCTAAAACAACTAATGGTAAATCAAAAACTCATTTTCCAGTTCCCCAGGCATGGCCACATTTGTCAAGAACAACAAAATACATCTCTAGTCAAAGCCATAATCAGCAACATCTCCCTAATGCTAAGGTCATTGAAGCTATTGAAGCTTTGGAAATAGGCTTCAATTGCAATAGCTCATCTGAATATGTCAACTTAGCCTCTAAGCATCCAACCCTCAACAAAGAGATCATAAGTAGTTTAACTACTTCACTTACAAGACACAAAACTGAGGCTGACCAAGACATCAAAACATTAACAAAACCGATGAAATTGGCATTCCATCGGTTGTTCTCAAGATCTTTGAGCTTATGCCTAATTAGTAAGATTCGTCAATCATTTGGCTTAATTATCAGGTTGCGTCATTGGTTATAAAGCACTTTTTCTCATTGTTACATTCGTTGTTGATATCTTCTGCAAGTCATCTAATCTCTAACGGATCGAAATCAATACATTTCTGTTCTCTTTTATTTGGCCATTAATTCTTTGTTTTTTAGATTGACTATCTTCATATCTCTTCTGTTTTAAATTAAATGTTTGAAAATCATTAAATAAGCTTCGATTGGAATTAGTTCTTTATTCAAAGATTGAAGTTCAGTCCATGAACTGTCATAAATTCCAGACGAGATAATCCTAATGTAATTCTAACTAGCTTTCAACTTCGTTTAGCGCCAAAAGTTTAAGTTAGTGCCATTTGTAACTCAAAAAGATATTTTGTACCTTTTCTTTTCTAATCTAAGTCAGGTTTAATTTATAAAAATGTTAGATAACTTTTATAATTTTAAAATCTAAGACTATAATCGTCGTATTCCATGTGAAAATATGTAAATGAACAATTATTTAATTTTTTAAATTACTAAATTTGAGTTGATTTGACTTTTATTAAAAAAAAAAGAGTAATTTATATATATATATATATATATATATATATATATATATATATATATATATATATATATCAGGTTTCCTTAGTCGTATCTTGTAAGAAATCTATCTAACAAAAGAGCAATAATTCGATCACTTATAACCAATTGAATAACGTTTTATTCAAATAACCTTTCTCTAAAAGAAAACGGTCAAATAGTTTTATAATTTATAAAGCATGAATCATAGCTGTATCTCACATGTGAATGTCCGACTATTTCAATCTAGTGTGCAAAAAAGTACTAATAAGGAGCTAATTATATTAAGTGATTTGACTTTTGATTTTGTGTTTCGGACACCAACCATATAAGTTAACGTGCCAAAGGAACAAGAACGTTGATATAAAGTCGAAGGGGTTCCGACTTCCGAACAAGAACGTTGACATACATATTCAAGTTGAGATTTTGGCCCTCCCGATTCAAACCTACTATTGTGACAATACGAAAAGGATTGTTTGGTGTGTATAGACAAAGATAATCAGCAATATAGTTTATGTAAAGAGTGTATATAGTATAAAATAGAAGCCAATAATAATAATAATAATAATAATAATAATAATAATAATAATAATAAATAAATAAATAATAAATGTGTTAAGTGTCAAAATTGTTGGTCCGCAAAATCGGTTGATAAATTATAAATATTTTCAACCATTTTTTAACAAATATGTGTCTTTTATTAAATTTTATTTTCTATTTTAATATCAAAATAGGTAAAATTTTGTCTACGTTTACTTTTATGATAATTTTAAATATTTGTTAACAATTTTAAAAATATATGAAAAAAAATTGAATTCTAGTTTGTTGAACATTCCAACTCTATTTTTTAGGTTTTTTAAACGAAAAAACAATAGCAATCTTGTGATAATATTACTAGTTCAAATTTATTGGTAATATGCGAAGTTGAAGTCACTCAAAAACCAGTTTTTAAATGAAAATTCAGATTAATATTTACAAGATTTGTTTTTTTAACAAAACTGATCATTTTTGTTCGATGAGTAAGTCTTCCATAAACATTTGAAATACAATACATGGATTGTCGTATTAGTTTTGATGGACCCACTATCACTTAAATAAACGTTTAAAAAACGACAAAGAAGTGCATATTAGTTTTGGCAGATTCAATATCATTGAAATCAACGTCTAAAATATGACAATCATGTGCAGTATTAGTTTTGGTCGATCCATTATCACTTAAATCAATGTTTGAATTGTGATATCAGAGAGTGATACTAGTTTGCGAATCGATTACCACTTAAATAAGTATCGGAAACATGACGTATGGTACTAGCTTCGGCGGATCCACTACCACTTAAGCCTGAAACATGACATTGGAGTGGAGTACAAGTTTCGGCGAACCTGTCACCATTTAAATAAGTACTTGAAACACGGAAATAAAGTGTGAAAGTAGTTATGGTGGAGCCACTACCATATGTCTAAAAGTGTTATTTAACACACAAGGCGACTAACTTGGAAGATAGGTCGGTTATCGATTCGGTTTCGCCATCTTCGGGGGGAATCATCCTCTGAGCTCGTGATTTCATCTATGAAGGGAGACCGTTGAATAACATTAGAGATCCTACTTTCTGATACCAGGTTCCAAAGAAACCTTAACTCCAGGAAATCCTCAAAAGTATGATAAAAGCTAAGGACCATGTTGACCTACACCACCTTTATATAGTTTGTGGTCGATTGAATGATATTTTTCTCATGTTTCTTAATGGGCAACGCACAATTAGAGGCTACCATGGTCCCCCTCTTTAAAATGGCATTGCGTTCAGTTTTCAAAACGGTGATTTCATTTAACGTCTCATCATGATAAGCATGAGACTTCTTTAATGCTTCAAGCGTGAGAATATACAAGTTATACACAATATTTCACTGTTTACTTGCTTTTCTGGTTTATTCATCATTCCGTCTAATATCTGCCTCAACTTTCCTTAGGTCTAGAACACAGTTATGCTTTATAATTCGAAGCTGCGTGATCTAGAATGTGTTTTAGATGGTATGCGATATTATGGTGATTAAACTATTTTTTTTCAAAGTCAAAATAAAAATCACACTAAATAAAATTATCTATAAAAAAAAAGGTCTACCTCAAGTCTTAATTCCACGTGTCGATCCACAAATTGTATAAGCGTACAACCACCTGCCATTGGTTGACCAGCGTCGCTAAAGGAGACGAACTGAGCAACAAAAGATCCTGGGTCGCAGGTCTAGCTTGACTACTTGACAACTTACTGTTATTTTGCCTTTCATTCACCTTATGGTCGACAGTTAGATCAATGATGGGGTGCAAACTACCACCATAGCCTCATCTTCTCCAACAATTTTCTCAGCAACGCTCTATGGGCTGAAATAGTTGATCTCGAATGCTTCCCTAACCTTTTTTAGAATAGTAAAACCACCTCTAGTTTGTGCCCTCTTGCTTGGATATTTCGTGTGCACAAGTAGAATTTGGGTGATTGATACATTGGTCATCCCCGCAAAAAAATCTCTCATCTAACGTTTTTGCCATTTTTTCTTCGATATTCTCCTTAATATCTTCTGTATTTGTTTGGTTGAAAACTGCCCGAGCATCTGCAAGGCAACATTTCACTTGGAATTATTCTTGCAATCCTTGAATATGAGGTTGATGAGTTAATATTTCACCTTAGTAAATTGTTAAGAGAGAAATCTAAAGAGAGAAAGATGTAGAGTTTTTGGAGAGAGAAAGTTCAAGTATAAATGAGTTCCAAAGAAAAAGTGTTCAATCCCTTTATTAGAGTAGTCTTGCCATTTATATAGAGAAGCCAAGACTTAGTCTCAAACTGAAATCTGTTACAAGAGAGGACTAATTATTGTTTAGTCCTTAACAATTATTCATAGTTACAAATGTTCTCTAAAACGACAAAACTTACATTACTCATAATTAAATCCTTAAATTTACATTATTTACAATTTAATCCTCAAAATCTTATTTCCATATTAGGGGTAGCTTCCCAAATCTTTCATCATAAGTATATGTATCATTGTCAGTTTCTGTTATCTTACTAATGGGCCATCAACCGACACCGACAGACTAGTCTCGAGTGGGAAAAATTCAACCTTAAAATAATTATAAAAGGTCATCAGTTGATGAAAGATATTTCTCTACTTGGTTTGTGAGTACCGGTGCGGTAAAATTTTGTTTAGCTTCCGCACAAACGTCGAGGAAGGCTCGTCAATTTTTTGTCAAACAAGGCCGGTTAGTATTACGAGTATAAAACTTATGATAAAAAATAATAAATTAAGTAAATAATATATAATCAACTAGAGAGGTACCAATCATGTCGAGTGAGTGTTTCTTTTTTATTTATCTTTACCTCACACTTACCGCTCATGAATACAAGCGACTATTTTTAACCATTATCAATGTTAAAGAGCTCATCTATAACTTTGAATCCATCGTTACAAAATATATTATAGTAGGATATCTAGAGGTTAAAACAAAGGGTCACACTATATCTTGGATAATTTTTGTTGGATCTCACACCACTGGATCTCGAATATTTTTATTAGATCTCTCACCAAATTTTGGACCATTCTACCCTTTTCAGAAAACAGACCTATAAATACAGTTTGATATATATTTTAAAAAAATCCATTTTCTCTTAAAACCTCTCTAGAAACCTAAATTCCAAACACCTAGTTTTTTTAATCGGACCTGACAACAACGATAAGGTATGTCATACAAGCTTAATAGTATAGTTTTTATTTGATTTCATTGTTTAATCTGGTAGATATTTAGGTGTGAAATTCTATTTTATTAAAATTTTATTTTCCTAGGTTTAAGTTGTTGTTTTATTGATTTGGTAGGTTATTATTATTTGTGAGTTGGAGATCTATGTTTAGCATGTAATTTTGAGTTGAATGGTGTATGATTTAGGTAGTTAGGATTTCTGATTTGGGGCTTTCTGGGTTTGTGTTTGTTGTGCGACAAAGATGATGGTTTGTTGCAGACCTTCATGTTACATGCCAACCGCGAAACGTATGTTTCATGCAGATTTTTGATATTATCTTCAAAACGTTTATGTGAATCTTATGTTGTTATATGCTTGTTTCATTGCATGATTTTTTGATTGAATTGATGGTTTATTCTACACTTGCATGATGCGCATATATTTAAACTTTACGATATGACCCAAGGAAAGATAATTTATACACTAGTTGCTCTTCATCTGGCTTGAGTCTACAAGCACGGGAATGACCATCTAAGCAAACATAAGGTTCGTGATCATGTTTTCTGTTTGTAACAGAAAAATGCCATTGTATAGCTATTATGTCAACCGGATACCCTCTTAATTTAAACAGACAACTACATTTTTTTGTTTTACACTTTCGCTTTCTCAAATCTTCTAGCTTGGCTTTTGATCTGTAAATACTATACCTCTCGCGTTAGTATTTTACCCTAGGAGTTCTTCCTCCTCTCCCATCGTCATATAGGATAATAATATTAACGAATTTTATCTTCTTTCTTTACCTCTTATGAAAGCATCCCTTTCCGACACAGTAAATAGTCTATTCGTTGTAAAAATTTATGCATAATCAGTCATCAGAAATGGTGGGTGGTATGATTCCTCCTACAAAAATTAACAATATATTATATGCATAAATTGCACACTATACACGAAACAATCACACAATGTCCCACAAACATTGCATGAACACACCATATCTCGCATGAAGATTTATGATTCAGTTCAACATGATTCACACACTTAGCATGATGAACATCATCATTGTCGCACGATTCGCACGAAAAGGATGGTGTTCATCGTGGTTATCGCACAACCTACACATAAATACCACCTAAATGTAATAAATATTACCTCCAAGGGATGATTAAAACAGAAACAAGATACTCTATCAGAAATGAGAGATCAACGTATATGGCCATGAAATGTTCATGTTTTTTTGCAAGTAATCCAAAAGTTGTGAATGAAAAAAAAATACATATCGTGGTTGAATGTAATTGTAAAAATATAACCTCATTAGACCGAGCATGCGAGGAAATTTCAGAAATTTTAGTAAGATGAACAAGGATATAGTCTCAGATAATTTATTAATAACGTAACTTTGGATGTTCAATACGTGGGTAACAGGTGCACCTCGCGTCAAACACGCTGGCAAATAGATCTCAAGATCAATATGAATGAGTGCCAAAATTTTCTTATTATTGATTGTTCATGTAGAAGGTTCCTCGACCTTTTATTTTGGGCGTCTGCGAAAAGCCTGGTTAAAAGGATTTGTTTTTTATGCCTCTTCTTCATGAGAAACATATTTAGAAAGATCATACGACCTTATGCAATTCATTGGAACCATCCTTGCTGGTGAAATGGGGCATATCTACAAAATCGACAAATTGCATTGCAACGACGATTGGCATGTACTGCATGCTCATCTTTATAATTTAAGTCGGTGTTAGGCTAATTGATGGGTTTCACTTTGTTGCAAGGTAATTGCTTTCCACGTTTAGCCAGTAGAAAATTTTGATATGCAAAAAATATCAGTAAAATGAGTTAGGCTGTTGGTCCAAAGGTTTTTAAGAGAACTAGTAAAAATATTAAAGCAATAACTCTATATTTATATAGAGAAATGTGTGCATAAGCTCTTGATCTTTTAACAGATCTATCTAAAATTATAATTGGATCAAACCAGATCTCGGACCACTGTTTGGGTGTACCTTACCAGTTGACTGGACGGATGTTTTTTTCAGTTGGTTGACAGTTATATTACTGCAACAACTTACTTTTTCATTAACCGTTATCTTAAAATTTTATTGGTTAAATGTCTTTGTATCATTCAAAAACATAATATGCTTTGATAGCGGTCATTACAACGCTTTGTCATATAGTGCTCCTTACTTTCATTGTATGTGCCATCCTTAGATGATATGACCCTTTAAATTAGATCCAACTCATTCTAAGAGTGCAACTCTTCAGTTTTATTGAAATTACGATGAGCTGCTCGAATCATTTGGTATATAGGATCATTCTTCCAAATTAGCTTACTTTTATCTCATTATAGGTGGAAATATTTGATAAAGAAATAAATTAACCAGAATCTAAATACCTTATTCAAAAGAATATATTGGATTGTTTCGCATAATAACTTCTAGTTCTTTATAATATATTTTTTGTTCAAATTAAACTTATCAAGCCATAAAACTCAATGATTAATATACAAAGAGAATAAAATTCAATGTATAAAACTTCACCATAAATAGCTTACAAGAAGAAATAGAGTTCTTCGTATTCTAGCTAATAAATGATAACCTTTATTAACAGGAATACTAACAACTAAAATACTAATTCATATAGCGTCTAATTTATTAAATAAGATAATTTCAAAAATTTCAAAAAATCTCTCCCTTAAACTGAAAATACCTCAAAAGCAACCAGTTTAATCTCCTAGTTCTTGCATTCCAAGTGAACTTCACTACTTAACAAACATCTCCAACTTCACCGGTTTTGTCATACAATCTGCAACTTGGTTTTTTGTTCCACGATAAACCAGTTTCACAACTTCTTGATTTTTAAGATTTCGTAGATACCGATACATTATATCAATATGATTCGTGCGCCTATGTATAACTGGATTCTTCGAGATTTTAATTGAGGAAGTGTTGTCACAATAGATTTCCAGACACTCGGATTGTTCAGATGTGATTTGTTCAATAATTTCCTTGAGTTAGACACAATGACAAGCACAAGATGTTGCAGCTATATACTCTGCTTCAGTTGTAGACAAAGTAACTACATCTTGTTTTCTTGAGCTCCATCATATTTCAGCTTCATTGAATAAAAAACATAAGCTGGAGTACTTTTTCTATCATCGAGATCACCAGCATAATCACGATTTTTGTATGATTTCACCTTCATCTAGATTCTCTTTTATAAAAGATTTCAAACTCTATTGTACCTTTTAAGTATCGCATAAATCTTATAGCTCCATGCATATGTCCCTCCATTTGTTTGGCCATGAACCGAGACAATAAGCATACCACATACACCATGTTAGGTCTTGTAACTATAAGGTACATTAGACAACCCACCAACTGCTTGTATAGAGTAGCATCAACTTTTTTTCCAACTCCTTCCTTTGAGACTTTGGGACCTTGAACAAAGGGATTTTTTTAATGAATTACAATCTTTTGTGTGAAACTTTTTCAGCACCTCATGAGCATACTTTTCATGTCTTAAGTGAATCACATATTGGTTTTGATGAATTTCAACCCCGAGAAAGAATCTCATCAAACCAGGATCAGTCATCTCATATTCTCGTATCATTGAAAAATTAAACTCTTCAAGTAATTATTCATCATTTCTAATTGAAATTAAATCATATACATAGAGATTTACCATGATATGCTTCATTTCTTCCTTCTTAATGAATAGCGTGTGATCATGACTACTTTTTTCGAATTCTTCTTGCTTGAAATACCTATCTATCTGGCAAAACCAAGCTCGAGAGCTTGTTTTAATCCATACAAAGCTTTATTGAGTTCATATATTTTATCTTCTTCACATTTTTTACAAAACCCTATGGTTGATCCACATATACCACTTCGTTTATTTCCCCATATATAACGCATTTTTTACATCTAATTAATAAACTTTCCAGCTTTTGTGTGCAGCAATAGCCAATGAAACGTAACAGGCACAAAGACGTCATCATAGTCAATGCATTCTTCTTATGGATATTATTTCATGAACAATCTTGCTTTGTATTTATCCAACTCCCCATCTTTATTTAATTTAGTCTCGAAAACTTATTTAATCTCGATTTTTTTTTTTGCATTAGCAGGGATAATTACAAGTTCTCATGTGTTATTTTTCTTAATGACTTTTATTTCACATTCCATTGCTTCAACCTACTTTGTTTCTTTAGAAGCTTCTTTAAAACGCATTGGATTATTATGAGACACAAATAGTGCCAAGGTAACTTCTGATTTAGCCTCCTCATCTAAAATCATTTATCCACTTTCATAATCTTGCATACATATTGGTGCTCTACGACTTCTTTCTGATGTGTTTTAGGTTGAGGTGACATGACATTGATTTCACCAATGACATCTTCCTCGACATATTTAATATCTTCATCATTCTCCTCTATAGTAGTGTCTTATTATTTTTATTAAATAGTATCATCAAAATTTTCCACATCAACATTCCAATAGCATTTATCTTCCTCTTCGAATATTACATCATGGATAATGACAATTTTATTTAAAGTTGAATCATAAAGTTAGTATACCTTTGATTTCTCACTTACTCTGAGTAAAACACACTTATAACTCTTATTATTTAGCTTTATTCTAGCCTATTCGGGGATGTGCACATCATCAATGCAGCAAAAAAATCTAAAATAGCTCACACTTGTTTTAATTTTATTCCAACACTCTTGTAGAACCATATCACTAACAATATTTGTCGCATTTTTGTTCAACACATGAAACGTCCACTTGGCTTCCTCAGCGTAAAATTTCTTTGTCATGCTTTATTCTGCGAGTAAACATCTGACCATGTTCATAATTATAAAATTTCTTCTCTCGACTACTTTATTTTGCTGAGGAGTGTAGGCAACAATTAGTCGTCTTCTGATTCAATTTTCTTCACAAAATTGTTTGAAGCTAGTTGAAGTAAATTATCCTCGTCTATATGTTCTTATACAACATATAAATTTTCTAGCTTTCTTTTTTACAAGGCTTTTAAATTTTCTGAAAAAAACAAAAGCTTCATTATTTTCTAACAAAAAATATATCTAGTTTTTATTACTGTAATCATCTACCAACAAAAATATATACTTCTTTCCACTTTGAGAAGCATGCGATATTAGCCCATATAAGTTTGCATTAACAAGCTTAAATTTCTCTATTGCTCGCCACCGACTTCTCTTTGACATGATTTCCCGCTGTTGTTTTTCAATATTGCACACTTCACCCATTTTCGTTACCTCTTTCATTTGAGGTAATCCCTTTACCATTCGTTTGTCTTGCATAATATTAATTATTTTATTATAAGACTCATTTTTTATTTTTTATTTTTAATTGTTATAACTAAATTTTAAATTTATTTTCGAATGAATCCATATTTAGGTCATTAAACATGTTTGCAAGAGAGTAAAACCCAAAACCATCAATTTTGATTGTGTTAGAAAAATTTAAGTCCAAACTCTTTTTAAACCTATAGGATGTGCCCATTCAAAAATTACCCGAAATTTTAATATCCACCTGTTTTGAACATTCCGTCTCGGAGATCTATGTGGTAGATCCGTTCCATCCCAAACGTTCTAATTTTTTAATATCATGTTTAATTTAAAAAATATTAAATAATAATTTTTATTACACGAAAATATAGTCTTAAAAATAAATCGAATTTATTAATATAGCCTAAAAACGTTATAAATATATATACAAAACTGTATCATTATCACATCGTATCGGTTCAGAATTATGGGTCTAATTGAGTTTTCTGATGGGAATCGGATTTTAAAAGACAAATCAAATTTAATATATCTTATTAAAAGTCAATATTTTGTTATCTGAATCGCTCCGTAGTTAAGAGTCAAACATTTTGTTACCCCAAAGAAATCCAAAATTAAAGAGGCCAATCCCCTTCCTTTTTTTCTTTTCACTGATGGCCATCCTAGACTTGACTTGAATCCATGTAACTCTATCTCAACTTTTAAATTTTGAGACTTTTTAAACTTATTACCCTTATCTCAACTTTCAAATTTTGAGACTTTTTAAACTTATTACCCTTGTCTCAACTTTTAAATTTTGAGACTTTTTAAATTTATTACCGTATCAACCAAACAAATCTAAAAGCCACTACTAATGTTTACTGGCTCAAAGCCCTATAATTGCATCATGTTGTAGAAAAAGTACTAAACCTTGGCTTGAATCGAAGTTCTATAACAAATATGAATCGAAGTCCTATGACCAACACCCACCAATAAAGGAACATAAATTAGAGATCTTAATGAAAAAAAAGCAATAAATTTTTTAAGTTAATAAGATCAAGGTTACACAAAGTGCAGGCTTGAGATTCTACATGCTCTATATCTTTTGACTTTGATTATAATGTACATTTGCTTTCCGCAACTACAGGAACAACAACAAAAAAAATCTATCTAGTTTCTTAAATTACTCCTTAAGTTCGAGTCGAACTTTAGTTCTACCCCAGCGGTAGTCTTGTTCTCGTGCAAAACAGGTAAAGTGTGTCTGTGTTCCCCTTCGTAGGTGACGATCAGCATCGTCTGATCATCTAACGCTCGTTCTACATGTTTCCTGGCTGGACAACCACGCACGGTACTGCATTTGTAATAACCCCTGCACACAAATAAGTAGAGTTGTCTCATTAGAAACGATAACATAAGGTTCTTACGTCCTAGCCCTTCTGATATTGTTTAGTTACTTCCTAAATCTTATCGATTTTACCGACGTCAACCAAAAGTTACTATGTTACTATGTTTCTAAATCCGGCATTGAATGTATTAGTTTACCTCGGATGCGGTGAGCCCTTGATCGGCTTCTGACCATATTTCCTCCACGCATATTCATCAGAAGGAATATCGGCAACTTTCGAACTGATCGCCGGGACTCTAACGACTCTTTTCAGTCTATTTTTCCTGATAATACAAATAGAACGAAACATGAGCCACATGATCATGATAACAACTTCATATAAACCTCAAACACACAACTTTTATTTTAATGGACCACCCCCACCCCCTATAGCGCACCGAAAATACAATAGCGACCCTTTTGTTTTGTATCTCATGCACATGGTCAAAGGTCAAAATTCGACCAACTCCATTAATATATACAACTGGACAAAATTGCTTTATCAAATTTGATTCATGTCTCCACTAAAATACACATCGCTAGTCATTATCACGCCATAGGACTAAAACCCAGTTGACCTCTGAACAAGATTCGGATCCAATTCATATCAAAATTGAATTCAATTGTAAACTTGGGAACAAATCTGTATCAGAATATGGTTCTCAATTATTATTCTATATATATATATATTTGGATCTGACATTGGTGACTTAAATGAGGTTACAAGTCAACTATGGAGAGAGAGAGAGAGTTCAGTAATTTCGGTCACGGCATCTAATATATTATTATTGCGTGTGACAATAACTTCTATAACTATTTGTTTTATGCATAAAAAAAAGTCAAAAAGCAATAAATAATCTCGAGATTCGCTAAAATGCGCCGCGGGTGACAGAATATCTATTGTACCTTTTCTTGGAGCAATGGCAATTGCAGTTACGAGATCCGGAGATCTGACCAGAGAAATCACCAGAATGTTCATGTTCGCGGCATCTTTTCTTCGATAGAACAGCACCACCACCAGACAGCGGTGGTTTACCGGAACTCGACGGTGCAGGAGCAACCGGTGCAAGAAAAATCGACAAACCGAGCTTGCCGTTAGAAACACTTCCGTCTCCAGTTATCGCCGACGACATAAACGACGAGTTCGACGAGACGGTGAAACTATCCTTATTGAATTCTAGATCGGATACTTTCGATTTGGAGCTGAATAAGTTAGGTTTCGAGAAATCAAGCGTCAATCCCTGTGGATTGGACGGGATGAAGCTAATCGGAGCTGGAGTCGTAACAACTTGAGTTACGATCTTCGCGGGAGTTAGACCTAGTACCGGAGTCTCCGACGAAGACGGAGACGAAGAAGAAGTAACAGAATTAACCGGACCTCGACGGAATCTAGCTCGACCGGTACGGTTGCAGAGAGAAATCACCTTTCTGAACTTTGACACGGTGAAATCGGTTAAGTCAGCGCAATCAGTGTTGCTAGTCTTCGTTTTGGAGTGGTGAGACAGTATACGAATCAGATGCTCCATGCTTTTCAATCCTTGCGCTGCGGTTTCTTGTATCTTCATCGTTGTGCGGTCTTCCATTGTAGAGAAGCTCATAAGATCCACCGTCATTTCTAGTAGTTTCTAGAGAGAGAAACTTGAAATGGTAAGTGTTTTAGAGAGAGAAGGAGAGTGTTGAGATTGGTGAAGGTTGGAAGGTTGAAGAAGAAGATGAAGGTTATTAAAAGGATGAGAGGTGACCAAGTAATGAATAGAGATTGTCAAAGTTGGTGCTTTTGATCGAACGGTTGAGATTTGTTTTAAGATTTGTATACGACTTTTTTTTGTGTGGAATAAATCAATAATAAATCAAATGTCTGGTCGCTTTGTAGTTAGTGGGTAGTAGGTTCTTTGTTTTTTTTTTTTTTTGGAAATTTGGGGGTGGCTATTCATGGTGTAATGAGTGTAAACAGGGTAAATTTTGTGTCTGACGCGAGAGTGCAGGTAACTCAGAGTGCAATGAGTGCGCGCTGCAAACCAACTGCAAGAGGTAACTCAGAGTGCAATGAGTGCGCACACGAAACCAACGACAAGAAGTAACTCAGAGTGCAATGAGTGCGCACAGGGTAAATTCTTAGTCTGACACGATAATCTGCAAACCAACAGTAGAAAACCAACGGCAGAAGGTAAACCACACAAGATGACAGGCTCAACCGAAAAAGCGTATATAGAAAAACTCGAATTCATGAACTTTGGTCACAAAACATACCATATTCAACCAATTCGGCTACCATGTTGGGGCGTAGTAGGTACTTGTGTAAAGTAAACATATTGGATTGTAAAGAACAAATAAATAAAGACACCGCATTATAAAATTACCACTTGACATTTGTTGATAAAATAATGTAGCGTAGACGAATTGTATTTTTATTTTATTCTATTTTTGTAGTAATATTATATAATAACTTAAGGTTTAAGTATGGTTACCGTGAAAGTATTGGATTCAGCTACATGTAGGTAAGGAAACAACAACAATATCGATAAAACTTAGAAACAAATTTAAAAAAACTTAAAAAAATTAAAATTAAGGAGGGTTGTTTCGAAGGTTCAAACCAAACGGCAACGGCATTTATCCAAATAAAATTAAAAAAAAAAAGACAAATAGTAGAAAATAAAATTAATATAAACTAGCGTGAAAATAATTAATATCCATAAAAAAAATTGTAAAACAATAAAAATTGCAATCAACAAAAATAGTAAGTAATTGAACACATAAATTAATCGTTAAAGTTTTTTCAACAATATTACAATTTACGTAAGTTAAAAACTAACGGTAAAAAAAATTAATCATCTATCCTTTAGATGGAGTATAATTTATCTGGTAAACTTTTGACTATACATTTTCTAGACAAAGATTGTGTAGGGATAGGTATTGACCATTCATTTTTGAAAAATTTATCTTTTCATTAAATTGTTAATTTTATAAAAAATAGATAGTTAAAAAACTATATAAAAAATAGTTAGTAAAAAATATAACAATAGGACTTTAAAAGAAATATTTAAAAAATATATAATAAAAAATTAAATAAAATTGAAAATAATGATATGTTATCATTAAATTATATTTTATCACAAATCAAAATCATCAAATAAATAATACCATAATATATTTTATTACAAATATGATTGTTATAAAACATATTTTCTTGCAATAATTTTGTTACAGATAAAAAAACACAAATGGTTGTATTAGTTTTATTGTTGTCGACTCATCCAATTATGAATAAAAATAATATATTCTATGTTTTTTTTTAAATATAATAATATTATTACATCATACTAAATAAAACTCTAACGAGGTTTACATGATGATTATGGTTTTATTGAGCTACCATTTTATTTTATTTTAAACAAGTAAGAATTGTTTTTGTCTCGATTGTCTTATATTCGATTAAATTTATACTCTTATTTAGATGCAAGATTTGTTTCAAAACAAGTTACAGTTGTTTTCATTCTCTTATAAAGATTTTGCTTATGTATTTTCAATGTAATATTTTTTGTCCATTATAAAACCAAAAGATCGTACCATAATAAGATATTGCTTCTATTTTTTTTGTTTCAAAATAAGATTTATAAAACCAAAAGCGGTGTCGTCAAGATGAGTTTATTTTCCAAGAAAGCTCTCAAATGTTTTCACTCTTTGTGTATTATCTTGTCCATCTCGCTTGTTGATGGTGTTTTCTTATCCATAAGTCTTCTTTGTGTTTCGAACTTCATGTAATTGAGCTTCACAATCTCTGTATATTTGGTCAATTTGGTGTTGTTGTGCTTGGTCATACTTAAGGCAATGTGCACGATATGTGATATGATGCTTAGTCATCAATTTTATTTTTCTGCGATGAGCAAGATGCTCAAATCTTATTGTGTTGGTTCATCATAACAATTAGCTCTCATATATGTTGGTATTATGTCTCGAGTCTATTTTAAATTTTAATTTAATCTTGTATTTGTTCATATTAGATCAAACCTTTTTACTAGTTACATAAAATTTAAAATATTGATATGTTATCATTAAATTATTTTATCACGAATCAAAATTATCAAATAAATAATACGATAATATATTTTATTATAAATATGATTGTTATAAAACATATTTTCTTGCAATAATTTTGTTACTAGATAAAAAACACAAATGGTTGTATTAGTTTTATTGTTGTCGACTCATCCAATTATGAATAAAAATAATATATTCTATGTTTTTTTAAATATAATAATACTATTACACTCTACTAAATAAAACTATAACGAGGTTTACGTGATGATTACAGTTTTATTGAGCTACCATTTTTGTTTTTCTTTCAAAAACAAGTAAGAATTGTTTTTGTCTCGATTGTCTTATATTCCATTAAATTTACTCTTATTTAGATGCAAGATTTGTTTCAAAAGAAGTTACAGTTGTTTTTATTCTTCCATAAAAGATTTTTCTTGTGTATTTCAATGTAATATTTTTTGTCCATTATAAAACCAAAAGATCGTACCATAATAAGATATTGCTCCCTTTTTTTTATTTCAAAGTAAGATTTCTAAAACCAAAATCGGCATCGCCAATATGAGTCTATTTTCCAAGAAAGCTCTCAAATGTTTCACGTCCTTTGTGTATTATCTTGTTCATCTCGCTTGTTTATGGTGTTTTATTATCAATAAGTCTTCTTTATGTTTCTAAATTCCTGTAATTGAGCTTTACGATCTTCGTATATTTGGTCAATTTTGTGTTGTTGTGTTTCGTCATACTTAAGGCAATGTGCATAATATGTGATATGATGCTTAGTCATCAATTTTATTTTTCTGCGATGAGCAAGATGCTCAAATCTCATTGTGTTGGTTTGTCATAACAATTAGCTCTCATATACATTGGTATTATGTCTCCATTTTATTTTAAATGTCAATTTAATCTTGCATTTTTTTTTATTAGAGCAAACCTTTTTGTTGGTTATACTTCTAATTAGTCTTCAGACATTCATTTTTGTATTAGTACTTCTATTATCAAGAGAATTTCTCATGAAACTCTATAACCTTTTTATTTATATTTTATTGACAGTTTTTGTTAAAATAAAAAATACAGTTAACTATTATATCGAGTAATTTAACTAACATAATAAATGTATTTTAATAAATAAAAACTAACTAGATATAAAAAAATGATATAATATATTTAGGGATTTTTACCAATAGATACCCAAAACATATGGTATTAACCTATAAGTCTGACCGTAGATTTTAATTACTCGTGTATACCAAAATAAGATGGTATTGACCTGTAACTCTAAATTAAATTGTTTAATAATAAAATACATCTAAATTATTATCTTTAGTAGAAAATCTATTTGTGCGCCCTAGCATTCTTCTCTATAAACCGAAGCCTCTAACATATTTAGTCAGAATTTCTTTCTTAGCCAGAATTCTCTGCAAGGATACATCGAGTATGTTTGTTTTTTGTAAGTATCTTTGGCAGTACTTATTTAAGGGTTGGAGTTAGTTGGTGATGTTTTTTTGAATTTTATGAAATTTAGATCGACACTTCGACTAATTACATAGTTGAAACACATATATTTTTCTACGCGCTACCACCAAAGATTATATGTTGCATGATGAATGTCATATTGAAGGTAAAACATCAATAATTTGAGAGAATTTGAGATTTAGAGATGTTATTTAGTTTGTAAATTTGATTTTATGTTTACTGATTCCTTGGCAGAAGTAGATATTAGTAAAGTTTTTCCTAAATTAGCTAACTTCCTGAGGCTAATATACGACTATATCAATGTTTATGATTTGTGAAATTATGAATTATAGTTTAGAATTTGAGGATATTTTTTATTTGTAGATTATTAATCAGAATTCACTTGACGTTGATAAAACTATATCTCATATATAGTTTATATCCTTATAATAGAGACGTAGGAATTTACTAAAAAATAATGAAAGAGTAATTAAGATGCACATAATAAGAGATGAATGTAATATGAAGCAGAACATATGAGTTGGGGGGTTATATGAGATGAACCACGTAAGACGGAGCGGAAGATAGAATAATTAAGAAGCAAGTATCATAAGAAACATGATTCACGAAGAGGTGTAAGATGATCTAAGTAAAGTTAGACGGTGGTCATAAAGATATACGAGACGAGGGTCATACGAGGTTAATCAAGTAAGACAAAACAGAAGTAGAGGTCATAAAAAACTGAGTCATGAGAAAGGATAAGATGAGCTAAATAAGGCTAAACGAAGGTCGTACAAAGATATGAGACGCGCATAAAAAAGCTAGACATGAGGCATCAAACATTTATAACTGGATTGCACTTGTTATCATGTAATAGGGTACCTAGAATGGTTGTTAGAAAATTATAACATAATGACACGTGTAGTCTTATAATTGGAGATATATTTATTGTAAACTCTATAAAATATAATTAAAGTATTCATTTGAAGACTAGTCATATTCTAATAGAATAAAGAGAAATACTTCAAAGCAAATTCTTTCTTGATATTTGTTTTTCATTAGATTGGTATTGCATTTGAGAAATATATATCTTTATCAAATTTGGTTTTTACTTTAAGTTAAATAAGGAGCATTGGACGATTGATATATTTTATAGACAAGCTAAATAATATAAATATTAATAACTTCAAGGTGGATATAGATACAAAATAGACAATCTAAACGAGCAAGACAACTACACGAGTTAAAGAAAATGATGTATAAGTTAGAATATAGATGATCTAGACGAGCAAAACAACTACACCAGGTAAAAAAAAAGATGAACAAGCTAGTCAAAACACTTAAAAGATGAATACGATGAAGATAAATAATACTAAAGGTTTATATAACTTAAGAAATATACAAAAAGTTCAAGATCCTTGTTTTAAAATTAAAAATCTATCATAAATGGTTAGAGGATAAAATGTTAATATTTATAATCGATCAATACCATGTATTCATATTATATGTGTCATTTATCGATATTTTCTAGGACCGATTTTATTATAAGTGAAATGAAACCCCTTTAAGTATAAATAAATAATAAATTTGAAGAAAAAATAATAAAGCAATTTTTAAATTCTAACTTGTTTAATAATTTTTATTTTATTTTAATATGATAATATTCTACAAAAAAATATATTTTATAATTACTATTTTTTCGTTTATAACTAGTTATATTTTTTAAATACACCAACCATTTTAATCGTACATATAAATAGTTTAATAATATAAAAAATGAAATAATTGTTTATATATATATATATATATATATATAATTTAATTGATAGTATTTTTTAAGATATTCTATGTTATATATATAAGCATATATTATGTTATTTATATTTTTTTACAGGATCAATTACCATTAACTATTCAGCCAAAAATTCAATTGATGGTTATTATCTAAAAATTATAAATTACTAATAGCGCTATTTGGGTCATACTGTTTACCAAAAGCACTCACATATACAAAAACATCAAACACCCATATATATATATATATATATCCTTTTTTATTATTAATTTTTTTTATAGCCCGTTTAAACTGTAACTCAGAAGAAAAAAATGAAAGTACCATTAATTTTTTAGGGATGAATAAAAATATATCAATGAATAATATTCTTTATATTTCTCCTTTTGTGCTAACATATCCTCATTTTATTTGAGATCTCGAGATTTCACAGTAATTTGAGTTTTTATAAAAAAAAAAGAAAAAAAAATAAGGGCCAACCATAAGACCGCTAAAAAAATAGATCATCAAAGTCATAAGTTATATTTAGAACTACTTATACTGAAAAGAATACAAATGACCGACATCAACAAACAAATTTATCAGGGCAAAAACAGTAATTAACTATATATACATTCAACAAAAACAAATGTTACACAATAAAAATCACGTTTTGTAACATATTTTATACAAACAATCGAATTTAATGATATTAATATTATATGGATACTAAATGTATTATCATTAAACAACAGATATTCCACTTGCCAAACTTTACCTCATTAACCCTAAAGTGATCTTTACAAGATCGGTTCAAGTCGATACGAACAATCTGATAAAATGAAACATTAAACCTACAAATTTCACAATCACATTGAAACTTCCAAATTTCAAAACCCTGGTCTTTCAAAAGCTTTCAGTTCCACATCATTTCACTAAAATCGGTAAATATTAAAATCTAATTCAACCACACACACTACCCTAGGTATTGAATCCTCAACTTAAGTATTCATAAACGTTGGTATTCCACAAGCTTAGCTTGTGCGTGGTTGATAGTCTTATGGTTGGAGTCAGCAATGAAAATCATAAATTGAAAGTAAATTAATGATTCAACCCTTTCTAAAATTTGAAAAAATGAGAGAATAAACTATAAGGGAAAACAAAAAATACGATATATAAAATTATATAATTAATAAAAGTATTTATGATATTATAAAAACTAGATAATGAATCATAATAACAATATTAAATAAACAACAGATTATAAAATGGCCAAAGCTATTTCCTCTATGTTATTTTTTATTTCCTCCATCATTCAAACTTTTAAAAACACTAGTGACTTGCTTTTACCAAATTACCCTTATTTTTATTTCAAATTTAACACTAGATGCCATTGATCTAATAGATAGTCTTATATGAAAAAACACACCAATAACCTAACTTTAATCCAACATATATGATTCTACTTCTAAAATTAACCGTAAAACAAAGAACTTCAATTTTATTGAAGATTAATCATGGAAAATGAAGAAACCCAAACTAAACCGGAATGAACAAGGTAATTTAATCTTTGTTTTGTAATCTTTGTTTTTATGTTTTACCGATTCGAAACTTCTTCTTTTTCAGCCAAACGCGATTTATGTAGTTCTGAACGAAAAACAACTGATTCCAAGACGGTATCTCGGAATCAGTTGTTCTGTTCAGAAGCAACTATTGCTAGCCAAAAAATTTAAACATTAGCGAAAGCATGTGATTCCGAGAGGCCATCTCGGAATCACATACTTTTTTTTTACTGTAAAACATGTGATTTCGAGATGGCCACTCGAAATCAGATGTTTTACAGTTAAAAAAAAGCATGTTATTCCGAGATGGCCTCTCAGAATCACATGCTTTTGCTAAAAAAACAGAATATAAAAGAACAGCCATATGTTCACAAAATCGAACAAAACTCGAAAACAGATCCAACCAAAAGCATAAACCTTAATCGAACCCTAAATCTACCAAATAAGAACCCTAATCGAACCCTAAATCTACCAAATAAGAACCCTAATCGAACCCTAAATCTACCAAATAAGAATCATAACCTAACAAGAAGAGCCATAGCCAAAAGAAACTGGAAAACAAAAGACAGTAGAAAACTGAAGAGATTATGGTTTGAAAAGAAACTGGGAAACAAAAGAAAGTAGATAACTAAAGAGAGAGATAAGTATGGTTTTTTTTCTTTGAATTTGTTAATGGGTTGGATAATAGAATAAATGGGCAGAATAATGGCGTTATTGAAAAAGAAAGAGATGGAATAAATGGGTAGAAGGACAAATGTGTAATTTCCTTTATGGAGGAAATAACAAGATGGAGTTATTTTCAAATGAGAAAAGTACCGGTAAATACCTTCTCAACTATGTTATTACCCGAGGGTACCCGTTTTTTGGATAGTGTAACTTGGTACCTAGAACTGAAATTTGGACAAAAATACCCCCGACCAAATATAGGCGCGCTGAAAAAAAAACAAAAAAAAACTGGTACAATTCTCAAGATGCGAATTGCTTGCAAATTTCATGATGCGAATTGCTTGCAATTTCAGGATGCGAATTGCTTGCAATTTCTGAACGATTCTCATGATAAGATGCGAATTGCTTGCAATTTCTGAACGATTCTCATGATAAGATGCGAATTGCTTGCAAAATTCTGAACGATTCTCATGATAAGATGCGAATTGCTTGCAACTCTCACGATTTCTTAAAATAAAAAAAAATAAAAAAAAAACTGGTACTATTCTCAAGATGTGAATTGCTTGCAAATTCTCAGGATGCGAATTTCTTGCAATTTCTGAACGATTCTCATGATAAGATGCGAATTGCTTGCAATTTCTGAACGATTCTCATGATAAGATGCAAATTGCTTGCAATTTCTGAACGATTCTCATGATAAGATGTGAATTGCTTGCAAATTTCTGAATGATTCTCATGATAAGATGCGAATTGCTTGCAACTCTCAGGATTTCTGAACAATTAAAAAAAAAAACTGGTACAATTCTCAAGATGCGAATTGCTTGCAAATTCTGAACGATTCTTGCAACTGGTGAAATTTTATTTTTTTAAAAAATCAAAAAATATCATCAATGGATCTAGTTTTGTTCATTTTAAAAAAATAAAAGTGATGGTACTTTCATTTATTTTTTTCGAGCTCCGGTTCGAAAGATACGGATCTTTTAAAAATAAAATTAAAAGAAAAGTAGGAAAGAGAAAGAAAAAGAAAGAAAGAGAAATTTTGGTTACGTGTTCATGAATGGTGAGGGTAGTTAGGGTATTAAAATAAAGTTAGGTGCTATGTGACAATTAGGTAGTTGAGTTGGGTATTAAGTGACAATTGATCAAACCTTGAGTACTAGATGACAATAGAATAGTTGAGTAGGTACCTTTGGTACAATTTCCCTTTTCAAATTATGGAGGAAATAAAAATTATCATGGAGAAAATAGTTTTGGCTTTGTAAAATTGATAATTAAAATATAATAAATAAAGAATATGTTTGAATTTAGATAATTATCGTACTTTAATCTATATTATGTATATATACAATTATATTTAATACCTGATTTATATATTAAAAAAGGATAGGTTACCCATGAATGTCCAATCAAATATTTTATACCACCTAATATCCAAAATTTTGATAAATTACTAATAGGTATTTGGACCAACGGAAGAAAACAAATTAAAAGTATTATCGACTTTAATTTTTTAAACGGACAAAACTAGATCAGTAGATGATATTTTCTATAAAAACAATCTCAGACTTAGTAACCTTCGTCTCGCATATCGTATCATCAAATGGTATATATTCTTTGCATCTCTTTGTTTCATCATGCCTTGTCTCGCGCGATTTAATAATATATAGTTTTTTCATTTCTTCATGTTTGTTCTCTCCACTTCCATCGTTCATTTTCTCTCTAGATTTATCACGTATGGTCTCTCCATTTTATTATGCACGGTCTCTCCACTTCCATTATGCATGATCTATCCACTTCATCATATCTCGTCTCTCCGCTTACATCATGTTTGGTCTCTCCATTTTATCATGCACTATCTCTCCACTTTCATCATGCTTACTCTCTCATGATTTAATACTGCATGGTCTCTCCATTTTATCATGCATGGTTTCTTCACTTCCATCATGTCTAGTCTCTCCATTTCATCATGCATGATCTATTCACTTCCATCATATTTGGTCTCTCTATTTCATCATGACATGTCTTACATCTCTTCATTTTATCATGCATGGTCTCTCACATCTCTTCATTTCATTATGTATACTCTCTTCATTATATCATGGTTGATCTCTCAATTTCATCGTGCCTAATCTCACATATCTCAATTTCAGCTTGTATGGTCTCTCCACTTCATCATGATTGGTCTCTCCACTTCTATCATGCATGGTCTATCCATTTTATCATGTCTGGTCTTGCATGATTTTATAATGCATGATCTCTCCATTTCATCAAGTATGGTCTCTCCATTTCATCATGACTGGTCTCATATATTTCTATTTCATCATATCTAGTCTCGTATTTCTCCATTACATCATGGTTGGTCTCGCGTCTCTCTATGCAAGACCAGAGCAAAACGTAGTACGAGATGCGAGACTAGACATATGTAATGTGATATTAGAGTTACTATGTCTCGTGAAGAAAATAATCATCAATAAATCTAGTTGTGTTCGTCTTAATTAAACAAAAAATAGTACTTTCAATTTTTTTTCCAAACAACGGTTTGGAAAAAACAAATTCTTTTAAAAAGTAAAAAAAAACAAAAAAAATTGATTTAAAAAAAATTATATAAATAAGGATAAAACGTAAATATATGTACTATAAAAATATTTAAATATTAAATAAACAATAAATTTAATATCTAAATATTTAAATGTTGAATCATAGTAATACTTCAGCTCTATAACATACTTAAAGCAAAAGTGAAAAATCTATTACGGTAAAAAAAATGAGAATGATACGCCAACTTAAATATATCTCTAAAGAATAAAACTATATACTAAGCTAATACTATAGTAGACTTTTAAAAATAAGATTACATAAAATATATATATATTATCGCCATCATAGATGTGTTCTTAAAAGGAATGCATTGTGGTTGACTAGCTTTTTACTTTATTAGCAACTTGTTGTTTTCAATTACCATCATCCTGGCCGTCCGATTTTCTTGTATGCCATTTCAACGGTTGCTTTAAATAGAATAGTTGACTACGACTTTTTAAAGGTTTCGAGAACCCCGAAAGAGTATTTATTGATCGTTTACTTTAATAAAAGAAATCCATTTTTTTAAAGAATCAAATCTATTATTTTTTGGGTTCACCGTTTGGATTCTTAATATTATTTTGTAAATGTTATATCTCCTATTTTTCTATTTATGTGAACGAATATACTAAAAGAACATATTTTCTTATTTATTTGGTATTCCATTTTTCAAAGTAAAATAATTCAAAAACTACTGTTAGAAATCAGCAATATTTTTTAAAAAATTTCATAATGACCCAAATAGCATATAAAAATATATAAGTCAAAAGTTAAAATTAAAAAAACTAAAATCAAAACTTTTATTTTCAAATTTTAAAACTAAAAATATTGTTTTTCAAATATTGTTTTTCCCATTGAAATGATATTATGTAATAGTTAGGTGTGTTCTGTAATTGATTAGTTTTCCAAATATCACACTAAAAATATGATTATTTTTGTTAAAATTAAAAAAAAAAAATTATATATATCATTTGTGGATAAAATATTATTGTTGAAGTATTTCGTAATAAATTTTGATTGTTTATATAGGTATTTTTGGGTTAAGTATCATATAAGCTCTAAAACCTTAATTATTATACATTTAAGATCTATATTTTCATGTTTTTTTCGATGAAGATCGTTTTAGTCAAATATTTATCATTTAAGATCCACTAATACCATAAATATCCCTACCCAATTATATAAAAGTTTTTAACACCAATACTTCAATTTTCCCCCAATTTTTTTCTCTGTACATGAAAAGAACATTGCCTAATTTTTTATTCGATTTCTTGTTTTTCTTCTGTTTTCGTATGATTTTGATTGTGTTTTTATTTAATTTCAAAGTTTGATTGTTGGTATTTGTTTAAATAAGTCAATTTGTGTGTGTGGTAACTCGACTTTTGATTTCGAAATATTAGGGGACTCAAGATCTCTTTTATTTTTTATTTTTTGTGTTCATATGGTATCACGTTTTTAGTGTAGTTTATTTGTTGTATTCGACTTAGGTTTTTGTTGATTTTTAGTCTGTTTTTTGTGTTAGTGAAATTTCTGTTCGAGTAAAATGGTTCTTGGTTTCAGAGGAAGGAGATGTGAAATGTGTTGTGTTTGTATGTATTGGTAAATGTGAAACGTTATTGTTTTTTTGTATAGTACATGCAAAACATAGTAACAGATAAATGCTAAACCTATGCATTGTTTTTCTAGTGGTAGATGCGAAAACGTTGTTTGTTCTTTAAAAAAACATCCAAAACATATCATGAGTGGTATTAGTTTTGTTCGTCTTAAAAAAAACAAAACCAACAGTATTTTCGGATTTTTTTTTAGTTACGGTTTTAAATATATAGACTTTATTTTTTTTAATTTATAGGGTAAACGAAGCAGATGTGAAACCTTCTTTGTTTCGATAGATGTGAAACCTTCTTTGTTTTGCTAGATGCGAAACTTTCTTTGTTTTACTAAATGCGAAACCTTATTTGTTTTGCTAGATGCGAAACATGTTTAAGTTTTGTACTGCTAGATGCGAAGGCCCACTATGATAGATATTAGATGCAAAACCATATACTGAGAAACGTGTGTAAAATATTATTTTAAAAAAAATTCAAAACTTGTTATGAGTGGTACTAGTTTTATTCGTTTTTAAAAACAAAATCAATGGTATTTTCGGATTTTTTTTGAGATACGGTTTAAAATATATGAATCTTTAACGTTTTAAATTAAATAAATAAAAGAAACAGAAGTTGTTTACTGGATTTTATATAGAAGGGTAGTTTAGGTATAAAATCTGTTAAAAAATTTAAGGCTTTATTTGTAATAGGTTTGTTTGATGGGTCTTAAATGGCAAGTCTCCCTTTTTAAAAATAATTTATATTGTGAAATTTTTTATTTTTATATTTTATTAATGAGGAAAATATTTATCAAATCTCAAACCAAAATAAAAAACCTATCACGATAAAAAAAAAATTATCAGTGTTAAAAGCTTTTTGTCTTTATTATTGCAAAGTTGCGATGATCCCTAAATGAGGATTATAAATCTTTATTTACAAACTTTACATTTTGCTCCCCTTCAATCAAATCAATCATTATACGTGTAAAACTAATTTGACAACCTTTCTTGGCAACCTATTAGGCAATAACACGTAGCTTACAGTTATAACCGTTTAAACGATTTTTAGAAGACACTCGTCTTCTTGCTTTCATTATCTCCTTATCTAAAATCTTCTGAGTGTCCCTCGGTCAAATATCTTTAGAATATCCTCGTTTTTTTGCTTTCATTATCTCATCGTCTAAAAATTTTTGAGTGCCCACCGGATAAAGATCTTTGGAAGACCCTCGTCCTTTTGCTTTCATTATCCCCTCGTCTAAAACCTTCTGAATATCAATGGGTTCAAGATCTTCGAAAGACCACCGCCTTCCTCGGTTAAATATCTTCATCTTCAAGATTTAGCTAATTACTTACTTTTCATGATTATTATTCTCATAAAAACCTTAATATGAATATATCTCGTCAATCCTAAAGAATATATATCATCTACATGATATAAGTGCTTAAGATATTTTTTTATTAAACTTTAAAAATATATTTATTCTAAAAACTATACAAGTAATAATATTAACGAGATATTATTCATAAAAATACTAATTCTTACTTTATTGTTATAAATTTATCTTTTAATTGAAAAAATCTATTGTGCATACTAATTCTTTGTTACTCAACTTATCTTGCAACGTGGACACATTAAATATAAAAAATATGTGTTTTCTCACACGTTTTTTTGAAATCATTTCTACTTCTACTGATGTAACCATTTATCGTTATATATATTTAAAAACTTTAGCTTTAACCATTGATTCACTGATTGATAATACAACTTATATTCCTTGTTATTCTACTTATTTAAACATATTTTCTTAATTTATCCAAAAAAAATTAGTATTTCTTTTATTGAAACTCCAAATTTTATCCATTCATGTATCTTCATTACTGAAGCTTCAACCTTCCTGGTTTTTTGACTTCATAGTCTATAATCATGTACTTTTATACTTACTTTTCAATTTTTACTGACATGCTTCTTGTTTCATTAATCAAAATATAACAATTATTTTTAGCTTACTTTTAGCTTTATCTTCGAGAAGGATTTGATCTCTCAAATATAACAATTATTCATATCTCCAGTCCTCTATTATTTTCAACGATAATACTTCAACTTTTTACTGCTTGATTTCTTTGGATGAATTTTCTTGGAATATTATCCTTGGCTATCTCATGACACAACTTTTTAGCTATAGTTACAACTACCAAGTTATATGTGCGTGATACCGGCTCATAATTTATCTTCAAACCAGGCCTCCTATTTTTTTTTTAATTTCAAGATATTCCTGTATACTTTCTTGCTCAGGTTCATATTGATGAGTCCGAATTCAGCATGCTCCCCGGATAGGGACAGAACAGTCCAAAGCCTCCGGACCGGACAGATCGGACAGATCACATGGACCGGACAGATCACTTCGAACACTATGACCATAGGACTGTTCGAACTATGAAAAAAGTACTAAAACACCTAAACACTTCTTGACTAAGCTACTTGCTCTCCTACTTAGAGCTCATGGGTCTTTAAACATGACCCGGGTCCATTAAACATGACCCGAAAGCCCATAAGGGCCCAATATCAAGGTATAAATACCCAACCACCTGCATTAACTATGAATAATGAAAATTAACTGCTGCCAAGCTGCTTAATTATCTCTCTACTCTCTACTCTAAACAATTAAACACCCACACACCACCTTTAAACACCCACACACCACCTTAAAACTCCACTTGAAATTACAAGCCTACCCTCAGGCAATTATTATCCACACCAAATTGGCGACCACAGTGGGAGGACGACGGTTCCTGAATCAAGCATTCAAAACCAGCTAAGAAAATCTGTCTAAATGAATCCGGACAATCCAGAGCTACCACCAGCTTTACTCGAAGTGGTGGGAGAGAACGATGAATACACTGTCGAAGAGCGTGACAGGTTGAAAGGTGAAATAGAAGCTCTAAGGGCTGAAAAGGCCAAGATGGGCGTGAAAGAAAAGTCTAAAGCATCAGTTGCTCATCACACTGACAACCCCAGAGAGCACGAGTCTTCAAAAACTCATGTGAGCACCAAAAAGACTCATGCCAGTTCTAAAAAGTCTCACCGGTCCAAGCCTGTGGAGAGTTCTGACTCAAGCTCAGAGTCTTCAGATAGCTCTTCGGACAGCGAGGGAAATGAAAAATCCTTGTCCTCTAGTAGCGATGAGGGTCGAACCAGGAAAAAGCAAAAGCAGGTTAATAAATATTCAAGAAAAAGAGACAGACATGGAAGAATGAAAAGGCATATTGGCAAGGGATCATCTCACCACCGGAGATATACGGACAAGATGCTGATGGATCCCTTTGCTTTCCACGATGAACTAGATATCTTTGCAACTCCCAATGAGGATACTGCGTTCAGTCGTGGAAGGAATTGGAGGCAATCTTCATTATCTTCTAAGATTCTATCCGGAAACCTCCCCAAGAGGTTTGATAGCACTGAAATAGAGAAGTACGATGGCAGTACTGATCTGGACAATCATCTGGAGCAATTCAAGAACTTCATGATGAACTTTGACGACGATGATAAACTACTCTGTACGATATTCTCCCAATCTTTTACGGGGAGTGCTCTGAAATGGTACAACAGTCTGCCTCAGGGTTGTATTAAAGATTTCGATACGTTTTGGGTGGCCTTTCGAAGGCAGTTCGTAGGGAGTAAAGAGCTGAAGGGCAATGAAAACACCATAATCCATTGTGCCCAGGAGCCGAATGAGACCTTGAAAGAATATATAAGCCGTTTTGTGAACACAAAGAATGGGTTGGCTGATTGCTTCGAACAGGTGGCAATAGCATCCCTAAGGCAAGGTTTGAACCCAGGCAATCTGGCTGACTCAGTAACTAGAAAGAAGGTCATGACCTGGGGAGGGTTGCTGAATCAGGTTGGCAAACAAATAAACGTCGATGAAACAAAGAAAACCAGGGTGCACAGACAAGTGAAATCCACCCCAGTGGCACCAGCTCCAAATCAGAATCAGTCCGGGAATAAAGCAAGAGAAACCGGATAGGGGCATGGTAGGGAAAAAGCTCAGTCTCAGCCAGCTGCTCCTGCTCAAAGTCAACAATCCAGAAACAAGAGAGGGCCATGGGTCCAAACGGAGTGGTTTGCAGAGTTAAAAGAAAGTGTGGCCACTATCTTTGATAAAACAAAAGATGAGGTACATTACCGGAGGCCAGCAACCTTGCAGTCTCTTAGAGAGCATCGTAACAACTCCTTTTGCCAATATCACAATGATATTGGCCATACCACTGATGATTGCATAGCATTGAAACAAGAAGTTCAAAACCTGATTGAAAGGGGAAAGTTGGGAGCATACGTTAAGAGAAGAGGAGGCAACATGCCTGACAACACTCACCGGGTTGGTCCAAGTAATGCTGCTCCGGAGGGGGCCATGGTTATAGTTGAAAGGTTTGACGTGGAATCCGAATACTTGGATCCTGATCCAACTCGAAACAGGGTGGGTGCTATAGAGGAATGTTCTAGGTCGGTCTCCGGGCTCATTAAATTTTTTGAGTCGCTTACAATTTTCGGAGGGGACACTATGACAGCTTCTACTACTTCTTCGAGAAAGAGGCATGTTCATAATTTAGCCTCCCAGCTAGAAGGAGGCATGACATCTTATCAATCACCAAACTCATTCCCTTTCATTGTCTTCGATGAAGATGATTTGAGAGACATTGCTGGCCCTCATGAGGATGCTGTTGTCATAGGAGCGTCTATAGGTGGCAATGAAATAAGACGAATCCTGGTGGATACTGGAAGCTCAGCCAATATCCTTTTCCTAAGCACTTACAAGAAAATGAAAAATCCAGCTGTTATTCAAAAGTCGGACAGGTCAATCGTGGGCTTCACGGGCAGCTCAGCAGATGTGATTGGAGAATTGAAGAAGAGGTGTTATTGGGCAGGGGCTCTTTCAAGAAAATGGTCAGAATACTCTTTATTGTGGTAGATTGTCCCACTTGCTATAATGCCATTTTAGGGAGGTCTTGGCTCTCTAGGATGCATACAGTGGCCTCAACAGTCCACCAATGCTTAAAGTATGCTGTTCAGGGACAGGTTGGAGTTGTCCGGAGCAGCCAGAAGATTACAAGAGAATGCTATGCTACTGCCCTGGCTCCTCGAACGCTGGGGGCAGTCCGAATTAACGAACAATAGCAGTTTTAGGGCCTTTCTAGGGGTGAGGGTGAAATTATGACCCCAGAGAGACCCCTGGATTATTGATACCAATTGAAGAGGTTGAAACGCACTGTCTGGAAGATGGTAAAAGTGTCAAGATAGGGTCCAAGATGCCACCAATGTTGAAAAAAGAAATGTTGAAGTTTTTGAAAGACCATCAGCACGTTTTTGCTTGGTGCAATGCTGATGTAACTGGAGTTCCATCAGAGGTGATATCACACAAATTATCCGTCCGGAGAGATGTAGCTCCAGTAGTTCAAAAAAGAAGAGCTTTCTCCAAAGAAAAGGCTGACGTCATTGTACAAGAGGTTGACAGACTCACAAAGATGGGGCACATTAAAGAATCTCAATACCCTTTGTGGACTGCCAATCCTGTCCTGGTAAAAAAGAAAAATGGTGAGTGGCGTATGTGCATTGACTTCACTGATCTCAATAGAGCTTGCCCAAAAGATTTGTATCCGGTCCCCCGGATAGATCAGTTAGTAGACTCCACCTCTGGGAACAAGCTGCTTTCCTTTATGGATGCCTTCTCGGGGTACAATCAGATTCAAGTAGATCCGAAGGATCAAGAGCATACCACGTTTGTCACTGACAGGGGTCTACATTGCTATAAGGTGATGCCATTTGGTTTGAAGAATGCTGGGGCTACTTACCAGAGGTTAGTCAACAAGGCATTTGCTGATCAAATTGGAAGAAATATGGAAGTATACATTGACGATATGATGGTGAAAAGTGTAGATGAGCAGTTGCACTTGACTGATCTTTAAGAAACTTTTGCCAACTTGGTAAAAGTAAATTCGAAATTGAACCCTGAAAAGTGTGTGTTCGGAGTGCAGTCCGGGAAATTTCTAGGGTATATCATTAGTGAACATGGAATACAGCCCGATCCGGACCAGCTCAATGCTCTATTCCAAATGGAGCCTCCTCGAAACATTAAAGAGGTGCAGCGATTAACGGGGAGATTAGCTGCCTTAAATAGATTTATCTCGAGGTCTTCGGACAGGTGTGCTCCTTTCTTTCAAACTTTGAAGGGTGCAAAGGGGTTTGAGTGGACCCCGCAGTGTAACGAAGCTTTCAATGAAATCAAGAAACACTTGTCTTCCCCCAAAACTTTGAAGGCCGGAGGATGTAAAAGACAAGAAAATATGGATCGTCCGAACAGACGGTGGGTCTAGCACCATGGGATGTGGTGTAGGTGTATGTTTAACTTCCCCATATGGAGACCAGATGTACCAAGCTATTTGTTTTGCTTTCAGGGCATCTAATAACGAGTCCAAATACGAAGCAGCTATAGCTGGGTTAAAGTTAGCCTACATTTGTGGGGCCAAGAGGGTCAAGCTGCTAAGTGACTCGCAATTGCTTATCCACCATGCCTTGGGTCAATCTGAGGCTAAGAAGGAACAACTTGTGAAGTATTACAACTCCTCAAAAATGAAGCACTAAAATTTAAAGCTGTTGTCTATGAGCACATTCCTCGGGCAGAAAATGAACTAGCAGACTCATTGGCAACCATAGCATATATGGAGTCATAGCCATGGATCCATGTGCTTGAAAACCCTTCTATTCAACTTAGTAAGGGTAAAGAAGAGGAAATTTTTGAAATACAAGTGAAACAGCCTCAAGACTGGAGATTTCCTCTCCTACAATATCTCTCCGATGGTGTCGTACCCCTAAGTAAATCACAAGCCAGAACGTTGAAACACAAAGCTCGTGGTTTTATCATATTGAGAGAAGTGTTATACAAAAAATCCTACAGTAAACCTCTCCTGCGTTGTTTGGGGGATGATGAATCACAAGTGGTCCTCTCCGAATTACACGGTGGTGAGGGATCAGTCCATTCTGGATTTAGAGCTTTAACAAGAAGAGTATTACTCTCCGGATACTATTGGCCATCAATCATGAAAGATGCTAAGGAGTTGGTGAGGAGGTGTGACCCATGCCAGAGGTACAGCAATGAAATTCATGTGCCAGCTATTCCTTTAGAATTAATTTCTGAGCCCATTCCCTTTGCTCGATGGGGGTTGGATTTAGTAGGGCCTCTCCCCGTGGCGTCCAGAGGGCGCAAAACTATAATTGTGGCCATAGACTACTTCTCGAAGTGGATAGAAGCGGCTCCCCTGGCAGGGACAACATCAAAAGCTGTCATAAAATTCATTATATCCAACATATGTTGCAGATTTAGTGTCCCACAGAAAATAACAACAGACAATGGGCCACAGTTCGACAATAGAGAAATGGAAAGCTTTTGTGCCTCAAGAGGTATACAACATTATTTTTCTTCACCTTTTCACCCACAAGAAAATGGGCAAGTTGAAGTGGCTAACAGAACTATACTTTCTGGTATAAAGAAGAATTTGGAAGGGGCTGCTGGGAAGTGGCCTAGTTATTTGCAAGAAGTCTTGTGGGCCTACCGGACAACACCTGGGGCTGCAACACAAGAATCACCCTTCGCCTTGGTCTCTGGAATGGATGCAGTAGCCCCCATAGAGAAGACACTCCCTTCTTTTCGTGTTCACAACTTCTCCGGACACGCTAATGAGGTGGCAATCAGAAATCAACTTGATTTGATAGAAGAAAGACGGGTTAAAGCTCGCCTTAGAGTTGCACACTATCAGGGCTTGATGAGGAGCAGGTTTGCTTCTAAAGTTAAAAGAAGAGATTTCCAACCATGGGACAAAGTATTAAGGAAGGTCTTCTTACACACTAAAGAAAAGCTCTTCGGAAAGCTGGCCCCAACCTGGGAGGGTCCGTATATTGTGGTTGAAAGAATCATGCCTGGAACTTATTGGTTGGAAGACAAAGATGGCAGGGTTCTAACTCATCCTTGGAATATTGAGCATCTTCGGATGTACTTGGAATTGATGAGTCCGAATTCAGAATACTCCCCGGAAGGGCAGATCAGTGTAAATCTCTCTGAAAACCGGACAGACATTAAGAACTTAAATCGGACAGAACTTTTGGACCGGACAGATCACTTCGAACACTGTGATCCTAAGGCTGTTCGAACTATGACTAAAGTACTAAAAAACCTAAACACTTCCTGACTAAGCTACCTGCCCTCCTGCTTAAAACTCATGGGTCTTTAAACATGACCCGGGTCCATTAAACATGACCCGAAAGCCCATAAGGGCCCAAATATCATACTATAAATACTCAACCACCAGCATTAACTTCTAATAATGAAAATTAACTGCTGCCAAGCTGCTTAATTCTCTCACCACCTTGAAACACCCTTACACCACCTTGAAACACCCTTACACCACCTTGAAACACCCTTACACCACCTTGAAACACCCTTACACCACCTTGAAACTCCACTTGAAATTACTAGCCTACCCTCAGGCTATTTTTATCCACACCAAATTGGCGACCACAGTGGGAGGAGAGAGGTGCCTGAATCAAGCATTCAAAACCTGCCAAGAAATTCTGTCCGAATGAATCCAGATAATCCAGAGCTTCCACCAGCTTTGCTTGAAGTGGTGGAGGAGAACGATGAGTATACTGTCCAAGAGCGTGACAGGTTGAGGGGTGAAATAGAAGCTCTGAGGGCTGAAAAGGCCAAGATGGGCGTGAAAGAGAAATCCAAAGCGTCAGCTGCTCATCACACTGACAACCCTCGAGAGCCTGAGGCTTCAAAAACTCGTGTGAGCACTAAAAAGACACATGCCAGTTCTAAAAAGTCTCACCGGTCCAAACCTGTGGAGAGCTCTGACTCAAGCTCAGAATCTTCAAGTATCTCTTCGGACAGTGAGGGGAATGAAAAATCCTTGTCCTCCAGCAGTGATGAGGGTCGAACCAGGACAAAGCAAAAGCAAGTTAAGAAATATTCAAGAAAAAGAGATCATCATGGAAGGATGAAAAGGCATATTGGAAAAGGGTCATCTCACAACCGGAGGCATGTAGACCGGATGCTGATGGATCCTTTTGCCTTCCATGATGAGCCAGGTATCTTTGCAACTCCTAATGAAGATACTGTGTTCAGTCGTGGAAGGAATTGGAGGCAATCTCCACTGTCTTCTAAAATTCTGTCCGGGAACCTCCCCAAGCGGTTTGACAGTACCAAGATGGAGAAGTACGATGGCAGTACTGATCCGGACAATCATCTGGAGCAATTCAAGAACTTCATGATGAACTTTGATGATGATGATAAACTACTCTGCAGGGCATTCTCCCAATCCTTCACGGGGAGTGCTCTGAAATGGTACAACAGCCTGCCCCAGGGCTGTATTAAAGACTTTGATACTTTTTGGGTGGCCTTTCGAAGGCAGTTTGTGGGGAGTAAGGAGCTGAAGGGTAATGGAGACACCATAATCCACTGTGCCCAGGAGCCAAATGAGTCATTAAAGGAGTACATAAGTCGTTTTGTGAACACAAAAAATGGGTTGGCTGATTGCTTCGAATAGGTGGCAATAGCATCCCTAAGACAAAGTTTGAACCCAGGCAACCTGGCTGATTCAGTGACCAGGAAGAAAGCCATGACCTGGGGAGGATTGCTAAATCAAGTTGGCAAGCAAATAAATGTTGATGAAACAAAAAAGACCAGGGTGCACAGACAGGTGAGATCCACCCCAGTGGCACCAACTCCAAATCAAAACCAGTCGGGGAACAAAGTAAGAGAAACCGGACAGGGGCATGGTAGGGGAAAATCTCAGTCTCAACCAGTTGCTCCTGCTCAAATTCAACAATCTAGAAACAAAAGGGGGCCATGGGTCCAACCGGAGTGGTTTGCAGAACTCAAAGAAAGTGTGGCTACCATTTTCGATAAAACAAAAGATGAAGTACACTACCGGAGACCAGCAACCTTGCAGTCTCCCAGAGAGCATCGAAACAATTCCTTTTGCCAATACCACAATGATATTGGCCATACCACCGATGATTGCATAGCGCTGAAACAAGAAGTTCAAAATTTGATTGAAAGGGGAAAGTTAGGAGCATATGTTAAAAGGAGAGGAGGCAACAGGCCTGAAAACACTCACCGGGTTGGTCCAAGTAATGCTGCCCCGGAGGGGGCTATGGTAATAGTTGAAAGGTTTGATGTGGAGTCTGAATACTTGGATCCTGATCCAACACGAAACAGAGTGGGTCCTATAGAGGAGTGTTCTAGATCGGTCTCCGGGCTCATTAAATTCTTCGAGTCACTGACAATTTTCGGAGGGGACACTATGACAGCTCCTACTGCTTCTTCGAGAAAGAGGCATGTTCATAATTTGGCCTCCCAGCTAGAAGGAGGCATGACCTCTTATCAATCACCAAATTCATTCCCATTCATTGTCTTCGATGGGGATGATTTAAGAGACATTGGTGGCCCTCATGAGGATGCTGTTGTAATAGGAGCATCTGTAGGGGGCAATGAGGTAAGGCGAATTCTGGTAGATACTGGAAGCTCTGCCAATATCCTTTTCCTAAACACTTACAAGAAAATAAAAAATCCAGCTGTGATTCAAAAGTCGGACAGATCAATCGTGGGCTTCACGGGCAGCTCAGCCGATGTGATCGGGGAGTTTGAAGAAGAAGTGTTATTGGACAGGGGCCCTTTCAAGAAAATGGTTAGAATACTCTTCATTGTGGTGGATTGTCCCACTTGCTATAATGCTATTCTAGGGAGATCTTGGCTCTCTAGGATGCATGCAGTGGCTTCGACAGTCCATCAGTGTTTAAAGTATGCTGTTCAGGGACAGGTTGGGGTTGTCCGGAGCAGCCAAAAGATTGCAAGAGAATGTTATGCCACTGCCTTGGCACCACGAACGCTGGGGGCAGTCCGTATAAATGATCAATAGCAGTTTGAGGGCCTTTCTGGGGGTGAGGGTGAAATTGATGACCCCAGAGAGACCTCTGGGGTGCTGATTCCAATTGAGGAGGTTGAAACGCACAGCTTGGAAGAAGGAAAAAATGTCAAGATAGGGTCCAGAATGCCACCAATGTTGAAAGAAGAGATGTTGAAATTCTTGAAAGACCATCAGCATGTTTTTGCTTGGTGCAACGCTGATGTTACTGGAGTTCCATCAGAGGTGATTTCCCATCACCTATCTGTCCGGAGAGATGTGGCACCAGTGGTACAAAAGAGGAGAGCTTTCTCAAAAGAAAAGGCTGATGTCATAGTACAAGAGGTTGACAGACTCACAAAGATGGGGCACATTAAAGAATCTCAATATCCTTTGCGGACTGCCAATCCTGTCCTGGTGAAAAAGAAGAATGGCAAATGGCGTATGTGCATTGACTTCACAGACCTCAATAGAGCTTGCCCAAAAGACTTGTATCCGGTCCCCCAGATAGATCAGTTAGTAGACTCTACTTCTGGGAACAAGCTGATCTCCTTCATGGATGCCTTCTCCGGGTACAATCAGATCCAAGTAGATCCAAAAGATCAAGAGCATACCATATTTGTCACTGATAGGGGTCTACATTGCTACAAGGTGATGCCATTTGGCTTGAAAAATGCTGGGGCTACTTATCAAAGGTTAGTCAACAAGGCGTTTGCTGATCAAATTGGAAGAAATATGGAGGTTTACATTGACGATATGATGGTGAAAAGCGTGGATGAGCAGTTGCACTTGTCCGACCTCCAAGAAACTTTTGCCAACTTAGCAAAGGTGAATTTAAAATTAAACCCTGAAAAGTGTGTATTCGGGGTGCGGTCCGGGAAGTTCTTAGGGTATATCATAAGTGAGCATGGAATACAGCCCGACCCGGACCAACTCAATGCCTTATTCCAGATGGAGCCTCCTCGGAACATTAAAGAAGTACAGCGATTAACGGGGAGATTGGCTGCCTTGAACAGATTCATCTCCAGGTCCTCGGACAGGTGTGCTCCATTCTTTCAAACCTTGAAGGGTGCAAAGGGGTTTGAATGGACACCACAGTGTGATGAAGCATTCAATGAAATCAAGAAACATCTTTCCTCTCCCAAAACCTTGTTCAAACCAGTTGATGGGGAGACTCTCTTTGTGTATCTGGCTGTTTCAAGTTGTGCCATCAGTATTGTGCTAGTAAGAGAGGTTGATGGGCATCCTTACCCAGTGTACTACATCAGCAAAAGCTTGATTGATGCTGAGAGGCGTTACTTGAAACTCGAAAAACTGGCATTGGCTTTGGTGATAGCTGCAAGAAAAATGAGGCCCTATTTCCAGGCTCATCCTATCATCGTCCGAACATCTTTCCCTTTAAAGAATGTCCTTCAAAAGGCAGACATTTCAAGCAGAATGACAAAGTGGTCAGTAGAGTTGGGGGACTTCGACATAGACTTTGCTCCCCGAACAGCAGTAAAAGCTCAAGCTGTGGCTGATTTTCTGGTTGAATTCCACTCTGATAGGGATTCAGAACAACCTACTGATTCAAAAGACAAGAAAGTGTGGATTGTCCGAACAGACGGAGGATCTAGTACCATGGGATCTGGAGCAGGAATATGTCTCACTTCCCCATACGGGGACAACATGTTCCAAGCTAATTGTTTTGCTTTCAGGGCATCTAATAATGAGTCCGAATACGAAGCAGCTATAGCTGGGTTAAAATTGGCCTACATCTGTGGAGCTAAAAGGATCAAGCTACTAAGTGACTCCCAGTTGCTAGTCCACCATGCCTTGGGCCTATCAGAGGCTAGAAAGGAGCAATTGGTCAAGTATTTACTCCTCCTCAAAAATGAAGCGTTAAAATTTAAAGCTGTTGTCTATGAGCACATCCCCCGGGCAGAAAATGAGCTAGTAGACTCACTAGCAACGATAACATATACGGAGTCCTACCCATGGATCCATGTGCTTGAAAGCCCTTCTATTCAACTCAATAAAGGTGAAAAAGAGGAAGTCTTTGAAATACAAGTGAATCGGCCTCAAGACTGGAGGTCTCCTCTTATACAATATATGTCCGATGGTATCGTGCCCTTGGATAAATCACAAGCCAGAACATTGAAGCACAGGGCTCGTGGTTTCCTTATGTTAAGAGAAGTGTTGTACAAAAAATCCTATAGCAAACCTCTCCTACGTTGTTTAGGGGATAATGAGTCACAAATGGTTCTCTCCGAATTGCATGATGGTGAGGGATCAGTCCATTGTGGATTTAGAGCTTTAACAAGAAGAGTGCTACTCTCCGGATACTATTGGCCATCGATCATGAAAGATTCTAAGGAGCTGGTGAGAAGGTGTGACCCATGCCAGAGGTACAGCAATGAAATTCATGTACCAGCCATTCCTTTGGAATCAATTTCTGAGCCCATCCCTTTTGCTCGATGGGGATTGGACTTAGTTGGGCCTCTCCCTGTGGCGTCCGGAGGGCGTAAAACTATAATTGTAGCCATTGACTACTTCTCAAAATGGGTAGAAGCAGCTCCCTTGGCAGGGACAACCTCGAAAGCTGTCATAAAATTCATTCTGTCCAACATATGTTGCAGATTTGGTGTCCCCCAGAAAATAACAACAGACAATGGGCCACAGTTTGACAATAGAGAGATGGAAAGCTTCTGTGCCTCAAGAGGTATCCAGCACTGCTTTTCTTCACCTTTCCACCCACAAGCCAATGGTCAAGTTGAAGTGGCTAATAGAACAATACTGTCCGGTTTAAAGAAAAATTTGGAAGAGGCTGCTGGGAAGTGGCCTAGTTATTTACAAGAAGTCGTATGGGCCTACCGGACAACACCTGGGGCTGCAACACAAGAATCCCCCTTTGCCTTGGTCTATGGAATGGATGCAGTAGCTCCCATAGAGAAGACACTCCCTTCCTTTCGTGTTCATAACTTCTCCGGACATGCTAATGAGATGGCAATTAGAAATCAGCTTGATTTGATCGAAGAAAGACGGGTTAAAGCTCATCTTAGAGTTGCACACTATCAGGGCTTGATGAGAAGTAGGTTTGCTTCTAAAGTTAAAAGAAGAGATTTTCAACCAGGAGATAAAGTATTAAGGAAAGTGTTCTTGCATACTAAGGAAAAGCTCTTCGGAAAGCTGGCCCCAACTTGGGAGGGTCCGTATACTGTGGTTGAAAGAATCAAGCCTGGGACATACTGGTTGGAAGACAAAGATGGCAGGGTTTTAACTCACCCTTGGAATATTGAACACCTTCGAATGTACTTGGAATAACACCTGTGTAAATATTTACTTGTTTAAACATCCATGTAAATATTTGGGGGCATACCTTTCCCTCTTCGATGGCACGGAGAGCTTTCAATAAAACTTGGTGCCTTCTTCAAAATTCTCTAAGTATTTTCAAAATTTTATCTCTTATGTCATACTACCCGGATTAAAAGATTTAAGGGCTATTTAAATTCTAGCCGGAGAGTCTTAATACTCTCACAATACAATAAAACTACTTAAACTCCAGCTATTTAAACAAATAATGAAAGAAGAGGATGGTTGGGCAAAGTAAAAACGTTCATTCAACAAAAATTGCTTTGGCCTTCCAAGGACTTTTTGAACAAGTTTGGGCACAGTACAAAAAATCTGTCCGAATAATACGGACACCATCACAAAAAGAGTGCCTTGGCCTTCCAAGGACTTTAGTTCGAATAAAAGATAAACAAAATAAATTATAAATTAAGGCTGAGCCTTTAAAGATGGCTCACCCTCATTTGCTTTCTTGCCCTTGATGTCGCTCTTCTCTTTGACTATCTTCTTACCCTTAGGGTCAATCTCTTCTTCACCTGGGCTCTCTCCGGTTTCCTCTTCATTACCGGACGAGGACTCACTGGAATATCTTTCGTCAACCATAGTATAAAAGGGAAGGTCGTCATCATCCACATAGCGCCATAATCCCCCTAGTCTCCTCTTCGGGAATTTTTCGTGGAACAGGAGAACCATATCAGACTTCACCCTTTGAATCATTAACTCTTCACTTTGTATCATCTCCCTGGCATAGGCATTAATCTTGGCTTTGATTGTGGCCTCTTGGTCCCTTATCAAAGCAGACTTCTCTTCAGCAGCCTGAGTCACTGCATTTTCTAAAGCGATCTTGTCAGTAGTCAGGTTGGTGATGAGCTTTTCCTTTTCAGTGGTCTCTCCCCTCGAAGCAGTAAGGTCTTTCTCCATACCGGACAATTTAGCCCGGAGATCTCTTATGGTTTCTTCCAAAGAAGCAACTTTTGTGTTGCTTTCATTTTGATTCTTCTTTAGCTGTTCATTTGCCTCCTTAAGCAAATCAACCTTAGTAGCAGCAGTCCGGAGGTCATCAGACAGCTTCTCCTTCTCAGACTTGAGGTCTTTGATGGTGTCTGCCTGACTTTGGACTTGCCTTTCCAAAGTAAGTACTGGCTGCACATTTCTAAAGAGAGAATGGGCTATAACATCCCTCTCGATGGAAACCATGAAAGTCTTACCGTTAAAATTGACTGTGTTAGAGCTGCTTGGAGGGATATAGGGCCCTGTGAACTCGTCTCTGGGCAGACCAAGAAAATATTCACCAAGTCCGCCCAGACCGGTGATGTCTACTTCATCCAAGTTGAGCTCTCCCCCCTCAACTTCATCTGTATGGATTTCCCTTGGGATCTCTTCTTGCAAGTCCCTTGGGATCTCTTCGGCCAATGTTGGGTCAGTAGGGAAAGAGGGCTCCGGGTCCCGGAGAGCAACCTCATCTCCTTGGGAAGTCTTCTTCTTCTTGGCCTCCCTATCAGCACCTTCACTTGTTTGCTTACGGGTCCTCTTGGAAGCCCTTAGAGGTTTTGGGAGGTTCACTTCCTGCTTCTCGCTCTCCTGCTCCACCACTTGTAAAAGGGCTGCATCAATTTGAACCTGAGCCAGTCCCTCTATGTCTGTTGGGGCCTCCTTCTCAGTGTCACCTGCCACCTTCCTGCCTTTCTTCTTCTTGCCCTTCATTTTGCTTGGGGCTTTGGCCCGGGCAGGCAGGTAGAGAGTCCCATCCAGTTTATGGGACCTTCTCAGCACGATGTCTTCATCAGGTTGGGTGGTGAACTCCTCCCAAGTTAGGTCTCTTCGACCTGTGGTGTTCCACAGGTGAGACCTTGCTAGGTTCCCAGGAGTGAAGGCCTTATGGAACCGATTCTCCCAGTTCTCTGCGGCCCAAGCGTTGATTTTGCCACAGGTGATCTGTCCGGCCTTTAGGTAGTCCCCGAACTCCTTTGGCAGCTCTGTTAAAACAAAGGAAAAATTGGTAAGCACAAAGAAGAAATGTGAGATTCGAACAGAGACTTAAAATGAGAAACTTACGGTCACTCCTCCATCTACTCCTAAGAAGGCTTGGATTCTCTCCGGCCTTGATTTTCTTGCCGTTTTCCCATGAGCCACTAACAAACAAAAATTGGCTCCTCCACTTACTCTCCGATTCCAGGAGATCATCAACAGCTTTAAGGTCGTTCCCCATGTTGAAATGGTAGAAGGGGAACTGATGATGCTTGCACAGGTTGGCCACAGCTGCGAACTCTTCCATAGGAAGAGGGATCCCAGATAACCTAGATGCCATGATACATGACATTAAGGTGAACCATCCATTGGGGCTTAGCTGTGTTGGGTAGAGCTTGACCAAGTGAAAATAGCGCACTATCTCCAGGTCCAGTGGGAACCTGAGTCCCCAATTGAATAGCTCCGTAAAGAAGACTATCTCATTCCTTTTACAGTCCATCGGAGTCTCCGGATCGATGGGAATTCGTATCTTCACATTCTCAGGGATCCCCCACTTAGTGCGCAATCGACCCAGATCTGAAGTATGGATGAACGCATACTTGGTCCTCAGCAAAGCCGAAAGATACTTGAGCTCAACTTTATGAAAGCATGGCCCCACTCTCCCTCCAAGGCTCTCCGGCAGGTCCGGATGCCTTAGATATAAGTTCTCTTTGCCCTTCTTGGCAACAACGATAGCAGTATCAGCCTGTCTGGAGGACTCGGACTCAAAACGGACCTCCTCAGTGGAGTCCTCCATCCTCTCCTCCATAATTGTTGGGGGAGCTTCTGTAGAAATAGTCCGGGGAGGATTGAAGCTTGGCATAGCTGGCCCTCCGGACTGTTGACTGCCCGTATTTATTCGAATTCTCACCTCAATTTGAGTTTCTGAGGCAGAAGATTCTTTGGGGGGTAGTGGGCTGCTGGCCTCTAGTCCTGACGGCCTCTCCCGGGGAGCTCTAATAGTTGCCCCAGACTCAGATTCACTATTTTTTGCCCCCGATTTCGAGGGAGTGTTTTTAGAGGATAGCCCTTTGACTAACCGGCTTGGCCTTTTGATGACTAGCTTATCCGGGGAGTGGTCAGAGTCAGACCCCATGGCAATAAAAGACGATTTTTTCCTAACACTGGTAGCAGTAACTCCCGGTTCAACAGCAGGGATTGACTCCTGAACTGAGGAGCCAGAAACTATGGGAGAAAGGGTGGATTGAAAGAGCTTTTTAGGCTTAGTACCTTTGGAAGAAGATGAGCCTCTATCAGATTCTGCGACAGAAGAGGTTGGTTTCTCAACAGGCGACGATGGTAGCCCTGCTGCAAGTCGTTTTTCCTTCTCGACTCTTTGTGCTTTCTCCAACTCCGAGAGGTTAAGCCAGCCGCCTTTGATCAGTGCTGTTCTTGCTGTAAACATAAACAACCAAGGAAGTTTTGAGTTTTAGAGAGATAAAGCTCTGGGTGAAATTGCAGAGTGAAATTTGAAAGAGATAGTGAGACAGTGAAAAGTGAATGAGAATTTATAGTAAATGTGAAAAGAAGGAGTTGATTCCTAGGAGAATCCGAAAAGTTGGGCAATGATTAAAAGACGGCGCTGATGTCATTATTGGCAATTAAAGAGGTAACTTGTTCGAGAAAGTGGTGCGAAATTCAAGGTGAAAAAACAGCTGGAGTGACCAATCAGAGAGTGACACGTGTCCCATTAACTCTGGCAAAAACCGTTTGGAATTCGTAACGTTCAATCTGTCCGGGTATACCTACAACTCTCTCCGAATTCAGAATACTCCCCTGAAGGGCAGATCAGTGTAAATCTCTCCGAAAACCGGACAGACATTAAGAACTTAAATCGGACAGAACTTTTGGACCGGACAGATCACTTTGAACACTGTGATCCTAAGGCTGTTCGAACTATGACTAAAGTACTAAAAAACCTAAACACTTCCTGACTAAGCTACCTGCCCTCCTGCTTAAAACTCATGGGTCTTTAAACTTGACCCGGGTCCATTAAACATGACCCGAAAGCCCATAAGGGCCCAAATATCATACTATAAATACTCAACCACCAGCATTAACTTCTAATAATGAAAATTAACTGCTGCCAAGCTGCTTAATTCTCTCACCACCTTGAAACACCCTTACACCACCTTGAAACACCCTTACACCACCTTGAAACTCCACTTGAAATTACTAGCCTACCCTCAGGCTATTTTTATCCACACCAGGAATAACACTTGTGTAAATATTTACTTGTTTGAACATCCATGTAAATATTTGGGGGCATACTCTTTCCTCCCTGGTGGCACGAGGAGGTTTTAATGAGGTGTCCGGATGGTTGAATAAAATTCGATGCCTTCTTCAAAATTTTCTAAGTATTTTCAAAGTTCTATCTCTTGTTATACTACCCGGACTAAAATATCTAAGGGCTATTTAAACTCTAGCCAGAGAATTTAAACACTCTCACAATGCAACAACTAAAAGCTACTTAAACTCTAGCTATCTAAACTAAAACAAACAATGAAAGAAGATGATGGTTGTGCAAAATAAAAACATTCATTGAACAACTTAAAATTGCCTTGGCCTTCCAAGGACTTTTGAATAAGTCAGGATACAGCACAAAAAACCTATCCGAACAAATACCGGACACCATTACAAAAAGAATGCCTTGGCCTTCCAAGGACTTTAGTTTGATTGAAAAATTAACAAAGTAGATTGTGGGTTAAGGTTGAGCCTTTGAAGATGGCTCACCTTCATCTGCCTTCTTGCCCTCGAAGTCGCTTTTCTCTTCGATTACCTTTTTGCCTTTGGGATCGCTTTCCTCTTCACATGGGCTCTCCCCAGTGTGTTCTTCGTCAACTAAAGAGCCACTAGAGTAGCCATATCTATCACCTTCAGCCATTGTGTGGTATGGAATTTCGTCGGGCTCAACATAACGCCATAGGTCCCCTAGGTTCCTGCCCGGAAATTTTTCATGGAAAAGAAGAACCATGTCAGACCTCACCTTCTCAAGCAATAGCTCTTCGCTTTTAAGCATCTGGTTGGCATAGGCATTGATCTTGGCATTGATTGTAGCCTTTTGATCCTTTACCAAAGTAGTTTTCTCCTCAACAGCCTTGGTCACTGCATTCTCTAGAGCAATCTTGTCAGTGGTCAAGTTGGTGATAATCTTCTCCTTTGCAGTGGTCTCTCCCTTTGAGACACTAAGGTCTTTCTCCATACCGGACAGCTTCTCCTGGAGATCTCTTATGGTTTCTTCTAGGGTGGCGACTTTTGTGTTGCTTTCATCCTCGTTCCTCTTCAGCTCCTCATTTGCTTCCTTAAGCAAGTCAGCATTGGTAGTAGCAGTGCGAAGGTCTTCGGACAGCTTTTCCTTCTCAGACTTGAGGTCTTTGATGATGTCTGCTTGACCCCGCACTTGTCTTTCCAGTGTGAGTACTGGCTGCACATTGCTAAGCAAGGAATGGGCTATGGTGTCCTTTTCACTAGAAACAATGAAAGTCTTACCATTAAAGTTGACCGTGTTGGAGCTGCTTGGAGGGATGTAAGGCCCTGCGAATTAATCTCTGGGGAGGCTAAGGAAGTATTCACCAAGCCCACCTAGACCGGTGATGTCCACTTCATCAAGGTTGAGATCTCCCCCTTCCACCTCATCGGTATGGAAGTCCCTTGGGATCTCTTCGGCCAGCGTTGGGTCAGATGGGTCAGTGGGGAAAGAAGGCTCCGGATCCCGGAGAGCAAGCTCATCTCCTTGGGAAGTCTTTTTCTTCTTGGCTTCCCGGTCAGCACCTTCATCTACTTGCTTGCGAGTCCTCTTGGAAGCCCTTGGAGGCTTTGGAAGGTCTGCTTCCTACCTTTCGGTCTCTTGCTCCACCACTTGCAAGAGAGCTGCATCGATTTGGCTCTGGGCCGGTCCCTCCGTGGCGGTTGGGGTATCCTTCTCAGCATCACTTGCCACCTTTTTGCCTCTCTTCTTGCCCTTCATTTTGCTTGGGGCTTTGGCCCCCCCAGGCAGGAAGAGTGTCCCATCTAGTTCGTGGGATCTCTTAAGCACGATATCTGCAGAAGGCTGAGTGGTGAGCTCCTCCCAAGTTAGGTCTCTCCGACCTGTGGTGTTCCACAGGTGAGACCTTGCTAGATTTCCACTGGTGAAGGTTTTGTGGAATCGATTCTCCCAGTTCTCTGCGGCCCAAGCATTGATTTTGCCACAAGTAACCTGTCCGGCCTTCAAATAATCCCCGAACTCCTTAGGCAGCTCTGTTAGAACAAAAGAGAGACTAGTTAATTTAAACTAACTTAAATAAAGAATAAATGGACAGAGATTTAAAGTAAGAAACTTACGGTCACTCCTCCACCTACTCCTGAGGAGGCTCGGGTTCTCTCCGGCCTTGATCTTCTTGCCGTTTTCCCAAGCGCCACTGATAAACAAAAATTGACTCATCCATTTGCTTTCAGACTCCAACAGATCGTCAACAGCTTTGAGATCGTTCCCCAGATTGAAGTGGTAGAAGGGGAATTGGTGATGTTTGCAAAGGTTGGCCACTGCTGCGAACTCTTCCATAGGGAGAGGAATCCCGGACAGCCTAGATGTCATGATACATGACATCAGAGTATACCAACCGTTGGGGCTCAGCTGGCTCGGGCAGAGCTTGACCAGGTGGAAATATCTGACGATCTCCGGGTCCAGTGGGAATCTAAGTCCCCAATTAAAGAGCTCTGTGAAGATGACCAGCTCATTTAGCTTGCAGTCCATAGGGGTTTCAGGATCTATGGGGATCCTTATCTTCACATTTTCTGGGATCCCCCATTTTGTGCGCATTCGACCTAGCTCGGCCGTGTGAATGAAAGCATACTTGGTCTTCTGTAAGGCCAAAAGATATTTGAGTTCGACCCTGTGAAAACAAGGTCCTACCTTCCCTTCGAGGCACTCCGGCAAGTCCGGATGCCTCAGGCACAGTTTTTCCTTGCCTTTTTTGGCAGCAATAGCATTATCGGTCTGGCCGGAGGACTCCGACTCAAAGGGGACTTCTTCAACAGAGTCCTCCATTCGTTCCTCCATGATTGTTGGGGGAATATCAGTGGCAGTGGTCCGGGGAGGATTTAAACTTGGCTCAGCTTGGCCACCGGACTGCTGGATTTCAGGGTTGCTTTGAATTCTGACCTCAGGCTGGGGCTCTGAAGCAGAGGTCTCTTTTAGAAGTGTTGGGAGGCTAGCCTCCGGACCGGACGGACTTTCCCGGGGAGCTCTGATGGGCACTCCAGACCCAGAACTACTATTTTTCGCCCCCGATTTTGAGGGAGTATTCTTGGAACCTGGTCCCTTAACTAACCGGCTTGGCCTCTTAATAACTAGTTTCTCCGGAGAGTGCTCTGAGTCAGATCCCATAGCTATAAAAGGAGAAGGTTTCCTAACACTTGTAACGGTAACTCCTGGCTCAACAGCAGGTACTGACTCCTGAACTGAGGAACCAGAGACTATAGGCGAGAGGGTGGATAAAAGAGTTTTTTGGGCTTAGTACCTTTGGAGGAAGATGAGCCTCGATCTGACTCTGTAACAGAGGCAACTGGTCTCTCAACAGGTGATGATGGTAGCCCTGCTGCTATTCGTCTCTCCTTCTCGACCTTTTGCGCTTTCTCCAACTCTGAAAGGCTGAGCCAGCCACCTTTGATCAATGCTGTTCTTGCTGTAAACATAAACTGCCAAAGAAATTTTTTGCTTTAAGAGAGAGAAAGCTCTGAGTAAATTTGCAGAGTAAATGTGAAAGAGATAGTAAAACAGTAGAAAATGGGTTTGAATTTATAGTGAATCTGAAAAAAGGAGTTGATTCCTAGGAGAATTCGAAAAGTTTGGCAATGATTAAAAGACGGCGCTGATGTCATCACTTGTAATTAAAGAGGTTGCTTTTCGAAGAAGGTGGTGCGAAATTCAAGGTGAAAAAACGGCTGGAGTGACCAATCAGAGAACGACACGTGTCCCACGAACTCTGGCAAAAACCGTTTTGAATTCGTGAAGCTTTATCTATCCGGGTAAACCCATAGACCTGTCCGGATTGAAAACCACTTCTGACGTCGGACTGTTTTTTAGGTCTCTGACAAGAATACTTGTCCAAACACCTAAAAAAAGGGGCTCCTGATGAGTCCGAATTCAGCATGCTCCCCGGATAGGGACAGAACAGTCCAAAGCCTCCGGACCGGACAGATCGGACAGATCACATGGACCGGACAGATCACTTCGAACACTATGACCATAGGACTGTTCGAACTATGACAAAAGTACTAAAACACCTAAACACTTCTTGACTAAGCTACTTGCTCTCCTACTTAGAGCTCATGGGTCTTTAAACATGACTCGGGTCCATTAAACATGACCCGAAAGCCCATAAGGGCCCAATAACAAGGTATAAATACCCAACCACCTGCATTAACTATGAATAAGGAAAATTAACTGCTGCCAAGCTGCTTAATTATCTCTCTACTCTCTACTCTAAACAATTAAACACCCACACACCACCTTTAAACACTCACACACCACCTTAAAACTCCACTTGAAATTACCAGCCTACCCTCAGGAAATTATTATCCACACCATATATGAACCAAACCATTCGCTTGACTGATTACAGCTGAGAATATGACCTCAATCTCATAATATTTGCTTCATAAATAAGAACTAAATTCACACCAGTCAAAACAACTTTATACTATGGTATATTATTTGTCACTTGAAAACCAAATTTTATCGACTGCCTAATATATTTCCCAAAAAGTGCTCTTAAAACAATTACAGATCATCCCCCATAAGTAACTGAAACTCCATCAGTTTCAGCAACCTATTCCAAACTCTTTTATTATTTTATTTGTTCAGATTCATTATTATTACTTCATTCTCTAGTGAATTCATTAATGAAATCAGCAAATGCTTGAGCCTTAATTGTTGTTCGGGGTTCAATAAAAAATTGTAATCTCATAACTAAACTGATCATCGAGTGAGCCTCTCCAAAATCTCCAAATTCTGCAATAAATTTATCAAAAGAAAAGAAGTTCTTACAATAATATGGTGACTCTGAAAATATGGCCTCATATATCTAACAACCATAAGCAAAGCTAAAGCCAATTTTTTTTATTTTCAAATAACACTTCTCCACATTGATTAAGCTCTTACTAACATAATAGATTTGTTTTTGCACTTCATATTTTTTTTCTAACTAATATGCACTGATAGTATAATCGGATACATAAAGATACACATATTAAACCTCACCTCACATCAGGCCGACATAATCTCTAGTGAAGTCAAATATTCCTTAAATCATTAAAAAATTATCACAATTTTAATTCGATTTAAACTTCCTTGCTCTCTTGTGTACTTCAAAGAAATAATGAGTTTTACCATATATTTTAGATATGAACCTTGACAATGCCATTAAACGCCCTGTCATCTCTGAACTTCTTTAATTTTCCTTGGTGGCTTCATACTCAATAATACCTTCAACTGCTTGGGACACCAAAAGAACATTTCAAAAGATTAAGCTTAAGATTAAATTGTCTTAATTTTCCGAAAATTTCGGGAGAATACTTTAATTTGATGATCCTCACTACTATTTTTTACTATCATGTCATCTATGTATGTCTCAATATTCTTACCCAATCTATCTTCAAAACTCGATTGACCCATCTTTGATAAGTTTCTCTCACATTATTTAAAACAAAAGGTATTACGCGATAACAATATAAACCCATCTCAATCGTTAAATTTGTATCTTCATCATCATTGGGATGCATACGAATTTTATATCCAAAATAGGCATCCATAAATAAAAGTAATTCATGTCTAGAGGCAACATTCACCAACTGATCAATACGCGATAATGGAAGGTATCTTTTGAACATATTTTATTTAAATTAGTCAAATCTATGCACATCGGCCATTTCTCATACTTTATATTTACAAGCACCCGATTAACAACCCATCTCGGGTATTTTGATTCCCAAATATGCGTTAGTTTCAAAATATTTTCTATTTATTTAACAATCGCTTCCACATTTTTAGGAGAGAAATTTTGTGACGAATTGTCCTCAATCTCTTCTTAACCGAAAACTCGTGACAAATAATGGAAGAATTAACCTATGTTACATCGTTAGTAATCCACGTGAAGACGTCAATATTTATTTTTATTAATTTTATCGACTTTATCTTTAAATTTTGATTCAAAGAATTTCCAATTTTCACAACTTGTCCCTCTTTAATTACCTTCTTAGTTACACCATTCAACAAGTCTCCACAATGTATTTTCTCTCGGAGATCATCAACTTCATTTTCATATTCTTAGTAATTATTTCTTTGATGACCTTCCTCCCTTTTTAACTTCTATAACCACAATATTCTTGTTTAGTGGGATATATTTTTTATTTGGATTACTATAGAATGAGAATCTTGACCTATTAACCGACCTTTTTTTGCCCTTCATCATGTTTAAAATCTTTTTCTTTCCTTCGATACGGTAGCACAACTCTAAATGTTTGATTTTTAGAAGTCTAAAAAGCTTATTTCTTACAATTCTTAAGCTTGATAAAATGTTCCAACCTAGACAAAGTATCATCCATTTTCTTTATTATAAACCTTTCCAGATCTTCATAAAGGTTTCATTCATAAACCAATCATTTCTTGAAAGCAACCACAACAACTACCTCTTTATATGTCACTAAACTATTCATTTCTTTTAAGAAAATTTGCACATAAATTTTGAGAGACTCTCATTTTATTTGATACAAGTTCATAATTGAACCCGCCTCTTTTTTATACGCATGATTACCCATGAAACAGTTCCTAAACGCTCTCCACAACCCTTCAAATCTACAATATATCATTTTAGTAAGCTATTAAACCAATCTAATGCAGTTTTCTTAAAAATCTTAGACAACGTTTTGCATAACAAAAAATCTTCAAGACTAAAGCCCATCATCATGCTAAACTATTCAAAGTGATATTTTGGATCTCCCAATCCATCATAAGCTACCATCTTGAATTGGTCAAATTTTTTTGGGAGCTTTCCTTCAAGAATCTTCTTAACAAATGAGGATTCTTGGAGCAGATATTTGGCTATTTCCGATTGTTCTTCATCGTATTCCACCTCGATCTGTTATTTATCCTTATTTACTAACAATTTGATTGGCTGGGCCTCGAAATCACAATCCTTCGATTTTTATTATTTTAACTTCATAATGATTTCTTCCAACAGAAATATTCTTTCTCATATACCTTCTACCAAAATTACTTCTCTTTATTTTATTTTTACTATATAACTCGCATTGATTTCTTTAATCTTTGACTTTTTTCTCTTTACTTTTAGAATTCATTTTTTATGACGGAAATTGCAATGCTTTCGTTAATTTTTCCATCATTTTCATGGCTTCACGGTCTCTCTCAGCCTGCATCAAATTAACTCTAAATTATTCCTTCTTCATCTCTTCAATACGAAGATTTAGAATTTGAATATCAGTGAGAGTAGTATGAGCTTGGGATGTTTTCACCATGAGCTGGCACAAAAAACCCTAAATGCTCCGGTTACAACTTTGATTTGTTGATTTACGTCTGTCCCAACTACTCTCGCAGCTTGTTGAATTATTGAAATGCACGCACCTGTTGCCACGCTAGAAAGTTGAACTTATGTTGGATTAACCACATCAATTGACAAAATCATCGCAATTCTCGGAATGAGTACCAGAACATACTGAATTGGTCAAATCCTCAGAGTATCTCTGTCAATTCTTGATCTTATCATCACCATTGACACTCACTTGAAGACTTTGAACTTTGATAAGAAAAATTTCCCACAAACGACGCCAAATTTGATAAGGGAGAACTTTGCACAATCAAGAAAGAACAACTACTCATAGTCAAAAGCCTTTTTTTCTCTGTTATTGCGGTGATCCTTAAATGATGATTTAAGTCTCTGTTTATACAATTTATATTTTTCTCTCCTCCAGTCAAATCATTACACGTGTTGCAACTAATTAACAATCTTTATTGGTGACCTATTAGGTAATGACACGTATCTTACAGTTATAACCGTTTAAACGATCCTTCACGCTCTGTTAGTTCTACCTTGTATTTCCAATGTGACCTCGTCTAAAGAGTATAAATGTTTCTCGGCCAAGGATTTCAATAAAACCCTTGTCTTTTTATTTTTGTTATCTTTATGTCTAAAACCTTATGAGTGTCCCTCGATTAAATATCATTGGAAAACCCTCGTCTTCTTACTTTCATTATCTCCTCATCTAATATCTTCTGAGTGTGTCTCGGTTAAAGGTATTTAGAAGGCCATCTGGTTTTCATTATCTCCTCGGCTAAAACCTTCTTAGTGTCCACCAATTAAAGATCTTTGGAAGATCCTCGTCTTCTTGCTTTCAGTGTCTCATCGTCTAAAACATTTTGTATATCTCTCGATTTAAGATATTTGAAAGACCCTCATCTTCCTCGTTTAAATATCTTCGTTTTCAAATTTTAGATAATTCTTTACCTCTCATTATACCTTAAAATGAGTATATCTCGTCGGTATTAAAAATATATATCATCTACCTAATATATCTTATCATAACTTCTCCTTTTCTCCTTTTCATTTATATGTGCTTATATTAATTTCTTTATTAAAATTTAAAAACAAACTATTAAATTAGGCAAATAACAATACTAACTATATAATATAATCTTCAGAAAAATACTAATTCTCACTTTATTATTATAAACTTATTCTGTTAGGCATACTAATTTCCTTTGTTAAACATATCTTACCATGTGCATACATTAAATATAAAAATCCTGTATTTCGCACGTGCTTTTTCAAATCGTTTCCCTCTCTATTGACGTAACTATTTTATTAAAACGCAGAATACACCGATAGTTTCTAATACCATGCTGTAAAACCTTGAAAAATAAATAACCGGTGATTTTATTTAAACTTTTGGATCCAAATAGTAGAATATAAATAGAAGAGACAATTTATAAAATCGTGACAGCCAAAAAGATATGTTAGAGATTTTATAGGTTATTTTATTAAAATTTTATATCATGGTAGTCAATTACAACACATCATGGTTTAATAAAAAGTATATGTAGTGGGTTCTTTGTCTATTATAATTATTATATCTTTTTAAATCGATATGTCAAATGGTGTTTGCGACTTGCATGTTTGTGTTGATTCAGCAACCATTAAATAAAATAGTGGAAGACATGAAATAGAAGACAAACGTTACGATTTAAATAATGTACGAATCATGAATAAGAAGTCACTTTCCTATTTTTAAATAAATTTAAGTGATGGACTTGAAGAATGAAATCATACAATCGTTAATATTTTATAAAGCCACCGAAATATATTAAATAATGTAATTAGAAAGTCAAGCGAACATGTAACCATCTCGTTTGAATATATATATATAAAGTTAAAAAATGATAATAATTTTAATTATTACAATTATTTTGGTCGGGGAAAAATATTTTTTAATACAAGAAATTTATTATAAATAAAAATTTATTACGTTAAAATTCTACAAATATTAATATATCATAATTATTTTGAAAATAATAGCATATAATTTTGTTATAAAAATACCAAACCAAAATCGTATTTTGAAAATTATAGTACTAACCCGAAGTTTTGCTACTTCTCCAAATTGGATTGTGAATATTTTAGTCAACTATTTTTTTAATTTTTTGAGTTTTATTTTTTTAGGGTTTCTCTGATTTTGCTAGAGTTTCTTCATTTCTAAAAAAATTAATCCACGGGTTCTCGATGACTCTCTCCATGTTGTCTTCTGTTGGATCTTACATTTTTGGCTCAACTCCCGTCGTCGTTATACTGTTCAATCCTAACTTCCCTTTCCATTGATGAAGTTGTTGTCGTCGTTTGGTTTGGTGTTTAGGATATTCAGCGCACAAGTAATTTTATTTTTCTTGTCTTTCTAAAATCTACAGATTTTGTCGATATTCATGCTTTTGTCGAAAATTTTGTTATTCCTATTCCTACATGTATGCATAGTCGACACTATTAGGGTTCTAGTAGTACCTTTTGTATATATATTTTTATCAAATGTCAATCATTGTTGATATTCCCCGTTCATACGTAAGAACAGTATTTTTATTTAATTTAATATTTTATTTTAAAAAATATTTTTATTCATAAATAATTTTGTATTATATACATTAATTATTCCAACATGTGTTTAATTTGAACAAAAATATGTATCACATCCATATATTATTTGAATTTTTTACTTTAGCTAAACAATTGTCGATATTTTTAGAACGTATCAAAAATTAACCAACACTATATATTTGCTATTTATATATACTAGTTCAAAAAATATATAATTCGTCATTTTAGATTTGCTGGTATTATCTATTTGGATCTTTTGTGCACTTTATCATTTTCAAATGTTTTAAATTTAAAATTTTTGTAAGCTATGTGAACCAAGGCATGTACATCCTACCAAAATTTAGCAGTCTTGTTTTCATAAATATTTATTGTTGTCACGGTTTTCATATTATTGACCTCATTTACATTCGTATCCTTCTTATAAATGTTGCAACCTCTCGCAACGTCTTAATCCTTATCGACAAGTTTGATTGATATGACGCTTGAGTATAAACTTGGAAAAAATATCCAAGTTGTGGATGTGTAAGAAGACATAACTTCCCCGAAATGGGTAACCGAGTTGGTGGAGGAGATGTGCTTGTGATCAAAAGGACATGCATTCGACCTCCTCTACAAAGGTTTTTTTTATTTGAGCTTGTCACCTTGTGTGGTTTACCTTCTGATGTTGGTTTGCAAGCTATTGCCTTGTGCGCACTTGTTGAGTAGCGGTTGCGGGTTATCTCCGATAAAAAAGACATAACTTAAGGTATTTGTATATAAAGTAGTGATACATACCAACAAAGCCACAAGTACATCTCCCAAACATAACAATATTATTTTTCTCTTAAAACGTATTTTTTTTTCTCTAAGGAAAGTTTTAGAGAATATTTTTTTGGGCTCCACCACATTTATATTTTTTACCACTTTTAAATATCCATTCATTTTGTCTTTTACACGTGAAAATTTCTTCTAATTTAAATGTGTTTTTATATTATTGTTTTTCTTATGTAAACCTCTCAAATTTATGGAAAATAGATAATTTTGTTATAATTTCTATAATTTGAACCATTTTCAGACATGTTACTTTGACGGTTATCAACTTTTTTACAATGATGATTTAAGTTCGTGAAAATGAATAGTTATAGTTTTTTATCTACAAATTTATCATCCACATATCTTGAGATTATAAATTTATGGTTACATTCTTCTTTAGTTTTTTTATCTAAACTTAAGTGTTTTATATATATCCAACATCTAAGTTTAGTCGGTATAAAGATTGCAAAGCCAATCAAACTATTCATTCATAATATGTTCTTGACATACTTCTTTTCACTTTCTCTTTTTTTTATCTAGTGACGTTGTAATTGGTTGTCTCCAATAGTTTAGTCAAGTTTGAATCAAGTATATATAATATATCATTTTGAATAAATATTTAAGTTATTTTGTCACATTGTAAAGTTGGTTTCATCGAATTGGTAAACACAACTAATATCTTGATTTATGATTTTGATTATTAACACTATCATTTTATTAATCATTATGGTAGTTAATTATTTTTATAGCATATAAAGTTAATGATATAGTATACTTTTTAAGTAAAAAATAAGTAAAAAATGTTTATTTATTTGGAAGAGCTTATCATTTTCAATCACAATTATCTCCACAATTATGGTTCTTTTGGTATGATTGGAAAGCTATTTTGAGGTATTATAATTTTTCAAAAATATATTACAAATAAAAAAAAAATAAAGTCTTTGTTTTATAAACTTTGTGAATACAAATATGGATATATATTTTGTAATGTATGGATATTTAAAGAGCATAACATTTTTATTGTGAATAACTTTGAACATTATTCATCTTTATATAGTTTTAACTTATGTTTGAAAACCAAAACAATTTTTCAAAAATAAAACAACTCCATTAAACATTATTTTATACAATTTAATATTTTCAAGTTCAATGCGATAAAATACATGCACTGACATAAGGGGTTTCTATTTAGAACATCTTTTCGCCCTGATCATGGTTGTCACCACGACAAATATGTATTTATCGCGATGAGTTTTTCTGGCTACCTTAGCAAAATGACATCCAGATCACATATAAATTTTTATCCTTATGCGACATTACAAGCCATATTGTTATCAATACAAGACATGTTAATATCTAGGAACTTTACTTATGTTGAATTCATAACATATTTATGTTTTTAACGTGGTGGACATATTATACATGTCATAAGTCTTGCAATATGTTAACACGATACAATTTTATTTTTACATTTATTTTATTTTGGCACATTTTCTTCTCCAAATATCATTCATCTGGACATAGATATTCTAGATACCCATTATGAATTGAGAAAGTCTTTCTACTTCTCCATTGTTCCAATCAGATTCGAAAAATAAGAAATCAAAAGTCTGTGGACCTGAATTGAATCATGACTATATAAGCTATTCTGATATTAAGATTCAATATAGATGAAATCGTGGAGGCGGACCTTTTATTTCCTTGGACCACATAAGAATTTGTCGTCCGATTTCATCTTCTTGTTCCTGGATGCTCCATAGGAATTTGTCGCTATTCATTTCATGATCCATATGATTTCAAGCTAAATAGTTAATATGATATGTTATCTAATTACCTCATTTAATCATAATTTTAATAAAATATATTTGGAGTTATATTTTTTGTTATTGAATTTTAGTAGTATGGTTCGAATAAAAGGTTAATTAGTGTTTTTAGATGATTAGGGCCTCAATTTTTAAGGGGCCCATTTGGAAAAAAGTAATAGGTTAGGCTCAAGAAGAAATCACCATAGTTATCTTGCTCATATTTTCTTTCTTTCTTTGTGTTTGACAAGATCCATCGACACAGTTTTTAAGGTATTCTTTGGTGTCTTTTTTTGCCGGCCATAATGGATATATATTATTAATTATTATGTTTTTATATTCTTAATTAAAATATTATTATTTAATGAATATTATATTTTTATATTCCGATTACCCTCATTAATGAAAGTGGTTTGGGACATATACTTAATTATTGACCTATGGGCCTATCGGGTCGGACAGTGAAGTCGAGTCAAGTTTAAAGACCATTAGTATTTTGGTGTGAAGTGACCAACATCTAGTTTAGTCACCATTTATTACATTTGTCTTGTTCGGTTTTTTACAATAGTGGTTATGGCCTAAACTACCCATCAGATTAAGTCAAGACTCAGTGGTTAAAATATATGATCTCATAAGTAGCCCATTTAGGTCTTGCAAAGAATCTTTGGAAGAGCTAACTCTTAAAAATCAATATTAACATTCTCTGATCTATTGTGGCATTTGAACTGCAGACTTTGTCGTTTTTTGTTAAGAATTTCAAGAATCACTCTAATCGAAATTTGGTGGGACTGAGTTTTCATATTAGAATTCTAAGAGTCTTTTTCCAATCGTGGGACACGTGTCAGGCTCTGGTTTGTCCTCGCAGCCGTTTTTCTCCTAAATTCTCGTACCTACTAGGCTAGAAAGTTACCTAGGCTTTAACTCCCATACTTTGCATCTTTTATTATTTACTTAGATCATTTTGCCTTCTCCTAGGTAACTGACACTTTTCGCTGCTATATATAAACCTTCTTCACTGTTTCATTGTCTTTAAAAATTACAAGTATTTCTAGTGAGAGAAAGCTCAGTATACCCTCAAATTTTTGTTCAAGTCATATATGTTCACAACCAGAAACGCTCTAGGAAAAAGAGGTTTGTTGAACTTTTCCAAGTTATAAAAGCGAGAAAATTTACAAGAGATGAACGAATTGTTGTTGGTCTCCCTATTTCTCCTGGTGAAGGAACCAATCAATCACAAGCAAATACAGACCAGGGTTCATCATTTTCAAAAGCACCCAAGGTTAGAAAGTTACCCTTTGTTTCAAGCCTTTCTCCTCTTCCATCGGGGTCCTCTGTTCAAGAGTCCCAAAACCCTCTCCCTAAGGAGAAATCAAATTCTAGCATTAGAAAACCTTCACCTTTTACTGCAATGGGTTCAGATACAGAGAAGTCTCCAGAGAAATTAACCCCACGCCGAGTCATCCGTCAGTCAAAATAAAACCACCCCTACTTTTTCAAAACCCTCCAGTTCGGAGGCAGTAAAACCTGTGCCAAAAATCAAACCATCTGTACAGCAGCCCCTGGCAGAAACCAGACAATTCGAACAGTCATCCGAACAACCATCCGAACAACCTTCCACTATAATGGAAGTAAATATGAAGTACAGTTTAGATGAAGACCCTTTTGAGACGTCCGATCAAACATAGGACACAACTTTAGATCGGAAGGGAAAGACCAAAGTAGGTTTGATTCATCCAGATGTACTTCCGGAGAGTTTGGAGGGTAGAGAGGGGCTAAAATTCAAGAAGGTCAGTGTGAAGTATTTGTTGTCCTTTCAAAATATAGCCTATGTATACACCCACAATGCTGAATTGGGTCGTATTCGTACGAAGTGGGGAATTCCAGAGTCTGTGAAGGTGAGAATCCCAGTCATCCCGGAAACTCTGATGGATTGCAAACCCAAAGAGATGGTGGTCTATACAGAGGTGCTGAACTGGGGACTCCGGTTTCCTTTGGATCCGCAGATAGTCAATTACTTCCACTTAAGTAAGATATGTCCCAGTCAGTTGAGCCCCAACGCTTGGTATACCCTACTGGCCTGCATCATGGCATCCAGGCTATCTAAGATTCTATTACCAATAGAACAATTTGCTATTGTGGCAAACTTGTGTAAGAATCATCACATCCCCTTCTACCACTATAATATGGTGAATGACTACAAAGTATTAACTGATCTTCTGGAGTCAGAAAAACCGTGGAGGATGCAGTTCTTATTCATTAGCAGGGCATGAGAGAACGGGAGAAATATCAAGGTTGACTTAAACCCAAGTCAGCTGACCAGTCTTTGGAAGAGTATTGGTGAGTTTCTTTTATGTTCTCTTTAATCTTCCAAGTATTAAATTACTACTCCAAACTAATTTACATTTCTTCTTAGTGTTTTTTAAGGAGTTTTTGGACTATATAAAGGCAGTTCAGGATACTTGTGCCAAACTAAACGCTTGGGGCTTGGAGAAATGGGACAACGCTTTCCACAATTACTTCACATCGGAGAACTTTGTAAAGTCTCATATGTGGAACACCACAGGGAGAAGATATCTCTCCTGGGAAAAGCTGACCACCCCTCATCCTGCAGATGTCATCCTAAGGAGGACGGAGGCTAAAAATGCTAAACTTTACTTGCCTTCCATGGCCAAAACCCCCAGTCATCTGATAAGATAAAGAACAAGAGAAAAAATAAAGCCACAACAGACCACCCTCAAACAACCACTGAAGGTACCGGTTCGGAGAACCAATGAGGCATTAATGATGCTTTCCTGAAAGGAATAGAAGTTACTGTCAAAGAGGCTGGTGGGTCAGACAACCCAACAAATATTTCGAAGAAGGAAAAAAACGTAAGGCCAGCAATGATTAAAAAGCTTACAAGAAGAAGAAAATTACTCTGGGATCAGAGATAATTCTTCGTCCTTCTGAAATCTCTCCTCCAGCTCCTGCCGATCCTACCTTACAAGAGGAAATTCCACCAAATCTCAATTCCGAACAAGCCACTGGTGATGGTAACGAAGAGGTAAACCTTGATGTTTTTCAGAACATCAATATATATTTTAATAATTTTTAAAAAAGATGATTTCGCGGGGCTCTACCGTCCTCCTAACTCGTTCAATATTGTGACCCAAAATAATGAGACTTACGCGATATCTAGCGAGCAAGACACATTGGGCCATGCCCTCTTGGGTTACATTCGTCCAGTGCCTGATCTGGAGAGATAAGTGAGGGATCAAACTGTTACCATCGACACGCTTGATGAGTCCGGTTTTTATCACCACTCACTATGGGGACCGGACAGGGGCAATTCTGACAAAGCCCACCCACTGAACTATCTGAACTGAACTAATGTACTAAAAACTTGATCACTTCATAACTAAGTTAATTATCTACCTGCTTAAAACTAATGGGTCTTCGAACTCGACCCGAATCTATAAGTCAACCCGAAAGCCCATGTGGCCCACAATTAAGGGTATAAATACCCAACCACTTTCATTTAATGAGGGTAATGAAAATTAAATACAACCAGGCAGCTCAATTCTCTCACTATAATTTATCCAAACATTAAATACCTTTGAAATACCATAAAACTCTGGACAAAATTACCCTCAACCGAAAATAAATCACACCAAATTGGCGACCAAAGTGGGAGCACGAAGGTGCCTGAATCTAGCATTCAAAACCATAAGAAAAGACCAGTTCGGATGAATCCGGACGTGCAAAAAATACCACCAGCTTTGGCAGAAGTGGTGGGTGAAAATGATGAATACACGATTGAGGAGCGAGATAGATTAAAAGTTGAAATAAAAGCTCTGAGGATAGAGAGGGCAAAGATGGGCATAAAAGAGAAATCAAAGGCGTCAGTTGCTCATTATACTGACAACCCAAGAGAACATGAGCCCTCAAAAACCCATGTGAGTACGAAAAAGACTCATGCTAGCTCAAAAAAGTCTCACCGGTCTAAACCGGTGGAGAGCTCTGATTCAGAATCAGAATCTTCCAGTAGCTCCTCAAATGAAGATGGAGTTGAAGAGTCCTTGTCATCCAGCAGTGATGAGGGCCGTTCTAAAAAGAAACAAAAATTGGTTAAGAAGTATTCAAGAAAAAGGGATAGGCATGGAAGGTTAAAGAGGCATATAGGCAAAGGATCGTCTCATAGCCGGAGACACGTAGATCGGATGGTGATGGATCCTTTTGCCTTTCATGATGAACCAGGTATCTTTGCAACTCCTAACGAAGATACGGTTTTCAGTCGTGGCCGAAATTGGAGATAATCTCCATTGTCCTCCAAGATACTGTCCGGAAACCTTCCTAAGAGGTTTGACAGTACAAAAATGGAAAAATACGATGGAAGTAAAGACCCGGATAATCACTTAGAACAATTCAAAAAATTTATGATGAATTTTGATGATGACGACAAGTTACTATGTAGAGAATTCTCCCAATCATTTACGGGGAGTGCTCTGAAATGGTACAACAGTTTGCCACAAGGCTGTATCAGGAATTTTGACACTTTTTGGGTAGCCTTTCGGAGGCAGTTTGTTGGAAGTAAGGAAGTGAAGGGCAATGGAGACACGATTATCCATTGTGCCCAAGAACCAAATGAATCCTTAAAAGAATACATAAGTCATTTTGTGAATACCAAAAATGGATTGGCTGATTGCTTCGAGCAAGTAGTAATAGCGTCTCTGAGGCAGGGCTTAAACCCTGGGAACTTGGCTGATTCAGTAACAAAAAAAAAGCTATGACATGGGGAGGTCTGCTAAATCAGGTCGGAAAGCAGATTAATATAGATAAAATAAAAAAAATAGGGTCTACAGGCAGGTGAGGTCTGCTCCGGCTGCACCAAATCCAAACCAAAACCAGTCCGGGAACAAGGCTGGGGAGGCCGGGCAGAGTCATAACAGAGCCAAAGCTCAGTCTCCACCAACTGCACCAGCCCAGAGTCAACAATCTAGAAATAAACGAGGGCCTTGGGTTTAATCGGAGTGTTTTGATGAGTTGAAAGAAAACATAACCACCATTTATGACAAAACAAAAGACGAAGTACATTATAGAAGGCCGGTTGCGTTACAGTCTCCTAGGGAGAGCCGCAATAATTGTTTCTGCCAGTATCACAATGATACTGGCCATACCACTGAGGATTGTATTGCTTTGAAGTAAGAAGTCCAGAATTTGATTGAAAGAGGAAAGTTGGGAGCGTATGTTAAAAGAAGAGGTGGAAATAGGCCTGATAACGTTCATCGGGCTGGTCCGAACAATGCAGGCACATCAGCTCCGGATGGGTCTATGGTCATAATCGAAAGGTTCGATGTAGAGTCAGAATACTTGGACCCTGATCTAACCCGGAATAAAGTGGGTGTTATCACAGAACATTGCAAGTCGGTGTCCGGACTTATCAACTTTTATGAGTCACTCACAATTTTTGGAGGAGACACAATGGCGGCACCAACTGCTTCTTCGAGAAAGAGGCACGCTCATACTTTAGCTACCCAACTGGAAGGAGGCATGACTTCCTATCAATCGCAAATTCCATTTCCCTTCATTATTTTCGACGAAGATGACTTAAGGGATATTGCTGGTCCTCATGAAGATGTTGTTGTCATAGGAGCATCCATCGGGGGCAATGACATAAGACGAATTTTGGTGGACACCGGAAGTTCTGCCAATATTCTCTTTTTAACTTCTTATAAAAAGATAAAAAATCCGGAAATAATTCAACGTTCGAACATGTTGATTGTGGGTTTCACATGAAGCTCAGCAGACGTGATCGGAAAATTCGAGGAGGAGGTTTTATTGGGCAAAGGCCCTTTTAAAAAGATGGTTAGAATACTGTTCGTTGTGGTGGATTGTCCCACCTGTTATAATGCTATTCTGGGGAGATCTTGGCTCTCTAGGATGCATGCCGTGGCCTCAACAGTCCACCAATGCTTGAAATATGCTGTGCAAGGACAAGTGGGATTTGTTCGGAGCAGCCAAAAGGTAGCAAGAGAGTGTTATGTAATGACACTGACTCCTCGGACGTTGGGGGCAGTTCGGATAAATGAGGAATAGCACTTTGAGGGGTCCTCTGAGGGAGAAGGTGAAATTGATGACCCCAGAGAGACCCCTGGAGTTTTAATACCGATTGAAGAAGTTGAAACACACTCCCTGCCCAAAGGAAAAAGTGTCAAGATAGGATCCAAGATGACATCGAAATTAAAGGGTAAAATGTTAAAATTCTTGAAAGACCATCAATATGTTTTTGCTTGGGACATAGCACCTGTGATACAAAAGAGAAGAAATTTTTCTAAGGAAAAGTCTGATGTCATAGTTCAAGAGGTCGACCGACTTACTAAAATGGGGCACATAAAAGAGTCTCAATACCCTTTATGGGCAGCCAATCCGGTATTGGTAAAAAAGAAAAATGGCAAGTGGCGTATGTGCATCGATTTTACAGATCTCAACAGAGCTTGTCCAAAAGATTTATACCCGGTCCCCCGGATTGAACAGTAGGTGGACTCTACATCTGGAATCAAGCTGCTATCTTTTATGGATGCCTTCTCCGGGTATCATCAGATTCAAGTGGATCCGAAGGATCATGAACATACAACATTTGTTACTGATAGGGGCCTTCATTGTTATAAGGTGATGCCATTTGGGTTAAAAAATGCTGGGGCTACTTATCAGAGGTTGGTAAACAAGGATTTTGTTGATCAAATTGGAAGAAACATGGAAGTTTACATCGACAACATTATGGTGAAAAGTGTGGACGAAGAGCTACACTTGGCAGATCTCTAAGAAACTTTTGCTAACCTAGTAAAAGTAAATTTGAAATTAAACCCAAAAAAATATGTCTTTGGAGTACAGTCTGGGAAATTCTTGGGATATGTGATAAGTGAGCAAGGGATACATCCTGATCCGGACCAGCTTAATGCTTTACTGCAAATGGAGCCTCCTCAGAATATTAAAGAGGTACAACGATTGACTGGGAGGCTGGCTACATTAAATCGATTTATTTCAAGGTCTTCGGGCAGATGTGCCCCGTTTTTTCAAACTTTGAAAGGTGCAAAAGACTTCAACTGGTCCTCAAAGTGTGATGAGGCCTTCGATGAAATTAAGAAGCATTTGTGTATTTAGCCGTTTTTGATTGCGCAATAAGTGCAGTATTGGTAAGAGAGGTGGAAAATTATCCTCATCCGGTGTACTATATCAGCAAAAGCTTGATAGATGCAGATCCGGACCAGCTTAATGCTTTACTGCAAATGGAGCCTCCTCAGAATATTAAAGAGGTACAACGATTGACTGGGAGGCTGGCTGCATTAAATCGATTTATTTCAAGGTCTTCGGACAGATGTGCCCCGTTTTTTCAAACTTTGAAAGGTGCAAAAGACTTCAACTGGTCCTCAAAGTGTGATGAGGCCTTCGATGAAATTAAGAAGCATTTGTGTATTTAGCCGTTTCTGATTGCGCAATAAGTGCAGTATTGGTAAGAGAGGTGGAAAATTATCCTCATCCGGTGTACTATATCAGCAAAAGCTTGATAGATGCAGAAAAACGATATTTGAAGCTTGAGAAGTTGGCGCTGGCTCTGGTAATTGCTGCAAGGAAAATGAGGCCCTATTTTCAGGCTCATTCCATCATCGTCCGGACTTCTTTCCCTTTGAAAAATGTTCGCCAAAAAGCTGACATTTCAAGTAGAATGACCAAATGGTCAGTAGAGCTGGGAGACTACGATATTGATTTTGCTCCTCGAACAGCTGTCAAAGCCCAAGCTGTGGCTGATTTCTTAGTTGAATTCCATTCAGATAGGGAAACTAAGCAAGCAACTAGAGTAAAAGATAAAAAAAGTCTGGGTCGTCCGGACTAATGGTGGATCAAGTACCATGGGATGTGGTACTGGGGTATGTTTAACTTCTTCGTACGGTGACAGAATGTACCAGGCTATATGTTTTGCTTTCAGGGCTTCTAATAATGAGTCGGAATATGAAGCTGCTATGGCTGGTTTGAAATTAGCTCTTATTTGTGGAGCCAAAAAGGTCAAGTTAATGAGCGATTCTCAGCTTCTTATTCATCATGCACAAGGTCAATCCGAAGTAAAAAAAAGAGCAACTGGTTAAATATTTACTTCTTCTCAAAGAAGTGGCACTTAGTTTCAAAAGTATCACCTATGAGCACATACCCCGAATAGAAAATACGCTAGCAGACTCTTTGGCAACCATAGCCTATATTGAGTCCTACCCTTGGATTCATGTGCTGGAGTGCCCATCCATTCAAATCAATCCGGATAAGAAAGAAGAAAGTTTGAATATACAGATAAAACAGCCTCAATATTGGAGATTTCCTCTCCTTTAATATCTCTTAGATGGCATCTTGCCTCCGGAAAAAGCAGTAGCAAGGAAAGTAAAGTACAAGGCTCGTGGTTTTGTCATTCTAAGAGATATTCTTTATAAGAAATCTTATAGTAAACCTCTTTTACGATGTTTGGGGGTCGATGAGTCTCAAATAGTACTCTCCGAATTACATGATGGTGAGGGATCAACACATTATGGATTCAGGGCTCTAACCAGAAGAGTTTTATTAGCTGGATACTATTGGCCCTCTATAATACAAGATGCCAAAGAGTTGGTAAAAAAGTGTGATCCATGCCAGCGATATGGTAATGAAATCCATACCCCACCTGTCCCTTTGGAATCAATTTCTGAGCCAATACCTTTTGCTCGATGAGGGTTGGATTTAGTAGGACCTCTACCCATGGCATCCGGGGGGCGCAGAACTATAATCGTTGCTATTGATTATTTTTCGAAGTGGATCGAAGCAGCTCCATTGGCAGGTACAACATCAAAAGCTGTTATAAAATTCATCTTATCCAATATCTGTTGCAGATTTGGAATTCCACAAAAAATAACCACAGACAATGGGCCATTGTTCGACAACAAAGAAATAGAGAATTTGTGTGCCTCTAGAGGCATACAACATTGATTCTCTTCTCCTTTCCACCCACAAGCAAATGGTCAGGTCAAAGTGGCCAATAGAACAATACTGTCCGGTCTGAAGAAGAATTTAGAAGGGGCTGCTGGAAAATGGCCAAGTTACTTGCAAGAGGTTTTGTGGGCTTACCGGATCACTCTCGGGGCTGCAACACAAGAGTCTCAATTTGCCTTAGTATATGGGATGGATGCCATAGCTCCCATAGAAGCTACTCTCCCTTCATTTCGAGTTCATAATTTTTTCGAACATGCTAACGAAGTGGCAGTTAGAGGCCAGCTTGATTTAATAGAAGAAAGAAGAGTTAAGGCTCATCTTAGAGCTGCACACTATCAAGGTTTGATGAGAAGCAGGTTTGCTTCCAAAGTTAAGAGAAGGGATTTTCAACCAGGGGATAAGGTATTGAGAAACGTTTTCCAACATACTAAAGAGAAGCAGTTCGGAAAGTTGGCTCTAACTTGGGAATGACCCTATGTGGTCATTGAAAAGCTTAAGCCTGGGACATACCGGCTCCAAGACAAATATGGAAGGATTTTGAATCACCCTTGGAACATTGAACACCTCCAGTTGTACTTGGAATAAAAACTATGTAAATATTTACTTGTTTAAAAGTTCATGTAAATATTTGGGGGCATACACTTTCCTACCCTGGTGGCGCGGGGAGGTTTTAATGAGGTGTTCGGGATTTTTATAAAATTTGATGTTCAGAGTGTTTTAATTAAAAGTTTTCTCTGAATTTTTTTATCAATAGCAGACCGGATTAAATTGGTGGAGTGATGACTACTTAAACATTGGTCATCGGAGAATTTAAACACTCTCACTTTAAAATACTTGTGAAATAACTAAGGGCTGTCTGAACATTAGCCACCAAAATTGAAAAAAAAAATCATGCAACGATGCAGGAGTTATGCAAAATAAAACTGCCCATTAAAACATACGAAATGCCTTGGCCATCCAAGGACTTTGAATTGTCAAAACAAGAAAGGTTTATCCGGACAAGGACCAGACACAATTACAAAAAATGCCTTGGCCATCCAAGGACTTTGGTTCAATCACAACAAAATTAAAAAGATAATTGATACTCTAAGACTGAGCCTTTGTAGATGGCTCAGCCTCGCTTGGCTTCTTCTTCTTTGGGTCGTCATCCGGGCTCTCCCCAGTCTCTTCTTCTTCATCAGTGGTGTCATCCTAACTACTGGAGTAGCCATGCCTATCACTCTCAACCATAGTATGGTGGGGAATGTATTCGTACTCCACAAATCGCCATAAATCTCCCAATGTCCTCTTCGAAAAAAATTCATGAAAGAACAGGACCATATCAGACTTGACTTCAGCATACCTTTCCTCTTGAGAATCTATAACTTCATTGGTATAAGCATCAATCTTAGCCTGGATTGTTTTCTACTGCTCCCTTAACAAGTCAGCCTTTTCTTGCTCAGCCTTGGCCACACTGTTTTCAAGAGAGATCTTGTCATTAGTTAAGGCCTGAATGATGCTATATTTGGCCTTCACCTCCTCTTTTGAAGAAAATAGGTCTTTTACCAGATCGGATTACTTTAGCTGGAGTTCTTTAACAACTTTTGGCCAAGTCTTCCTGACGTTTCTTCAACTCCTCATTCTCTTTCCTCAATACCTCAGTATTTTGGTTAGCACTAAGAAGATCGCTAGACAGTTTCTCTTTGTCACAGTTAAGGGTATTGATGATGGCTGACTGATTTCGTACTTTCTTCTCCAAAATAAGCACTGGTTGGACATTGCTCAGTATGGAATGAGTGATGGTATCTCTTTCACTTGAGACAGAAAAAGACTTACCGTTGAATGTGACGGTGTTTGAAGAACTTGGGGGAAGGTAATGCCCAGCAAAATCATCTTTGGGGAGGTTTTCAAAATAGAGACTAATCCCCTTAAGCTCAGTGATGTCGACACCATCAATACTGATATGCCCTCCTCCAACCTCTCCAGTTTGAAAGTCACCGGGGATCTCTTCTGCTCGAGTAGGATCAGTAGGGTCAACTAGAGGCAGTGGCTCCGGAGCCCGGAGAGAAACCTCATCTCCCTTGGAATTTTTTTTTTCTTGCCACTTTTTTTTGTCCTTTTTAGGGACATTTTGAGGTTTTGGAGACCCAACTACTTCCTTGGCGCTCTTGTGTTCCACCACTTGTAGTAAGGTATCATCGATTTTCCTTTGACCTTGTCCCTCTGGGTTTGTTGGGACAACTTCTTCCACCTCGGTTAGATTAGCCTCTACCACACCTTGCTTGGTCTTAGCTTTTTTACCCTTGATCTTGCTTGGGGCTTTAGCTCTGCCCGGCAAGACCAATTTCCCATCCTTTCCCTCTGTCTTCCGGAGAATCACTCCCGGAGGGGGTGGAGTGGTTAGTTCCTCCCAAGACAGATCCCTCTGGTCCTTTGTATTCCAAAATAGGATCTGGTTAAATTACCTACGATAAAGCAGTTGTGGAAGCGGTTTGCCCATTTTTCAGCTGCCCAAACATTCAGCTTGGCGCAAGTAGACTGCCCAGCCTCTAAGTAATCGATGAAGTCCTTGGGCAGCACTACCAAAAAGCAAAAGAAGAAGAATTAGATAAATTTTTTGGTATAAGTAAAAGTAGAAGTATGTGGTAAGATTGTTACCATCACTACGCCATCTGCTGGTAAGCATACTTGGGTTGACACCAGCTTTGATTTTCTTTCCATTCTCCCAGGCACCGCTGACGAACAGAAATTGAGTCTTCCGGCTTTTCTCTGACTCGAGTAAGTCATCTACCACCTTGTAGTTGTCACTCATGTTGAAGTGATAGAAAGGGATGACATGATATCTGCAGAGGCTTGCCACAGCAGCAAATTTCTCCATCGGAAGATGAATTTCGGAGAGCCTTGAAGCCATGATACATGCCATGAGAGTGAACCATGCATTAGGGCTTAGCTGGCTTGGGCAAAGCTTAATCAGATGAAAATATCTGAATATTTATCGGTCCAAGGGAAACCTAAGTCCCCATTTGAATAGCTCAGTATCATAGACAATCTCGTTGATCTTACAGTCCATGGGCGTCTCCGGATCGATTGGAATCCTTACTTTAACATTTTCTGGAATACCCTACTTTGTCCTTATCCGGCCAAGTTCAGCTGTGTGAATGAAAGCATAGTTGATCTTCTGCATGGCCAGCAGATATTTAATACTCACTTTATGGAAACAAGGCCCCACTTTTCCCACAAGGCACTCCGGCAGGTCCGGATGCTTTATACACACTTTTTCCTTGCCTTTGCTCTTCCTAGTGATGGCAGTCTCACTTGTTTGCCCGGAGAGGTCAGTCTCAAAAAGGGCTTCATCAATGCTGTCCTCTATTACATCCTCCATTACCATGGAGGGGTTGTCAACTGTTTTAGGAAGAGAAGGGCTGGTGGTTGGCTCAGTAGGTCCTCCAGATTGTTGAGCATCATTTCCCTCTTGTGGTCTAGAGTCCGGTTGGGGCTCAGACCCGTAGGTCTCTTTTCGAAGACTTGAGCTAGTTACCTCCGGACCGGACAGCTTGTCCTTTGGAATTTTGATGGGTGCTTCTGACCCTGTGGTTTTATTTTTTACCCCGGATTTCGAAGGCGTGGATTTTGGTTTAGGCTGTGTACCAGCAACCTGCCCTTTTACCAGACGACCCCTTCGTCTATCTACCAGTTTTTCCGGGGAAAATCAGCATCTGACGTTATAGCAATGAATGGGGAAGGTTTCTTAAAGCTTGTGACTGCTTGCCCTGGTTCAATAATAGGCTCTGACTCCTTGACCGATGAGCCCGAAAAGATTGGTGAAAGGTTGGACTGGAACAACCTCCTAGGTTTAGCACTCTTAGTTGAAGAAGAACCCCGGTCAGGCTCTGAGCTTGGTGTTTCTGGTTTATCAACAGGGGAAATAGGGAGGCCTGCAGCGATGCGCCTTTCTCGTTCAACCTTTTGAGCTTTTTCCAACTCTGACAAATTGAGCCACCCACATTTTACTAAAGCATTTCTTGCTGTGAACATAAACTCACACCACAAGAAATGTTTTTTGAAAGGTGAAAACTTTGAAGATTAACAGAGTAGAGGTAAAGAGGATGATAAAATAGTGAAAAGTGAACTGATTTATAGTAAAGGAACAAAAGATGCTTCAATACCTAGGAGAATTCGAAAGGGTAAATGCAATGATTAAAGACGGCGTTGATGTCACCCGCATTAAATGAAGAAGTTGCTTTTCGAAGCAAGTGGGAGCGCCATTCTAGGAGAAAAAAGGGCCGGTGTGGCGAATCCGGAAAGGACACGTGTCCCACGATCTCTGGTGAAACTGTTCAGCTTCCGAGAGCTTTATCAGTCCGGGTAAAATCATTACGCAAACTTGAAATCTGTCCGAACATAGTTACAAGTGCACATGGACTATTTCTTAGGTCTTGCCAAAGGCCTTCGAACACAACCTAAAAAAGGGGCTACTAATGAGTCCGGTTTTTATCACCACTCACTATGGGGACCGGACAGGGGCAATTCGGACAAAGCCCACCCACTGAACTATCCGAACTGAACTAATGTACTAAAAACTTAATCACTTCATGACTAAGCTAATTATCTACCTGCTTAAAACTAATGAGTCTTCGAACTCGGCCCGAATCCATAAGTCAACCCGAAAGCCCATGTGGCCCACAATTAAAGGTATAAATACCCAACCACTTTCATTTAATGAGGGTAATGAAAATTAAATACAACTAGGCAGCTCAATTCTCTCACTACAATTTATCCAAACATTAAATACCTTTGAAATACCACAAAACTCTGGACAAAATTACCCTCAACCGAAAATAAACCACACTAACCCTGACTACAGAAAACAAAAACTTGAGAAATGATTTTCTCAACACTCAGCAAATCATAGAACTATTAAGGAAGGAAAAAAAAGATCTAGCTGCCAAACTGCTTGAGTAAAAAAAGGTCAGCAAAGATCTCCAAACCAAGTACCACGATCTGGATACTTCTTCCTCAAATGATATCACAACTTTGAAGGAGCAATTACAAACTAAGGATAATACTATCCAGACTTTATCCGATGACAAAGTCAAGTCGGAGAATACTGTCCAAGAGACGACCGAAGAGAAAGGTGCCTTGGAACGCCAACAAGATCAAGCAATAGTTGCAAGGATAGAGAAGTATGCTAGTGGAATAGTGGATTCTCTGGAGACCTATCCTAAGAGGGATGATGGAATTAAGCCTGATATGGTTTTACTGTTCCATGATACATTTTCTAAGAGGACTCTTGGTCCTTTGTGGAAATATGTGGACTATGATTGATGAGTCCGGATTCGAACAGCTCCATGAAAAGGAAATCCAAAGTAAAACTCCCCGGAGACCGGACAGACGGATTCGAACAGTCCTGATTAAACCGGACAGACGGATTCGAACAGTCCTGATTAAACCGGACAGACGACTTCGAACACTGTGAACACAGGACAATTCGAACTATGATAAAAGTACTAAAAAACCTAACCACCATATGATTAAGCTACCTGTGCATTTGCTTAAACCTCATGGGTCCTTAAACATGACCCGGGTCCACTAAATTTGACCCAAAAGCCCATAAGGGCCCAAATTGCACACTATAAATGCCCAACCACTAGCATTAAATAAGGGTAAGAAAAATTAACTGCTGCCAGGCTGCTCAATTCTCTCACCACTCTTGAAACACCATTAAACACCTCCATACCACCGTGAAACACCCTTACGCCGCCTTAAAACTCCACTCAAAATTACTAGCCTACCCCTAGGCAACTTTTATCCTCACCAAATTGGCGACCACAGTGGGAGGCGACGGTGCCTGAAACAAGCTTTCAAAACCAAGTAGAAAAGTTCTGTCCGAATGGATCCGAATAATCCAGAGCTTCCACCAGCCTTGCTTGAGGTGGTGGAAGAAAACGATGAATATACTGTCCAGGAGCGTGACAGGTTGAGGGTTGAAATAGAGGCTCTGAGGGCTGAAAAGGCCAAGATGGGCATAAAAGAAAAATCTAAAGCGTCGGTTGCTCATCATACTGACAATCCTCAAGAACGTGGGGCTTCAAAGACTCATGCGAGCACTAAAAAGACACATGCCAGTTCGAAGAAGTCTCACCGGTCCAAGCCTGTGGAGAGTTCTGATTCAAGTTCAGACTCTTCGGACAGCTCTTCGGACAGTGAGAGGAACGAAAAATCCTTATCATCCAGTAGTGATGAGGGTAGAACAAGAAAGAAGCAAAAGCAAGTTAAAAAATATTCAAGAAAGAGAGATCACCATGGAAGAATGAAAAGGCACATTGGGAAAGGATCATCTCACAGCCGGAGGCATATAGACCGGATGCTGGTGGATCCCTTTGCCTTCCATGATGAACCAGGTATCTTTGCAACCCCTAATGAGGATACTGCGTTCAGTCGTGGGAGGAACTGGAGGCAATCGCCATTGTCTTCTAAAATTCTGTCCGGAAACCTCCCCAAGAGGTTTGACAGCACCAAGATGGAGAAGTACGATGGCAGTACTGATCCGGACAATCATCTGGAGCAATTCAAGAACTTCATGATGAACTTTGATGATGATGATAAACTACTTTGCAGGGCATTCTCTCAGTCCTTCACGGGGAGTGCTCTGAAATGGTACAACAGCCTTCCTCAGGGTTGTATCAGAGACTTTGATACCTTTTGGGTAGCCTTTCGAAGGCAGTTCGTGGGGAGTAAGGAGCTCAAGGGCAATGGAGATACCATAATCCATTGTGCCCAGGAGCCAAATGAATCATTGAAAGAGTACATAAGTCGTTTTGTGAACACCAAGAACGGGCTGGCTGATTGCTTTGAACAAGTGGCAATAGCCTCCCTGAGACAAGGTTTGAACCCGGGCAACCTGGCTGATTCTGTGACAAGGAAGAAAGCCATGACCTGGGGCGGATTGCTAAATCAGGTTGGCAAACAAATAAACGTCGATGAAACAAAAAAGACTAGGGTGCACAGGCAGGTGAGATCCACCCCGGCGACACCAACTCCTAATCAACATCAGTCCGGAAACAAAGCTAGAGAGACCGGACAGGGGCATGGAAGAGGGAAAGCTCAGTCTCAACCAGCTGCCCCAGCACAAAGCCAACAATCTAGAAACAAAAGAGGGCCATGGGTCCAACCGGAGTGGTTTGCTGAACTCAAAGAAAGTGTGGCAACCATTTTTGATAAAACTAAAGATGAAGTACACTACCGGAGACCGGCAACCTTGCAGTCTCCCAGAGAACATCGAAACAGTTCATTTTGTCAATATCACAATGATATTGGCCATACTACTGATGATTGTATAGCCTTAAAGCAAGAGGTTCAGAACCTGATTGAAAGAGGGAAGTTGGGTGCGTATGTCAAAAGAAGAGGAGGCAACAGGCCTGATAGCACCCACCGGGCTGGTCCGGTTAATGCTGCCCCAGAAGGGGCCATGGTAATCGTTGAAAGGTTTGATGTGGAGTCAGAATATTTGGATCCTGATCCAACGAGGAACAGAGTGGGTGCGATAGAGGAACGTTCCAGGTCGGTCTCCGGGCTCATTAAATTCTTTGAGTCCTTAACAATTTTTGGAGGAGACACCGTAACGGCTCCTACCACTTCATCAAGAAAAAGGCATGTTCATAATTTGGCAACCCAACTAGAAGGGGGCATGACCTCTTATCAATCGTCAAGTTTATTCCCATTCATTGTCTTTGATGGGGATGATCTAAGGGACATTGCTGGCCCTCATGAAGATGCTGTTGTCATAGGAGCATCAATAGGGGGCAATGAGATAAGGCGAATCCTGGTGGATACTGGGAGCTCAGCCAATATCCTTTTCCTTGATACTTACAAGAAAATGAAAAATCCAGCTGTGATTCAGAAGTCAGACAGATCGATTGTAGGCTTCACGGGCAGCTCAGCTGATGTAATCGGTGAGTTCGAAGAAGAAGTATTGTTGGGCAGAGGCCCTTTCAAGAAAATAGTCCGAATACTTTTCATTGTGGTGGATTGTCCAACTTGCTACAATGCTATTCTAGGGAGGTCTTGGCTCTCTAGGATGCATGCAGTTGCTTCGACAGTCCATCAGTGTTTAAAATATGCTGTTCAGGGGCAGGTTGGGGTTGTCCGGAGCAGTCAGAAAGTTGCAAGAGAATGCTATGCCACTGCCTTGGCTCCACGAACGCTGGGGGCAGTCCGTACTAACGACCAATAGCAGTTTGAGGGCCTTTCTGGGGGTGAGGGTGAAATTGATGACCCCAGAGAGACCCCCGGAGTGTTAATTCCAGTTGAGGAGGTCGAAACACACTGTTTGGAAGAAGGAAAAATCGTCAAAATAGGGTCTAAAATGCCACAAGTATTGAAAGACGAAATGTTGAAATTTCTAAAAGACCATCAGCACGTTTTTGCTTGGTGCAATGCTGATGTAACTGGAGTGCCATCCGAAGTGATTTCTCACCACTTATCAGTCCGAAGAGATATAGCACCAGTGGTGCAAAAAAGGAGAGCTTTCTCAAAAGAAAAGGCTGATGTCATTGTACAAGAGGTTGACAGACTCACAAAGATGGGACACGTTAAGGAAGCTCAGTATCCTTTGTGGACTGCCAATCCAGTCTTGGTAAAAAAGAAAAACGGTAAATGGCGGATGTGCATAGACTTCACAGATCTCAACCGAGCTTGCCCAAAAGACTTGTATCCTGTTCCCCGGATAGATCAGCTGGTAGATTCTACTTCTGGGAATAAGCTACTCTCCTTCATGGATGCTTTCTCCGGATATAATCAAATCCAGGTGGATCCTGGAGATCAAGAGCATACTACTTTTGTTACTGATAGAGGTTTACATTGCTATAAGGTGATGCCCTTTGGCTTGAAAAATGCTGGGGCTACTTATCAAAGGTTAGTCAACAAAGCATTTGCTAACCAGATTGGAAGAAACATGGAGGTTTACATCGACGATATGATGGTGAAAAGTGTGGATGAGCAGCTACACTTGTCTGACCTCCATGAGACTTTTGCAAACTTGGCCAAGATAAATTTAAAGTTAAATCCTGAAAAATGTGTATTCGGAGTGCAGTCCGGGAAATTCTTAGGGTATATTATAAGTGAGCATGGAATACAGCCCGACCCGGACCAACTCAATGCTTTGTTCCAAATGGAACCTCCTCGAAACATTAAAGAAGTCCAGCAGTTGACAGGGAGGTTAGCAGCCTTGAACAGGTTTATTTCTAGGTCTTCGGACAGATGTGCTCCTTTCTTTCAAACTTTGAAAGGTGCAAAGGGGTTTGAGTGGACACCACAGTGTGATGAAGCATTCAATGAAATTAAGAAGCATCTGTCCTCTCCGAAGACTTTGTTCAAACCAATTGATGGGGAGACTCTTTTTGTGTATCTGGCTGTTTCAAGTTGTGCCATCAGCGCTGTGTTAGTAAGGGAGGTTGATGGGTGTCCTCACCCAGTATACTACGTTAGCAAAAGCCTGATTGATGCTGAACGGCGTTACCTGAAACTTGAGAAACTGGCATTGGCCTTGGTGATAGCTGCGAGAAAGATGAGGCCCTATTTCCAGGCTCATCCTATCATTGTCCGGACGTCTTTTCCTTTAAAAAATGTCCTTCAGAAAGCAGATATTTCCAGCAGAATGACAAAGTGGTCAGTGGAGTTGGGGGACTTTGACATAGACTTTGCTCCTCGAACAGCTGTAAAAGCCCAGGCTGTGGCTGATTTTCTGGTCGAATTCCATTCTGATAGAGACTCAGAGCAACTTGCTGATTCAAAAGACAAAAAAGTGTGGATTGTCCGAACAGATGGAGGATCCAGTGCTATAGGATCTGGGGCAGGAATATGTCTCACTTCCCCCTATGGGGACCACATGTTCCAAGCTATTTGCTTTGCTTTCAGAGCGTCCAATAATGAGTCCGAATACGAAGCAGCAATAGCTGGGTTGAAATTGGCTTACATCTGTGGGGCAAAACGGGTCAAGCTGCTAAGTGACTCCCAATTACTTATCCACCATGCCTTGGGTCTATCAGAAGCTAGAAAAGAACAGTTAATCAAATATTTGCTTCTCTTGAAAAATGAGGCAATGAAGTTTAAAGCTGTTATCTATGAGCATATCCCCCGGGCAGAGAATGAACTAGCAGACTCGTTAGCAACAATAGCCTACACGGAGTCTTATCCGTGGATCCATGTGCTAGAAAGTCCTTCTATTCAACTTGATGAAGGAGAGAAAGAAGAAGTCTTTGAAATACAAGCAGATCGGCCTCAAGATTGGAGGTCTCCTCTTATACAGTATCTGACCGATGGCATCGTGCCTTTGGAAAAATCACAAGCCAGAACATTGAAACACAGGGCTCGTGGTTTCGTCATGATTAGAGAAGTCTTGTACAAGAAGTCCTACAGTAAACCATTCCTGCGCTGTTTGGGGGATCATGAGTCACAAATGGTTCTCTCCGAATTGCACGATGGTGAGGGATCAGCCCATTGTGGTTTTAGAACATTGACAAGGAGAGTGCTTCTCTCCGGATATTATTGGCCTTCAATAATGAAAGATGCTAAGGAGCTGGTAAGAAGGTGTGACCCATGCCAAAGGTACAGCAATGAAATTCATGTGCCAGCCATTCCTTTGGAATCAATTTCTGAGCCTATCCCCTTTGCTCGATGGGGATTAGACTTAGTTGGGCCTCTCCCTATGGCGTCCGGAGGGCGTAAAACCATAATCGTAGCCATTGACTACTTCTCGAAGTGGATAGAAGCAGCCCCCTTGGCAGGGACAACATCAAAGGCTGTTATAAAATTCATTCTATCCAACATATGTTGCAGATTTGGTGTCCCTCAAAGAATAACAACAGACAATGGGCCACAGTTCGACAACAGAGAAATGGAAAGCTTCTGTGCCTCAAGGGGTATCCAGCATTGCTTTTCTTCACCTTTCCACCCACAGGCCAATGGGCAAGTTGAAGTGGCTAATAGAACAATCCTGTCCGGTCTAAAGAAAAATCTAGAAGGGGCTGCTGGGAAGTGGCCTAGTTATTTACAAGAAGTCTTGTGGGCTTACCGGACAACTCCTGGGGCTGCCACACAAGAATCACCTTTTGCCTTGGTTTATGGGATGGATGCAGTAGCTCCCATAGAAAAGACACTTCCCTCTTTTCGTGTTCATAACTTCTCCGGACAGGCTAATGAAATATCAGTCAGAAATCAGCTTGATTTAATTGAAGAAAGGCGAGTAAAAGCTCATCTTAGAATAGCACACTATCAGGGCTTGATGAGAAGCAGATTTGCTTCCAAGGTTAAAAGAAGGGATTTTCAACCAGGAGATAAGGTATTGAGGAAAGTTTTCTTGCATACCAAGGAGAAACTCTTCGGAAAGTTGGCCCCAACTTGGGAGGGTCCGTATACTGTGGTTGAAAGAATCAAGCCTGGCACATACTGGCTGGAAGACAAAGATGGCAGAGTTTTAACTCACCCTTGGAATATTGAACACCTTCGAATGTACTTAGAGTGAAATCTATGTAAATATTTACTTGTTTAAAATTCCATGTAAATATTTGGGGGCATATCACTTCCTCTTTTCGGCGCCACGAAGAGCTTTCAATAAAACTTGGAGCTTTCTCAAACAATTTTCTAAGTTTTTACAAAATTCTGATTGCCATACTACCCGGACTGGAATCCAGGGGCTATTTAAATTCTAGCCAGAAAAATTAAACACTCTCACACTACGAAATACTGAAACAAGCTGTGGAATAAAAGAAAGGTTGTGCGAAATAAAACATTCATTCGATAAGCCTAAAGTGCCTTGGCCGTCCAAGGACTTTTTGAACAAGTTTAAACATAGTACAAAACTCTGTCCGGGTAAAACGGACAGCATCACAAAAAAAAAAAGGTGCCTTGGCCTTCCAAGGACTTTGGTTCGAACAAAAAGTAAAACAAATTACTGACTAGAGTGGAGCCTTTGAGGATGGCTCACCCTCGTCTTTCCCCTTGATCTTGGTATCACTTTTTTCCTCAATGACCTTCTTGCCTTTGGGGTCAATTTCTTCTTCACCCGGACTCTCTCCGGTCTCCTCCTCATCACCAGATGAAGATATGTCAGTATACCCTTCATCAACCATGGTCCAATATGGAAGGTCGTCGTCATCTACATAACGCCATAAGTCCCCAAGTCTCCTCTTCGGGAACTTCTCATGAAATAAGAGGACCATGTCAGACTTTACCTTTTCAATCAATAATTCCTCACTCCGTAGCATCTCTCTGGCATAAGCATTGATTTTGCCCTTGATCGTAGCCTCCTGATCCTTCACCAGAGCAGCTTTCTCCTCAGCAGCTTGGGTTATTGCATTTTCTAAAGACAGTTTGTCAGTAGTCAGATTGGTGACAAGCTTCTCTTTTGCTGCAGTCTCATCCTTTGAGGATTTTAGGTCCTTCTCTAACTCGGACAGCTTAACCCGGAGTTCTTCGAGGGTTTTCTCTAAAGAGGCAGCTTTTGTGTCACTTTCATTTTTGCTCTTCTTTAGTTGCTCGTTCGACTCCTTAAGCAAGTCAATTTGGGTAGTGGCACCCCGGAGGTCATCGGACAGTTTCTCCTTCTCAGATTTAAGTTCTTTGATGGACTCAGCCTGGCTCCGAACTTGCCGTTCCAAGGTAAGCACTGGTTGCACGTTGCTAAGAAGGGAGTGAGCTATGATATCCCTTTCGCTGGAAACCGAGAAAGTCTTGCCATTGAAATTCACCGTGTTGAAACTACTCGGAGGAATATATGGCCCTGCAAACTCATCCCTAGACAAACCAAGAAAATAGTCAGTTAAAGGACCCAGGCCGGTGACATCCACTTCGTCCATGTTGATCTCTCCCCGATCAATGTCATCAGTGTGAAGCTCCCCTGGAATCCCTTCGTTGAGATTTTCAGGGATCTCTTCGGCTAGCGTAGGATCAACTAGAAAAGTGGGCTCCGGATCCCGGAGAGTGATTTCTTCTTCTTGAGAAGTTTTCTTCTTTTTAACTTCTCTCTCAGCACCATCGCTTGCCTGCTTGCGGGTTCGTTTGGAGGCCCTCGTAGTTTTTGAGGGTGTCTCTCCGTGTCTCTTACTTTCCACTTCCACCACCTGTAGAAGGCTTGCATCAACCTGAGCTGGGACTGGCACCTCTGTGTCAGTTAGGGTCTTTTTCTCTGCATCCACTGCGGTTTTCCTCCCTTTCTTCTTCTGGCCCTTCATCTTACTTGGGGCCTTGGCTCGGGCAGGGAGGAAAAGGTTCCCATCTAGCTCGTGAGACCTCCTCAGCACTACATCATCATCAGGAGGGGTGGAGAACTCCTCCCATGTTAAATCCCTCCGACCTGTGGTGTTCCACAGGTGTGATCTGGCCAAATTTCCCGGAGTAAACGCCTTATGAAACCGGTTCTCCCAGTTTTCAGCAGCCCATGCGTTTATCTTTCCACAGGTATCCTGTCCGGCTTTTGCATAGTCTCCGAACTCTTTTGGCAGTTCTAACGAAATAAAAAAAAAACTAGTTAGCGAAAGTTTAAAGGAGGGAAGATTCGGACAGAAACTTAAAGAGAGAACTTACGATCACTTCTCCATCTACTTCGAAGAAGGCTAGGATTCTCCCCAACCTTGATCTTCTTCCCGTTCTCCCATGAGCCACTTATAAACAAGAACTGGCTCCTCCATTTGTTCTCCGACTCCAGGAGATCGTCGACAGCTTTCAAGTTGTTCCCCATATTAAAGTGATAAAATGGGAACTGGTGGTGTTTACATAGGTTGGCAACAGCAGCAAACTCTTCCATTGGAAGAGGAATTCCGGACAGCCTGGATGCCATAATACATGACATCAGGGTGTACCATCCGTTGGGGCTCAGCTGCGATGGACATAGCTTCACTAAGTGGAAATAGCGCACTATCTCCGGATCCAATGGGAACCTGAGTCCCCAATTGAACAGCTCTGTAAAAAATACAATCTCATTCCTCTTACAATCCATCGGGGTCTCTGGATCGATGAGAATTCGGATCTTTACGTTCTCAGGGATCCCCCACTTAGTGCGAAGCCGTCCCAAGTCTCTAGTATGAATAAATGCATACTTGGTTTTTATCAAAGATAAGAGGTACTTAAACTCTACCTTATGAAAGCAGGGCCCAACTTTCCCTTCAAGACACTCCGGCAGATCCGAACGGCTCAAAAACAAGTCCTCTTTGCCTTTCTTGGCAACGACTATGGCAGTATCAGCTTGTCCGGACGACTCGGACTCAAACCTAGCTTCCTCAATGGAGTCTTCCATCCTCTCCTCCATAACTTTTGGGGGAGCTTCTGCAGAAACAGCCCGGGGAGGGATGAAGCTTGGTACAGCTGATCCTCCGGACTGGCGACTCGTTGTATGTTTTTGAATTTTCACCTCAGCTTGAGTCTCTGAGGTCGAAGTTTCCTTTGGGGGTAATGGACTACTGGCCTCCGGGCCGACCGGCCTCTCCCGGAGGGTCCTAACAGTTGTTCCAGACCCAGACTCACTGGTGTTTTTCGAGGAGAGTCCCTTAACCAGTCGACTTGGTCTTTTTATGATCAGTTTCTCTGGGGAGTGATCAGAGTCGGACCCCATAGCTATAAAGGTAGTTTTCTTCCTAGCACTTGAAACAACAACCTCCGGTTCGACGTTAGGAACAGACTCTTGGACTGATGAGCCAGAAACTATAGGGGAGAGTGTTGATTGGAAAAGTTTTCTAGGTTTTGTACCTTTTGAAGAAGACGAACCCCTATCAGATTCTTCGATTGAGGTGGCTGGTCTCTCGACTGGCGATGCTGGAAGCCCTGCTGCGATCCTTTTCTCTTTTTCAACCCTTTGAGCTCTCTCTAGTTCTGAAAGATTGAGCCAGCCACCCTTGATTAAAGCTGTTCTTGCTGTGAACATAAAACGATTAAGGAGAATTTGAAAGTTTAGAGAGATGAAGTTTTGAGTAAAGTAGCAGAGTAAAAGTGAAAGTGAAATGGTGAAAGACAAATAGTATTTATAGTAAATGTAGAGAAGGGGGTTTGATTCCTAGGGGAATCCGAAAAGTTGGGCAATGATTAAAAGACGGCGCTGACATCATCAAAAGCATTTAAAGAAGTTACTTGTTCGATAAAGTGGTGTAATTTTCGAGGTAGAAAAACGGCTGGAGTGACCAACCGGGGCGTGACACGTGTCCCACTACCTCTGGCAAAGAACCGTTTGGAATCTGAAGCGGTTAGACTGTCCGGGCCCATTTCAAATCCCTTCGAAATTAGAAAACCACTTCTCCTACCGGACAGTTTTTTAGTTCTTTAAACAAGAATGCTTGTTCAAATACCTAAAAAAGGGGCTCCTGATGAGTCCGGATTCGAACAGCTCCATGAAAAGGAAATCCAAAGTAAAACTCCCCGGAGACCGGACAGACGGATTCGAACAGTCCTGATTAAACCGGACAGACGGATTCGAACAGTCCTGATTAAACCGGACAGACGACTTCGAACACTGTGAACACAGGACAATTCGAACTATGATAAAAGTACTAAAAAACCTAACCACCATATGATTAAGCTACCTGTGCATTTGCTTAAACCTCATGGGTCCTTAAACATGACCCGGGTCCACTAAATTTGAACCAAAAGCCCATAAGGGCCCAAATTGCACACTATAAATGCCCAACCACTAGCATTAAATAAGGGTAAGAAAAATTAACTGCTGCCAGGCTGCTCAATTCTCTCACCACTCTTGAAACACCATTAAACACCTCCATACCACCGTGAAACACCCTTACGCCGCCTTAAAACTCCACTCAAAATTACTAGCCTACCCCTAGGCAACTTTTATCCTCACCAATGATGACATCATTTTCCATACCTTGGTTGATGGCGACAAACACAACTACTCAAATAGAGAAGACTCCGAAGACGATGAAGAAATGGGTGAGAGTTCAAGTGATGAACTCAAAAGTCCAAAAAAGACGGTGGTGAAGAAAAAACCAAAGGGAAAAATCCCTAAGGTTACATTGTGTATTTTTTGTTTGAAATATTAAAGTCCTTGGATGGCCAAGGAATTTTTTTTGCACCGTTTTCTTAATATTTACGCTGTAAAACTTTAAAGTGCTTGAATAGTCAAGGCATTTTGAATATCGGAGATTGGTTTTAATCCGATCAGATTTTAATATCATATTCCTCTTTATTTAAATTTTGTTTAACTATTTATGACCAATGTTTAAATAGCCTTCAATATTTCAGATGTCTTGAACAAAAGTATTAGACATCTTCAACGATATGTATTTAATAAATTTGATCAAGTGTTTAATGTAATCGATCAACTCAAAGACATTTGAGAGCCAGGGTATTTAATAAGTGTTTAATATCCGACCGGAAACAAAATTGCACCAGACTTTTGAGGAAGTCATAATATATCATTGAAAAAATCCAGACACCTCATCAAAACCTCCCCGCGCCACCAGGGTAGGAAAAAGTATGCCCCCTAATATTTACATTGATACTTTAAAAAGTAAATATTTACAAAAGATTTATATTCTAAGTACAACCTCAGATGTTCAACATTTCATGGGTGTTTTAGTGTTCCCTTCTTTGTTTTGGAGCCTGTATGTTCCTGATTTAACCTTCCCACAGATCACATAAGGGTATTTCTAGTTCAAAGCCAGCTTACCGAACTATTTTTCCTTGGTGTGTAAAAATACTTTTCTTAAGACTTTGTCCCCTATTTGAAAATCCCTTCTTTTAACTTTGGAGGAAAATCTGCTTCTCATCAAGCCTTGGTAATATGCTGTTCTCAGATGCGCTTTAACTCTTTTTTCTTCAATCAAATCCAACTGATTCCTAACTACTATATCATTAGCCTGTTTAGAATAGTTTTGGACTCTGTGAGATAGTAAAGTAGCTTCTATGGGAGTTATTGCATCCATCTCATACTCTTGTGTGGCAGCCCGAGGTGTAGTTTTGCATGCATATAATACTTATTGTAAATAACTTTGCACTTTCCTGCAGCTTCTTCTAAATTTTTCTTCAATCCGGACAAGATCGTCCGGTTTGCTACCTCAACCTGGTCATTTGCTTGAGGTGGAAATGAGAAGGAGAATAATGTTGAATTCCTCTGGAGGTACAGAACGATTTCATGTCTTTATTATCAAACTGTGACCCATTGTCCGTAGTAATCTTTTGGGGAATCCCAAATCTGCAACATATGTTAGATAAAATAAATTTAATAACTGCCTTCGAAGTGTAGCTAGCCAAAGGAGCTGCCTCTATCCACTTAGAAAAATAGTCAATAGCGACTATGATTGTTCTACATCCACCGAATGCCATAGGAAAATGACCAACTAAATCCATACCCCAACCTGATAAAAGGTATTGATTCAGATATGAATTTTATAGGAACTGATGGCACATGAATTTCATTCCCATACTTTTGACAAGGATCACACTTTTTCACAATCTCTTTAGCATCTGCCATTATGGTTGGCCAGTAGTATCCTGCTAATATGACTCTTCTGGTTAAGGCCCTATAGCCACAGTGTGTAGAACCATCTCCATCATGTAGCTCAGATAATACAACTTGAGATTATTCAAATTCTAAGCAACGTATGAGAGGTCTGCTGAAATATTTCTTGTAAAAAACTTTTGTTAATATCAAGAAACTACATGCCTTGTACTTGATCTTTTTAGCCACAGTTTTATCCGGAGGTAATATCCCACCGAAGATGTATTTATAAAGAACATATCTCCAATCTTTAGGTTGAATAACAAGTATATTCATATTTTCTTCACTCTATTTTTCCTGACCTGTCTGTACAAAGGGACATTCATGCACAAGAATCCATGGGTAAGATTCAGAATAAGCTATAGTTGCCAAAGAGTCTACCAAAGTATTTTCCGATCTAGGATTGCGCTCATAGCAGATATTTTTGAAGTTTGCGGAAAGTTTTTTCAATATAAACAAGTATTTAATCAACTGTTCTTTCTTTAATTCAGATTGTCCTGGAACATACTGAATCAGCAATTGGGAATCACTCCTTAACCGAACTCTCTTTGCCCCCACATAGGAGAGCCAGCTTAAGTCCAGCTATGGCTGCTTCATATTCAGACTCATTGTTAGAAGCTTTGAAACAGAAACATATGGTCTGGTACATATTGTCACCATTGGGAGAAGTTAGACAAATCTCTGCTCCACAACCCATAGTACTTGATCCACCATCAGTTCGAACTACCAATTTTTTCTTAGATTAGTTTTCTAATTCCCGTCTAGAGGATCTATCAACATGAAATTCTACCAAAATGTCAGCCACTGACTAGGCTTTAATTGATGTTCGAGGTGCAAAGTCAATATCATAATCAACCAACTCCACTGACCACTTGGTCATTCTGCTTGACACATCAGCTTTCTAAATAACACTTTTCAAGGGGAAAGATGTTCGAAAAGCAATGAAATGAGCTTGGAATTATGGTCTCATCATTCCTGTTGCGATTACTAGGGCCAATGCCAATTTTTCCAACTTCGAATATCTTCTTTCAGCATCCAACAAACTCTTACTGAATGTAATACATCGGACGAGGGTAATTTTCTACCTCTCTTACTAGCACAACACTTATTGCATATTCTGATACAACGAGATATACATAGAGCTTTCCCCCCGAACAGGTTTGAAAAGAGTTTTAGGTGAAGACAAATTATTTTTGATTTCAATAAAAGTTTGGTCACGCTGTGGAGACCAATTAAAGTCTTTAGCGTTCCTCAACACTTGGAAGAAATGAGCGCACTTGTCTTATGATCTTGAAATAAACATATTCAACGCAACCAATCGTCGTGTCAGTATTTGAACTTCTTTAATATTCCGAGGAGGATCCATTGCTAGTAAGGCATTGAGTTGATCTGGGTTATGCTAAATTCCCTTCTCATTTATTATGCAGCCTAAGAACGTTCCAGATCGGACCCCAAATACACATTTTTTAGGGTTCAATTTAAAATTTACAGCCTCTAAATTGGAGAATGTTTCTTGAAGGTCAGATATGTGTGAATCTTCTTCCAAGATTTTAACCATCATATCATCTATGTAAACCTCCATGTTTCTGTCAATCTGATTAGCAAAAGCTTTATTCACTAACCTCTGGCTCCAGTATTTTTCAATCCTAACAACATCACCTTATAACAATAAAGACCTCTGTCTGTGATGAAAGTAGTATGATCTTGATCCTTCGGATCTACTTGTATCTGGTTGTACCCTGAGAAAATATCCATGAAAGATAATGATTTGTTTCCAGAGGTAGAATCCACCAACTAATCTATCCGCGGAACATGATAAAGATCCTTAGGGAATTCCCTATTAAGGTCAGTGAAATCAATGCACATGCACCACTTGCCATTCTTTTTCTTGACCAAAACAGGGTTGGCAGTTCATAAATGATATTGGGATTCCTTAGAAAAATACCTTATCTTCTGTACAATTGGTGCAATATCACTCCGGATTGACAACTTATGGGAAATATTATCAGCTGACACTCTAGTGACATCACTATTACACCATGCGAAAACATGTTGATTATTCATAAAAAAAGATAATAACCGATGCTTTACATTCGGTGACAGCTTGGAACCAATTTTAACACTCTTGCCCTCTGCGAGGGAATGGGGTGCAACCTCCTCGATGGGTATTATAACACTGGGAGCCTCCTGGGGATCATCAATTTCATATTCCTCAGAAGAAGGCTCCAATAGTTGCTAATCTTTATTAACTCTAACTGCCCCTAAAGTCTTAGGGGAAATGGTTGTTGCATAACATTCCCTGGCTATCTTCTGGCTGCTTCGGACAACACATACTTGTCCCTAGACAACATATTTCAAACATTGGTGGACTGTAGAGGCCACACCATGCATTCTGGAGAGCCAAGAAATCCCAAATATCGCATTGTAAGATGTTGGGGAATCCACCACAATAAACAGTACTCTTACCATCTTTTTAAAGGGTCCTTTGCCCAACAACACTTCCTCTTTGAACTCCCCAATCACATTTACAGAGCTTCCTGTGACGCCTAAAATGGTTCTGTTCGAATGTTTTATAACCGAAGGGTTTCTCATTTGCTTGTAGGAGCTTAAAAACAGGATGTTTTCCAAACTTCCTGTATCAATCAAAATCCGACGTATATAGTTTCCTCCTATTGATGCCCCTATTACCACCGCATCTTCATGAGGCCTTGCTATGTCTCTCAAGTCATCTTCATCGAAAACTATAAAGGGAGATGGAGATTGATACTGGTGGGTGGACATCCCACCATCCAACTGAGTGGCCAAATTATGAACATGCCTCTTCTTTAATGAAGTAGAAGGTGTAGTCATATTATCCCCTCTAAAAATAGTTAGGGACTCAAAAATATTAATTAGGGAAAAACAGTTCTAGTCTTGTCTGTTATCACCCCCACCTGATTTCGATTCGGATCTAAATCAAGATACTCAAAGTCTACATCAAACCTTTCAACAATTACCATTGCACTTTCTTGTATAGATGTCTCAAGATTGTTCGAAGGACCAGTTCAGCTTGCGCATTATCCGGTCTGCTCCCCCCTCTCTTTTTTACGTAGGCCCCCAACTTGCCTCTTTCAATAAGGCTCTGGACCTTCTCTTTCAAGGCTATACAATCATGAGTATCATAGCCTATGTTATTGTGGTACTGGAAAAAACGAGTGCTCCGGTTTTCTCTGGAGGACTGTAATCCAGCTGGCTTTCTAAAATGTACTTAATTCTTATTCTTGTCATAGATTGTAGCCATACTTTCCCCCAACTCAGCAAACCACTCAGGCTGAACCCAGAGCCCCCTCTTATTTCTGACTTGTTGGCTCTGAGTTTGGTTAGACTGATTCTGCCATGACCGGTTGGACCCCTGTCTAGTGTTTTTCCCTATAAACGGACTGGTTAGTAGTTGGAGGTGTTATTATTGATGTTGTTGTTGTGGACTTAACCTGGCGGTGTATTATATTTTACTTGGTCTCTTCTAAGTTGATCTATTTTCCTACTTGATTTAACAAACCACCCCAGGGCGTAGCCTTCTTCAGAGTTACTGAATCGGCTAGATTACCTTGATTTAAACCTTGCCTAAGGGAAGCAATTACAACTTGTTTAAAATAATCTGCTACCCATTTTTTGTATTCACAAATGACTGATGTACTACTTTAAGGACTCGTTCGGCTCTTGAGCACAATGTATAATGGTGTCCCCATTACCCTTGAGTTCCTTACTTCCAACAAATTGCCTCCAGAAGGCAACCCAGAATGTATCAAAATTTCTTATACACCTTGAGGGATACTGTTGTACCATTTGAGGGCACTTCATATGAAAGTTTGAGAGAAGGTCCTACACAATAGCTTATCATCGTCGTCAAAATTCATCATGAAGTTCTTGAAATGCTCCAGATGGTTGTCCGGATCACGACTACCATCATATTTCTCCATCTTGGAGCTATCAAACCTCTTAGGAAGATGTCCGGAGAGTATTTTTGTGGGCAAAGGCGATTGCCTCCAATTTTTATTACAGGTAAAAATAGTATCTTCATTGGGGGTATCAAAAATACCTTGTTCAGACTGGAAGGCAAAAAGATGAATCAACAGCTGGTCAATATGCTGGTGGGCTGACCCTTTAGCCTTGCCATGGTGCTTCTTAAGTGTGCCATGCCTATCCCTTTTTTGAATGTTTTTTAGTCAGTCTTCTTTTCTTTTTTGATCGCCCTTCATTACTGCTTGAAGATACTGAATCTTCAAGCTCTGCCTCATTAGATGAGCTGTTGGAGGACCCAGATGTTGAAATCTCCACAGCTTTAGATCGATGTGTCTTCTTAGAACTGAGATGGGTCTTCAAAGACTACTCGTTCTCTCCATAATTGTCAGTGTGGTGAAGTATTGATGCACCGAATTTTTCCTTACCTCTTTCTCTAATTGTTTTATTTCTCGCAACGCCTCTATTTCAGCTCTCAACTCGTTGCGCTCCTCGATAGTGTATTCATTGTTTTCCCTTGCAACTTCCACCTCAGTAAGTGGGGCATTCTGCTCATTCGGATCCATCCGAACTAATTTATTTACAGGTTTTGAATTGTGAAATTAAGGTAACATCGTGCTCTCACTGTGGTCGCCAACTTGGTGTGGTTAATTTTTGTTTGAGGGTAATTTTGTAAAATGGTTTGGGAATTTATTGGTTAAGGTAGAGAGTAGTGAGATAATTAAGTTGTGTGCTAGAAACAAATTCTGATTACCCTCATTAATGAAGGTGGTTGGGGTATTTATACTTAATTATTGACTCATGGGCCTATCGGGTCGGATAGTGAAGTCAGGTCAAGTTTAAAGACCCATTAGTAATGTGGTGTGAAGTGACCAACATCTAGCTTAGTCACCATTTATTACGCTTGTCTTGTTCGGTTTTTTACAATAGTGGTTATGGTCTGAACTGCCCATCAGATTAAGTCAAGACTCAGTGGTTAAAATATTTGATCTCATCATAAATGATATAAAATGTTCACAAAATATTTTGGTAACAAATCATTCTTAAAAAAAACTACAACTGTACAGTTCTACACGTTTAATATTATATAACGAACTAAGTTTATATATTTCATACATTTTACAATCTTTATCAAATTGCATAATAATAATAATAATAATAATTGATGAGTCCGGATTCTGTCACCATACTTTATGGAATCCGGACAAGGTCAATTCAGACAATGTCCATTTCACCGGACAGGGGTAGTTCGGACAACTATCATCCACTGAACTATCCGAAAAGAACTAAAGTAATTAAAACATAATCATTTTTTGACTAAGCTGCCTATTTACCTACTTAAAACTAATGGATCTTTAAACTCGACCTGAATCCATTAAACACGACCTGAAAGCCCATATGGCCCAAATATAAGGGTATAAATACCCAACCACCAACATTAAATGAGGGTAATGAAAATTAAACACAACCAGGCAGCTCAATTCTCCCTCTACATTCTACCTAAACATTAAATACTCTCAAAATTCCACAAAACTCTAGACAAAAATTATAAACTTACCCTCAAACAAAAATAAACCACATCAAATTGGCGACCACAGTGGGAGAACGACGGTGTCTGAATCTAGCATTCAAAACAATTAGAAAAACCAGTCTGAATGAATCCGGACGCAACAGAAGTACCACCAGCTTTGCTTGAAGTGGTGGGAGAAAATGATGAATATACCATCGAGGAGCGTGATAGATTAAAGGACGAGATAGAAGCTCTGAGGGCAGAAAGGGCAAAGATGGGCATAAAAGAGAAGTCAAAGGCATCAGTTGCTCATCATACTGACAACCCTAGAGAGCATGAGCCTTCGAAAACTCATGTGAGTACGAAGAAGACTCATGCTAGCTCTAAAAAGTCTCACTGGTCTAAGCCGGTGGAGAGCTCTGATTCAGACTCAGAATCTTCCAGTAGCTCCTCGGGCGAAGATGGAGTTGAAGAATCTTTGTCATCCAGCAGTGATGAGGGCCGATCTAAAAAGAAACAAAAGTTGGTTAAGAAGTATTCAAGAAAAGGGATAGGCATGGAAAGTTAAAAGGGCATATAGGCAAAGGGTCATCTCATAGCCGGAGACACATAGACCGGATGCTGGTGGATCATTTTTCCTTCCATGATGAACCAGGTATCTTTGCAACTCTTAACGAGATTACCGTTTTTAGTCGTGGCCGGAATTGGAGACAATCTCCATTGTCCTCCAAGATTCTGTCCGGAAACCTCCCTAAGAGGTTTGATAGTATAAAAATGGAGAAATACGATGGCAGTAATGACCCGGACAATCACTTGGAACAATTCAAAAATTTCATGATGAATTTCGATGATGACGACAAGTTGCTTTGTAGAGCATTCTCCCAATCCTTTGTGCTCTGAAGTTGTATAACAGCTTACCACAGGGGTGCATCAGAAATTTCGATACCTTTTGGGTTGCCTTCCGGAGGCAGTTTGTTGGAAGTAAGGAGGTGAAGGGCAATGGGGACACAATTATCCATTGTGCCCAAGAACCAAACGAATCTCTGAAAGAATACATAAGTCGCTTTGTAAACACCAAAAATGGGTTGGCTGATTGCTTTGAACAAGTAGCAATAGCTTCTCTGAAGTAGGGCTTAAACCCTGAAAATTTGGCTGATTCAGTGACCAGAAAAAAGGCCATGACATGGGGAGGTCTACTGAATCAGGTTGGAAAGCAAATTAAAGTGGATGAAACAAAGAAAACTAGGGTGCACATGCAGGTGAGGTCTGCCCCGGCTGCACCAAACCCCAACCAAAATTAGTCCGAGAACGAGGCAAGGGAGGCCGGGCAGGGTCATAACAGAGCTAAAGCTCAGTCTCAGCCAGTTGCGCCTACCCTGAGTCAGCTTAGTCAGCTTAGTGAAGTTAGATCAAGTTTAAAGACCCATTAGTAATTTGGTGTGAAGTGACCAACATCTAGCTTAGTCACCATTTATTACGTTTGTCCTGTTCGGTTTTTTATAATAGTGGTTATGGTCTAAACTGTCCATCGGATTAAGTCAAGACTCAGTGGTTAAAATATTTGATCTCATCGTAAATGATATAAAATGTTCACAAAATATTTTTGTAACAAATCATTCTTAAAAAAAACTACAACTGTACAGTTCTATACGTTTAATATTATATAACGAACTAAGTTTATATATTTCATACATTTTACAATCTTTATCAAATTGCATAATAATAATAATAATAATAGTAATAATAATAATAATAATAATAATAATAATAATAATAATAATTGATGAGTCCGGATTATGTCACCATACTTTATGGAATCCGGACAAGGTCAATTCGGACAATGTCCATTTCACCGGACATGGGTAGTTCGGACAACTATCATCCACTGAACTATCCGAACAGAAATAAAGTAATTAAAACATAATCATTTTTTGACTAAGCTGCCTATTTACCTACTTAAAACTAATTGATCTTTAAACTCGACCTGAATCCATTAAACACGACCCGAAAGCCCATATGGCCCAAATATAAGGGTACAAATACCCAACCACCAACATTAAATGAGGGTAATGAAAATTAAACACAACCAGGCAGCTCAATTCTGCCTCTACATTCTACCCAAACATTAAATACTCTCAGAATTCCACAAAACTCTAGAAAAAAATTACAAATGTACCCTCAAACAAAAATAAACCACATCAAATTGGCGACCACAGTGGGAGAACGACGGTGTCTGAATCTAGCATTCAAAACAATCAGAAAAACCAGTCCGAATGAATTCGGACGCAACAGAAGTACCACCAGCTTTGCTTGAAGTGGTGGGAGAAAATGATGAATATACCATCGAGGAGCGTGATAGATTAAAGGGCGAGATAGAAGCTCTGAGGGCAGAAAGGGCAAAGATTGGCATAAAAGATAAGTCAAAGGCATCAGTTTCTCATCATACTGACAACCCTAGAGAGCACGAGCCTTCGAAAACTCATGTGAGTACGAAGAAGACTCGTGCTAGCTCTAAAAAGTCTCACCGGTCTAAGCCGGTGGAGAGCTCTGATTCAGACTCAGAATCTTCCAGTAGCTCCTCGGGCGAAGATGGAGTTGAAGAATCTTTGTCATCCAGCAGTGATGAGGGCCGATCTAAAAAGAAACAAAAGTTGGTTAATAAGTATTCAAGAAAGGGGATAGGCATGGAAAGTTAAAAAGGCATATAGGCAAAGGGTCATCTCATAGCCGGAGACACATAGACCGGATGCTGGTGGATCATTTTTCCTTCCATGATGAACCAGGTATCTTTGCAACTCCTAACAAGGATACCGTTTTTAGTTGTGGACGGAATTGGAGACAATCTCCATTGTCCTCCAAGATTCTGTCCGGAAACCTCCCTAAGAGGTTTGATAGTATAAAAATGGAGAAATACGATGGCAGTAAAGACCCGGACAATCACTTGGAACAATTCAAAAATTTCATGATGAATTTCGATGATGACGACAAGTTGCTTTGTAGAGCATTCTCCCAATCCTTTACGGGGAGTGCTCTGAAGTGGTATAACAGCTTACCACAGGGGTGCATCAGAAATTTCGATACCTTTTGGGTTGCCTTCCGGAGGCAGTTTGTTGGAAGTAAGGAGGTGAAGGGCAATGGGGACACAATTATCCATTGTGCCCAATGATGTAGCGAAGACTGCAGACAGACTGGTTTCTTGCTCGGGTATCCAAACTAGGCGAAATCGGTATTCAAATCGAACGTCTCGACGAGCCCAACAACTGTCAAAAGCGTGACTATGTCACAAAATTCGGACTTCAAATTCTATTGTTTAGGGTCCGAAAATCATGTTTTACTATTTTTGATATTTTATTTTATTTTAAAATTAATATTTTAATTAGTGAATCAAATCTGATTGCATTCAGATTATATTTGATTTTTATTTTTAATATATTTATTGTAGTTTTAGAATATTTTATTAGGGTTTTGGATGTCTCATATATAAAGCATCTTATACCATATTTTACCGTCAGACTTTGATTAATTGAATTTTGAGAATTATTATTCTGAGTCTCCTTATTTCTCTAACCTAGGGTTAGGGTTTTATCGTTGTCTGTTTCTTCTATTTCCGCTTCGCTACCATATTGGTATTAGAGCCCAACAATTCCTGCTACGCAGATACAGGAATCATGTTCCTAGTACCTCTTGATTTGAAGGCTAGAATAGAGAACGACATCTTCCAGTCTACCTGCACAATTGGAGGAAGAATTTGCAAATTTGTAATTGATTCAGATATCTATGACTGATAGAGTACACTAACGTAACAGTTTCTAAACGTTGTCAAATTACATTTTCTGTGGGTAATTACAAAGATACAACATGGTGTGACGTAGTTCCTATGGACGTTTGCCATCTAGTTTTAGGAAGTCCATGGCGATTTAAGAGAAATTCTACTTATGATAGTAGAACGAATCGATACAGTTTTGTGAAAGATGGTATCAAGTTTATATTACTGCCATCTAGAGTAATGTCTCCAAAACCACCAGCAGTTAAGGAGTTTCATGCTCAAATTGCACCAGCTGCCGATCTTAGTTGTGATGCTAAAATTGTGTCTGACTCCGTGTTTGACAAACCCGTCTATGATACAAATATTTTTGAAGATGTATCTGGGTTGGTATTTGACAAACCAGTCTACGATGAGTATGATGATGATTGGGATGATGAAGATCTAATTGATATTGAGGAGAAACTTGTAGATCGAGATATTGTCTCAGGCTTCAATACACCAGACTACATCGCTTCAGACCTTCTATTGAAGAAGCACGACAAACTAGCAGAATTTATTGTGGAGATGCATCTTCCAGGTATTTTATGTTATCCTAAAATCAAACATTTGATTCGGTTTTCGGTGGATACATGTTTTCGTATTGGAAAAATGGAAGATGATATTTTTGTGTTTGAGATTATGAATAAACCGATAAAAGAAAAGAATAGTGTTTTAATGGATAAAAGATTAGGTTTTGTAATAGAACCTGGAGGATTTTTGTGTGATGGTTGGGGAAATAAAAGAAAGTGTTACAAGTTAAAAATAGAAGATTGCAGTGTTTTGAATCTGCTGGCAGATATATACTCTGAAGAACTTGAGAAGCCATCTAATATTCAACAAAGAGGAATTGTTACTTTCTGCAACGGTCTTGGTGTGATACAACAAGCACAGTCTGGAACTGGAAAGACAACAACTTTTTACACGCGCAAGGGTGTTGTGCTTAGTACATGGGTTTATGAAACAGACATAGAACAAGTGGGTGAAGTGTATCTTGTTACTGCTGATCACAGTAATGTCGAAGACATGGTAAAGAGGGACAAAGCTGAGAAACCACTTCTTGAAAAGAGTTGCAGCATTCTGATTCTCACCTATCACACCCTTATGCTGGTATCAATTGAAATTGGCGGTGAATACTCTAATATTTTTTCAGTTCTTTCAATGTTTCAACGTTTCGAATTCGAGGTCGAATTCTTCCCAACCGGGGAAGGATGATGTAACGAAGACTGCAGACAGACTGGTTTCTTGCTCGGGTATCCAAACTAGGCGAAATTGGTACTCAAATCGAACGTCTCGACGAGCCCAACAACTGTCAAAAGCGTGACTATGTCACGAAATTCGGACTTCAAATTCTACTGTTTAGGGTCCGAAAATCATGTTTTACTATTTTTGATATTTTATTTTATTTTATTTTAAAATTAATATTTTAATTAGTGAATCAAATCTGATTGCATTCAGATTATATTTGATTTTTATTTTTAATATATTTATTGTAGTTTTAGAATATTTTATTAGGGTTTTGGATGTCTCATATATAAAGCATCTTATACCATATTTTACCGTCAGACTTTGATTAATTGAATTTTGAGAATTATTATTCTGAGTCTCCTTATTTCAGTAACCTAGGGTTAGGGTTTTATCGTTGTCTGTTTCTTCTATTTCCGCTTCGCTACCACCCAAGAACCAAACGAATCTCTGAAAGAATACATAAGTCGCTTTGTAAACACCAAAAATGGGTTGGCTGATTGCTTTGAACAAGTAGCAATAGCTTCTCTGAGGTAGGGCTTAAACCCTGGAAATTTAGCTGATTCAGTGACTAGAAAAAAGGCCATGACATGGGGAGGTCTACTGAATCAGGTTGGAAAGCAAGTAAAAGTGGATGAAATAAAGAAAACTATGATGCACATGCAGGTGAGGTCTGCCCCGGTTGCACCAAAACCCAACCAAAATTAGTCCGAGAACGAGGCAAGGGAGGCCGGGCAGGGTCATAACAGAGCTAAAGCTTAGTCTCAGCCAGCTGCGCCTGCCCTGAGTCAGCAATCTAGAAATAAGAGAGGGCCTTGGGTTCAACCGGAGTGGTTTGCTGAGTTAAAAGAAAGTGTATCCACCTTTTATGACAAAACAAAGGAAGAAGTACACTATAGAAGGCCGGCTGCGCTACAATCTCCTAGGGAACATCGTAATAATTGTTTCTGTCAGTATCATAATGATACTGGCCATACCACTGAGGATTGTATTGCTTTAAAGCAAGAAGTCCAGAATTTAATTGAAAGAGGAAAGTTGGGAGCATATGTTAAAAGAAGAGGAGGAAATAGGCCTGATAATGCTCATCGGGCTGGCCCAAACAATGCAGGCACATCCGCTCCGGAGGGAGCTATGGTGATAATCGAGAGATTCGATGTAGAGTCAGAGTACTTGGACCCTGATCCAACTCGAAACAGAGTAGGTGCCAATGAGGAACGTTGCAAAACAGTGTCTGGGCTTATTAACCTTTTTGAATCACTCACAATTTTCGGAGGGGATACCATGACAGCACCCACTGCTTCTTCGAAGAAGAGGCATGTTCATACTTTAGCTACCAAACTGGAGGGAGGCATGACTTCCTATCAATTGCAGATTCCATTTCCCTTCATTGTTCTCGATGAGGATGACTTAAGGGATATAGCAGGTCCTCATGAAGATGATGTTATCATAGGAGCATCCATTGGGGGCAATGGCATAAGATGAATTTTGGTGGATACTAGGAGTTCATCCAATATCCTCTTTTTAACTTCCTACAAAAAGATGAAAAATCCTGCGGTAATTCAGCGTTCGAACAGGTCAATTGTGGGTTTCACTGGAAGCTCAGCAGATGTGATCGGGGAGTTCGAAGAGGAAGTTTTGTTGGGCAAGGGCCCTTTTAAGAAGATGGTTAGAATACTGTTTATCGTAGTGGATTGTCCCACTTGTTATAATGCTATTCTAGGGAGGTCTTGGCTCTCTAGGATGCATGCAGTGGCCTCAACAGTCCACCAATGTTTGAAATACGTTGTGCAAGGACAAGTGCGAGTTGTTCGGAGCAGCCAAAAGATAGCAAGAGAGTGTTATGCAACAGCACTGGCTCCTCGGATGTTAGGGGCAGTTCGTATCAATGAGGAATAGCAGTTTGAGGGGCTTTCTGGGGGTGAGGGTGAAATTGATGACCCCAGAGAGACCCCTGGAGTTTTAATACCAGTTGAGGAAGTTGAAACACATTCTTTGGAAGAGGGAAAAAATGTTAAGATATGGTCCAAAATGGCATCCGAACTAAAGGGTAAAATGTTGAAGTTCCTAAAAGACCATCAGCATGTTTTTTCTTGGTGTAATGCTGATGTTACCGGGGTACCAGCAGATATTATATCACACCAATTGTCCATCCGAAGAGACATAACACCTGTAGTACAAAAAAGAAGAGCTTTTTCCAAGGAAAAGGCTGATGTGATAGTTCAAGAAGTCGACAGACTTACCAAAATGGGGCACATAAAGGAGTCTCATTATCCTTTATGGATAGCCAATCCGGTCTTGGTGAAAAAGAAAAATGGCAAGTGGCATATCTTTATTGATTTTACAGATCTCAACAGGGCTTGCCCAAAGGATTTATACCCGGTCCCTCGGATTGATCAGCTGGTGGATTCCACATCTGGGAATAAGCTACTATCTTTCATGGATGCCTTCTCCGGGTACAATCAGATTCAAGTAGATCCGAAGGATCAGGAGCATACTATATTTGTTACTGATAAGGGCCTTCATTGTTATAAGGTGATGCCATTTGGGTTAAAAAAATGATGGGGCTACTTATCAGAGGTTGGTAAACAAAGCTTTTGCTGATCAGATTGGAAGAAACATGGAGGTATACATCGACGACATGATGGTAAAAAGTGTGGACGAAGAGCTACACTTGGCAGATCTCCGAGAAACTTTTGCTAACTTAGTAAAAGTAAATTTGAAACTAAACCCAGAGAAGTGTATGTTCGGAGTACAGTCCGGAAAATTCCTAGGGTATATAATAAGTGAGCAAGGGATACAGCCTGATCCGGACCAACTTAATGCTTTATTCCAAATGGAGCCTCCTCGGAATATTAAGGAAGTACAAAGGTTGACTGGGAGGTTGGATGCGTTAAATCGATTCATTTCAAGGTCTTCGGACAGGTGTGCCCCGTTCTTTCAAACTTTAAAAGGTGCAAAGGGATTTGACTGGACTTCACAATGTGATGAGGCCTTTAATGAAATTAAAAAACATATGTCCTCCCCCAAGACGTTATTTAAACCTGTTGATGGAGAGACTCTTTTCATATACTTGGCAGTTTCCAGTTGTGCCATAAGTGCTGTATTGGTGAGGGAGGTAGATAATTATCCCCGTCCAGTGTATTACATCAGCAAGAGCTTGATAGATGCATAAAAACGCTATCTAAAGCTTGAAAAATTAGCATTAGCCCTGGTAATTGCTGCAAGGAAGATGAGGCCTTATTTTCAGGCTCATCCTATTATTGTCCGGACATCCTATCCTCTGAAAAACGTTCTTCAAAAGGCAGACATTTCGAGTAGAATGACTAAGTGGTTAGTAGAACTGGGGGACTTCGATATTGATTTTGCTCCTCGGACAGCAATAAAAGCCCAAGCTGTGGCTGATTTCTTAGTTGAATTCCATTCAGATAGGGATACAGAGCAAACAACTGATGAGAAAGATAAAAAAAATATGGGTCGTCCGAACTGATGGTGGATCAAGTACTATGGGATGTGGTGCAGGGGTATGCTTGACCTCTCTGTATGGTGACAAAATGTACCAAGCTATATGTTTTGCTTTTAGGGCTTCTAATAATGAGTCTGAATATGAAGCTGTTATAGCTGGTTTAAAGTTAGCACTTATTTGTGGAGCCAAAAGGGTCAAGTTGATGAGTGATTCTCAGCTTCTTATCCATCATGTGCAAGGTCAATCTGAAGCAAAAAAGGAGCAGCTGGTAAAATACTTACTTCTTCTTAAAGATATGGCACTAAAGTTCAAAAGCATCGTTTATGAGCACATACCCCGAACAGAAAATGTACTGGCAGACTCCTTGGCAACCATAGCCTATACTGAATCCTACCCTTGGATCCATGTGCTAGAGTGTCCTTCCATTCAACTCAGTATGGATAAGGAGGAAGAAAGCTTCGATATACAGATGAAACAGCCTCAAGATTGGAGGTTTCCTCTCCTTCAATATCTCTTAGATGGCATCTTACCTCCGGATAAATCAATAGCAAGAAAAGTAAAGTACAAGGCTCGTGGTTTTATCATACTAAGAGATTTTCTTTATAAGAAGTCTTATAGTAAACCCCTCTTACGATGTTTGGGGGTTGATGAATCTCAAATAGTGCTCTCCAAATTACATGATGGTGAGGGATCAGCTCACTTTGGATTCAGGGCTCTAACAAGGAGAGTTTTGTTGGCTGGTTATTATTAGCCCTCTATAATGCACGATGCTAAGGAGCTGGTGAGGAGGTGTGCCAGAGATATAGCAATGAAATTCATATCCCAGCCATCCCTTTAGAGTCAATTTCTGAGCCTATACCTTTTGCTCGATGGGGGTTGGATTTGGTGGGACCTCTACTCATGGCATCCGGAGGACGCAGGACAATAATTGTTGATATTGATTATTTTTCGAAGTGGATCGAAGCAGCTCCATTGGCAGGTACAACATCAAAATCTGTTATAAAATTCATTTTATCCAATATCTGTTACAGATTTGGAATTCCACAGAAGATAACAACAGATAATGGGCCACAGTTTGACAACAAGGAAATGAAGAGTTTTTGTGCCTCTAGAGGTATACAACATTGTTTCTCTTCACCTTTCCACCCACAAGCAAATGGTCAGGTTGAGGTGGCTAACAGGACTATACTGTCCGGTTTAAAGAAAAATTTAGAAGGGGCTGCTGGAAAATGGCCTAGTTATTTGCAAGAAGTTTTGTGGGCTTACTGGACTACACCTTGGGCTGCAACACAAGAGTCACCTTTTGCTTTGGTCTATGGGATGGATGCCATAGCTCCCATAGAAGCAACTCTCCCTTCATTTCGAGTTCATAATTTTTCCGAACACACTAACGAGGGGGCTATCAGAGGCCAACTTGACTTGATAGAGGAAAGAAGAGTTAAGGCTCACCTTAGGGTTGTGCACTATCAAGGTTTGATGAGAAACAGGTTTGCTTCTAAAATCAAGAGAAGGGATTTTCAACCGGGGGATAAGGTGTTGAGAAAAGTTTTCCTACACACTAAAGAGAGATAGTTTGGTAAATTGGCTCCAACTTGGGAAGGACCCTATGTGGTCATTGAAAATCTTAAACCTGGAACATATCGGCTCCAAGACAAAGATGGAAGGATTTTGAACCACCTTTGGAATATTGAACACCTTCGGTTGTACTTGCAATCGAAACTATGTAAATATTTACTTGTTTAAAAGTCCATGTAAATATTTGGGGGCATACTCTTTCCTACCCTGGTGGCGCGGGGAGGTTTTAATGAGGTGTCCGGGCTCTTTTATAAAATTTGATACCTTCTTAAAAATTCGGAGTGTTCTTACTTTGTTTCTTGTCAAAATTTTGTTTAAACACCTGCCGGATTGAATTGAATGAGTGATGACTACTTAAACATTTGTCATTGGAGAATTTAAATACTCTCACTTTAGAATATTTATGAAATAACTAAGGGCTGTTTAAACACTAGCCACCAAAATTAAAAAAATTATGAAAGAATGCAAGAGTTGTGCAAAATAAAGATATCCATTAAAACAACTGAAGTGCCTTGGCCATCCAAGGACTTTAAATTGTTAATCAAAATAAAAAGATCTATTCGGTCAAACACCGGACACAATTACAAAAATGCCTTGGCCATCCAAGGAATTTAGTTCAATCAAAACAAAAGGTAAAAAAATAATTGGTATTCTAAGACTCAGCCTTTGAAGATGGCTCAGCCTCACTCGTTTTCTTCTTCTTAAGGTCATCATTCTCCTCATTTGGACTCTCCCCGGTGTTTTCTTCCTTATCGGATGAGTCATCACTAGAATAATCATGCAAGTCTCCATCAGCCATAGTATGGAAGGGAAGGTCTTCGTACTCTACATAAGTCCATAAATCTCCCAGATTTCTCTTCGGAAACTTCTCGTGAAAGAGTAAAACCATGTCCGAATTCACTTTGGCATACATTTCTTCCTGAGTGTCTATCATATTGTTGGTATAAGCATCAATCTTGGCTTGGATTTTTGCCTCTTGCTCCCTTAGCAGATCAACTTTTTCATGTGCAACCTTGGATACCGAGTCCTCCAGCGAGATTTTGTCACTGGTCAAAGTATCGATGACTTTGTCCCTGGCCTTCACTTCCTCTTTCGAAGAAGAGAGATCTTTCTCCAACTCGGACTGCTTTGTTCGGAGACCTTTGATAGTATCTTCTAAGGTAGCTACCTTTGTGGCCCAACCCTCTTGGTTCTTCTTTAACTCCTCGTTTTCATTCTTCAGAACATCAGCCTTTTGGGTAGCAATGAGGAGGTCGTTTGATAGTTTCTCCTTATCAGAATTAATGGCAGTAATGATAGCTGACTGGCCTCGCACTTGTTTCTCCAGACCAAGCACTGGCTGAATATTACTCAATATAGAGTGAGTTATAACATCCCTTTCACTTGAAACAGTGAAAGACTTATCATTGAAGGTAACAATGTTCGAAGTGCTTGGAGGGAGGTAGGGCCCAGCAAAATCATCTATGGGGAGGTTTTCAAAATAGTCACCAAGCCTCTCAAGCCCAGTAATGTCAACACCGTCAATGCTGATGTCTCCTCCTCCAACCTCATCAGTTTGAAAGTCACCAGGGGTCTCTTCTGCTCTTGTTGGATCAGTAGGGTCAACAAGAGGAAGGGGCTACGGGGGCCGGAGAGAAATATCATCACCCCTGGAGGTCTTTTTCTTCTTGGCCTTCCTATCCTTGCTCTCAGCTCCCCGTTTCCTGTCTCTCTTAGGGACCCTTGGAGGTTTTGGAGATCCTGCCTCTTCCCTAGTACTCTCGTGCTCCACTACTTTTAGAAGAGCAGCATCAATCTGTCTTGGAACTGGCCCAACTTGGTTTGTTGGAGCAGTTTCCTCCGCTTTGGTGGGGTTAGCTTCAACCGCACTCTTCTTGCCCTTACTTTTTTTGCCTTTCATCTTACTTGGGGCCTTGGCTCGACCAGGCAGATACAATCCTCCGTTTGGTGCGTGTGTTCTCTTGAGGACTACTTCCGGAGGGGGTGGAGTGGTAAGTTCCTCCCAGGATAAGTCCCTCTGATTAGTGGTGTTCCACAAATGGGACCTTGCAAGATTGCCTCCGGTAAAGGCGTTGTGGAAGCGATTCCCCCACTTTTCAGCAGCCCAAGCGTTTAGCTTAGTACATGTGGTCTGACCGGCCTTCAAGTGGTCATTGAAGTCTTTAGGCAGCACTGCCAAGAAACAAAAAAGAAAAGACAAGTTAGATAAACAAATTTATAAATAATAATAATAAACCTTGTGGGATGTGAGATGGGAATCTTACCATCGCTTCGCCATCTGCTGGTAAGGAGACTCGGGTTGGTACCGGCTTTAATCCTCCTCCCATTCTCCCAGGCACCACTCACAAACAAAAAGTGAGTCCTCCAATTTCTCTCCGACTCGAGCAGGTCATCCACTGCTTTATAGTTATCACCCATGTTGAAGTGATAGAAGGGAATATGGTGATTTCTGCAGAGGCTGGCCACAGCTGCGAATTCGTCCATTGGAAGAGGAATTCTGGAGAGCCTGGAGGCCATGATAAGGCCATGAGAGTGTACCAGGCATTAGGGCTCAGTTGACTTGGGCAAATCTTGATGAGGTGGAAGTATTTGACTATCTCCGGATCTAGGGAAACCTTAGTCCCCAATTAAAGAGTTCAGTGAAGATAACTATTTCACTAAGCTTGTAGTCCATCGGTGTTTCAGGGTCTATTGGGATCCTTATTTTTACATTCTCCGGAATCCCCCACTCTGTTCGCATCCGACCCAGTTCGGTTGTGTGGATGAAGGCATAATTAATTTTTTGCAAAGAAATTAAATACTTAACGCTAACCTTGTGGAAACAAGGTCCCATTTTTCCCACAAGGACCTCCGGCAAATCTGGATGCCTTAGGCATAGTTTTTCTTTGCCTTTATCCTTCTTGGCAGCAGCAGCCTCACTTGTCTTCTCGGAGACTTCGGACTCAAACGGAGCCTTTTCAATAGAATCTTCCATCATTTCCTCCATTACCAAGGAGGGGTTTTCAGTCGTTTTTGGATGAGGGGAGTTAGAGGATGGTTCAGCATGCCCTCCGGACTGTTGGGTTTCACTGATTTCTTGTACTCTGGCCTTCGGCTGGGGCTCAGATACAGTGGTTTCTTTTCGGAGACTTGAGCTAGATGCCTCCGGTCCGGACAGCTTGTCCTTAGGAATTTTTATGGGTGCCTCTGACCCTGTATTACTGTCTTTGGCCCCTGATTTAGAAGGTGTACCTTTTGAAGCCTACCTTTTTACCAAGCGGCCTCTTCTCCGATCGACTAACTTATATAGAGAGGCATCAGCATCTGATCCCATGGCGATAAATGGAGAAGGCCTCTTAAAACTGGTAACTACTTGCCCTGGTTCAACAATGGGCTCTGGTTCCTGAACCGACGAGCCTGAAACAATTGGTGAAAGGTTGGTTTGAAATAATCTCCTCGGTTTGACGCTTTTGGTTGAAGAAGAGCCCTGGTCAGGCTCTGTGTTTGGTATTTCTGGTTTGTCGATAGGGGAAGTAGGAAGGTCTGCAACAATGCGCCTTTCTCGTTCAACTTTTTGGGCCTTTTCTAACTCTGATAGATTAAGCCACCCGCCTTTGATTAAAGCGTTCCTAGCTGTGAACATAAACTTACAACCGAAAAGAAGTGTTTGTTTTTTAGAGAGAAAGCTTTGAAGTTTAGCAGAGTAAGGATGAAGAAGATGGTAAAACAGTAAAAAAGTGACTAATTTATAATAAATATGCAAAAGATGCTTTGATACCTAGGAGAATTCGAAAGGATTGCAATGATTAAGGAGCAGCGCTGATGTCATCTTCATTAAATGAAGAGGTTACTTTTTGGAGAAGGTGGGAGCGCCATTCTAGGTGAAAAAACGGCTGATGTGGCGAACCAGAGAGAGACACGTGTCCCACGAATTCTGGCAAGAAACCATTTAGTTTTCAAGAATTTTTCAGTTCGGATAAAGCTATAACACAGTTCGAAGGACCTGTCCGGATGTAACGGTGACCAACAACATGCTATATTTTAGGTCTTGCCAAATGTTTTTGAACACCACCTAAAAAAGGGGCTACTGATGAGTCCGAATTCTGTCACCATACTTTATAGAATCCGGACAGGGTCAATTCGGGCAATGTCCATTTCACCGGACAGGGACAGTTCGGACAACTATCATCCACTGAACTATCCGAACAGAACTAAAGTACTTAAAACATAATCACTTTTTGACTAAGGTGCCTATTTACCTACTTAAAACTAATGGATCTTTAAACTCGACACGAATCCATTAAACACGACCCAAAAGCCCATATGGCCCAAATATAAGGGTATAAATACTCAATCACCAACATTAAATAAGGGTAATTAAAATTAAATACAACCAGGTAGCTCAATTCTCCCTCTACATTCTACCCAAACATTAAATACTCTCAAAATTCCACAAAACTCTAGACAAAAATTACAAACTTACCCTCAAACAAAAATAAACCACATTAATAATAATAATAATAATAATAATAATAATAATAATAATGTTACGAATGTCTAGTGAGCACGTATCTAAAAATTAGATCAAATGTTAGATGGACTGGTTTGACTAAACATGTATATACCATGCAAAATATATTTCAGTGTACGTTGTGATCTCTAAATGATCCAATAATTTTTGAAGAATAAACTCTATTTCATAGAGGACTTCTCTATTTCATATTGTTGAGATTGAAAATACTAGATTGTATATAAATGTGAACAAACCTCAACTAGTAGAGGTCTTTTGGGAGTGTACCAAAGATAAATCTGTGCGGGCCTTATTAATATAGTGTTGTCATCTTTCTTAATCTAATATATAGCTAAAACTAGCACAAACTTAATTAGTTATTTTTTAATATTTTTTAAATATATTTGGAAAATAATTTTTTCCAATGCAATCAAATATTTTATTAATTTAAAAATTATTTTTCTCTCTTACTCTCGTAAAAAAATCATACAAAAATATCCAAAGAATATAAAGAATATGATTGGTAAATATACAATAGAATAAAAATTAATACATGTGATGATTGTAAAAGAAGAAACTACCAAAGATGTCAAAGGTGAAATATTCTTCTAAACTCTCACATGGAAACATTGATTTAAGGTCTTAGGATAGAATTGATGAGGTTTGGATTGGTCTGGGTTAAGAGAAAATCTAGAAAGAAGGTTTAGAAAATAAATAAAGGTAGATAAAAGCTACATAGAGAGAAAAAACAATACAAATATCTAAAAATAATGATTGTTCACCATCTTTTAAAGGTATGACAGGTATATTTATAATGATCATTGTGGGCCTTGAAGCTCATGAGGCCCATGCATAAATTAGGCCTTGATTGGGTTTGTTTTACCTAGTTAAGGGAAATTCTAAATATCTAGTTTAAAATCATGCGACGACCTGACTATAATTCCATTATCAGTAGCCCTTCTAGTCGTTGTGAGTTGAATAAGGGAAGAACATAATAAGCCCCTCCAAAACTAGACTAGATTCATGGCCAAATTATATGTTTTGGACTAACTCCCATTAATTTGGCTCCTGAAGCGTTTTAACCCAAAGCGAATGATTGGGTTCAAGAAGCTTTGGTGTAAGCAACGCAATTTCTAAAGTGTCTCGACATGCGAGGCATTCTAAATAAGTTGCATAGTCTTTCCAAAGTTTAGCCAAAATGATGAACTGAAATCAAGAAATAAAATAGAAAATGTATAGATTTTTTTATTAGAAAAAATATGATCAATCTCTAAACGAAGACTTATTCGTCTTTTGTAAAATTTACATAAAATATTCTACCAATCATTAAATTACATGTGTATCCAATCACTAAACTACATGTATCATTCTAGTATAACCATCTAACAAAATTTCTTGAAAACCTCTTATGGATTGACACATTTAAATGTGTGTTCGCCTGCTTGACAACCTTATATAAAATGATACGTTAAATATACGTGCTTGCCTTGATTCTGAATTCGACCTTCGTCATAATTATGAATGCAGCCCTCGTCATAACTTTGAATTTTCCCTCATCATAACTCTGCAAACATCCTTCATCATTATCTTGAATTGAACCCTCGTCATAACTCTAAAAGAAACCCTCGTCATCATCTCAAATACGACATTTTTCATAACCCATTAGCATACAATCTCGTCATAACTACGATCATAATCATTGATTGACTTAATTTACCTCGTCTTAATTAGGATTATATTACATATGTGTAATGTGGCCTTATTAGGATTCCTCTCTAGTCATTGAAATAAGTTATTTTTAAATAATTTCTTTAAAGTACTAAGAAAAAATAAAAAGGAAGTTACCAATTTCGATATTACATATGCATATGTTTTTAAATTGACATGTGTCACAAACCATGTCATAATGGCAATCAATAACTGTGACATCATAAAAACACCGTTTTGAAATCCTTTGTATACATCTAATAAGTAATTCTAATCTAACCCTCTTTATTCCTTATAACTTAATCGTTCATCCATTTATTCATAAACAAACTTTCTTTAACATTTATTCTTCTTCCCTATCACTTTCTCTCCCAATCATAAATAGTTGCTTCAATCATAGTGCTTTCAAAAAAATTACAAAAATCCAGACCTCAAACTTCATTTGAACATATAACTACTTGTTTCAAACTATTTTTAATCCTTATATACTTGTGAATTTAAAAATTAATTACCTTGAAATTTATCCACTTATGTTTTGAAAAGGAAAAAAAACTCTTTGTCTTTCAAAGTCATATCAGTGAAAAATTAAAACAACTCTACATTTAATCTAAAACAAATCTTGATACTTCTCTCATTTCTTTAAAAAAATGGTCTGAACTAAAAAAATATATAACAAAAAAGAAATCTCTAAAAATTACTCCCAAAGAACACCCTATAGATTTGAACACTGAGGAGTTATCAAAATATATAGTTGAAGATTCAAACTTCTTACAAGAATTGTTTAGCAACCAAACCAAACCCTATAAGTATATGTCTAAAAAATATCACAAATTTTAGACTTGAATATGGTATCCCATATTACATAGCAACTCATTGACCTAAAGTTAATGATTTACCCATTCACCTTCCACCTTGATCATAAAATCTTAAGACTACACAAAACCTTCGTCAGAGCATCCAAGTAGACAGGGGAATACTGCACCATAACAGACAGAGATCTCCGAGCCTAATCATGCTCTTCTCCAACACCTGAATAAAGAGAGGACCGCAATTTATCAACAATTTGAACCTTCAAGATATAGTTCGAAGGTCATAGAGGCTAACATTGAGGATGTTAGTGAGGCTTCCTCCTTCGAGACATCTGCTTAAACTGAGGAAAATATGGAGAATTTGAAGTTAACGGGAAGAGAAATTTGAAGGGTAAATATAGAAAAACTAGACAAAAAAATCCACCAAAATGGGATCCGAAATGCTTTCTTTGTCATTGGTCGGACGGGAAGGGCCAAATTTCCTAAAGGTCAACACCAATTATCTTCCGGCTCTTGATACAATTTCTTATATTTATTTTCAAGAGAACTAGTTAGAGGTTATACGTGAGAAATGAGGATTCCTAAAAGAAGTAAAGGTTAGATTTCCTACATCATGAGATACCTCAATGAACCGCGCTCCACGGAAGCTGGTTATCTATCCAGACGTACTTAAATGGGGCCTTCAGTTTTCCTTGGACCCAGACATCATGAGTTATTTCAGTTTGGTAGGACTGTGCCCAAGTAAGGTTAGTCTGGACATCTGTTTTCCCTTGATGTCAAGCATCATGGCATCTAGGTTATTAAATTTTTTAATGCCGATGGAAAATTTTGTTACTATTGCATGGTTGTCTCGAAATTTCCAGACCCCCATTTACTTTTCAACATGGGGAATGAGTATAAAGTGGCAGATGATCTATTAGAAGTCAATAAGCTATGAAAGATACCATTTCTATTTATCAATTGCTAATGGGAGAATGGTAAGAAAATTACCTCTCAAGTAATCCGAGTCGGCTCATCATGTTTTGGAATAACACGTGTAAACCTTAGAATTCCTATTATTTCTTATATATATATATATATATATATATTCACAACTTATCTCTAATTCTTTTCTTTTTACAGCTATATGAAAGTCTTATCTGCATCATTTGGAAGATTCAAAGGTTAATTTTAAGAAATTCAATCAATGGGCCGATGAGAAGTTGTCTAATGGCTTTCATCAGTGTTTCATTCCCACTAATTTGGTTCAGAGTCACCTTTGGAGAACTAGCTTCGAACGAGAGCTAACATGGGAGCAATTGACTACTCATTCTTGGACATCGACTATCTTGAAAATAGTCAAAGCTGCAGAAAAAAAAATATTTCTTTCATCCAGGACACGAACCCACAGTCATTGGAACAAGAAATATAAGATAAATAAACAAGGTAAAACAAAAAATATCATCGAAGTTTTAACCGAGGAGAAACCAGATGCAATTGACAAATCCCTATTAGATGTAGTTACTACCAATGTCGAAGAGTGTGACGCACTGACAAAGCTTCTTTTGTCAAATAGAAAAAAGATACACAAGCGATGCAAAAATGGTAGTGACAAAAGATAAAAGAAGAGGAAGAGAATGACTAATCATTCGAATATTATCCCTCATACTATCCCAGTTGTTGATCCGCTAACACTCTCAGCATCTTACCCTTCTTCTTTATTGCTCCCAACACTTGAGGAACAAACATATGAGGAATACAAGGCCCTACAATAGAGGGATGCTAAAAGTTTTTTTTATTGAGGACGTTCCTTAGGACTTATAAACCATGTGCTCTAAACTTCAATTTCTTAGCTAGTACTTTGTCCATAGGAAGACTTCCCTTAGTAATAAACTCCTTGATTTCATACCTCTAATCTTGGCTTAGTAATATGGATACTTGGAAACTTTCCTCGGTATTTATTCCTATTTACAGGCTTGTTGTTATTGAAGAGCACTCTTGTATTAAAATCCAATGATACGCCTCAGATTACGCAATAGTAACTAGAGAATCAGCCATCAAATTTTCAGCCTTCGACACATGTTTATCCTCTACATACTTGAAGAAATAGACGTTTCTTTCAATACTTGTAGATATTCAACCAACTGTTCTTTTATTTATTTTCTAAAATAATAAATGAAACGAAGATAATTATTAGTTTCCCGAACTAAAACCGTACTTACTACATAGTCGGATACCGTTAAGTAAACGTATAACCTATTTCCCGCACCGGATAAAATTTTGGCTGAAGACATATGATTTTTTATCTTAATAAGTGCCTCAACATAATTCAAAGACCAATTAAATTCTTTGTCATTTTTAAAAACTTGGAATAATAGAGCACATTTGTACGATGACCTCATTATAACCCGGTTTAATGTTGTTAGCCTTCCAGTCAATATCTGGACTTCTTTTGTGGACATGGGAGAGTCCATAGTCAGCAATGTATTTAGTTGCACTGGGAAACTTAATTATATTATCACTTATGGTATACCCCAAGTAAATTTTGGATCATACTCTGAATATGCACTTCTCCGGATTCAACTTCAAAAATAGATTTTAAGTTGGAATTTTTTTATTTGAGATCAAGAAAGTGATCATCATCCCTCAAACACTTTACCATCACATCATCAATATAAACATTAACATTTCTTCTAATCTAATTGGCAAATGCTTTATTGACTAGACGTTGGTAAGTAGTCCTAATATTATTTAGACCAAAACGCATTACCTTATAACAATAAAACTCATATATCAGTGATGAATATAGTATGATCGTGGTCATTCAGATCTATTGTTTCTGATTATACCCAGCAAACGCATCCATGAAAGATAATATCAAAAGTAGAATCTTTCAACTAATCTAGTCTAGGGATATAGAATGGATCTTTCAGACATGTCTTGATTAGATCTATGAAATGAATTCTCATCCGTTATTTATCGTTTTTATTTTTCAACGGTATTGAATTAGCAGTCCACGACGGACATTGAGACTCCAGAATATGCAATAATTTTGTTAGCATGTCTACGTCTTTGACAATAACTTTGGAATTTTATGCAATGTCCTTCGTCTCTGTATAACAAGGCCGACATCATATTGTATAGTTAATTTATGAAAAATGATGCTCGCTCGTAAATATGTGACATCTTTATTACACCAAGCAAATACATGCAAGTTCGGACAAAAATGACAATATTTTTTTTATCTCTCATGACAGCTTAGCTTCAATCCTAACACTTTTCCAATTTGGAAAGTTATGTAACTCAACCTTCTCAATTGAAATAACTGCATTATGAGTCTCTCTTGGATCATCTATCTTGCTTAAATCCGAAGATAATTATATTAATTGTTATTCTTTCTTGATTGTCATGTTTTTCAATGCCTTCAGGGAAAAAGTAGTAACATAGCATTCTTTAGCCACCTTTGGTTGCTTCGAACATTACTAAGGTTACATTTCATGTTCCTAAGCCATTGACCAAGGCAAGGGAACTGAAATACCCAAGAATCAGTGCAACCCCAAAAATAAGTTGGACCATTACCAAATTCTCAAGTACTCATTATCTACTGAGTATGCTATGGAAAAAAGATTGAGGATAACAATATTTTGGTATTTATCATCGATATCTGAATTGACAAAAAGAAGATTAAAGATGCAGTGAAGAATATGTATGATATCCAGACTGAGAAAGTGGTCATATTTTAAGTTTTTTTTTCTCTTTAAGAGTATTGAAATTTTGTGAACTAGCTTCAAAGTTATATGATAATCCTACTCTTGGTAGCTTAAGATTTCATATGCCTTTACATTTTTTATATTTTCTAGTATTATAATTTTTCTTAGTCAAAATAATAAATGAGGTTAATGTTATCTTATTGAAAATAAATAATTTATTGTATATTATATTTATTGTATATTAGTGAAAGTAAATGATAAAATAATCACTATAAATTATCATGTTAATATATATATATATATAAACATTATCTCGTCTTTTGTCTCTCGTCGCTCATCTCTCGTCTTTCGTCTTTCGTCTCTCATATTATATCTTTTGTTTCGTATCTCTCGTCTTATGTCTCTAATTTCATGTCTCTTGTTTTGAATCTTTCATCTCTCGTTTCTCGTCTTTTGTTTCTCGTCTCTCATCTCTCGTCTATTATCTATTGTCTCTCAATTTGTGTTTCTCGTCTCTTGTCTCTCGTCTCTGTCTTGTGTCTCATGTATCTCGTATCACATATTGTGTCTCGTGTCTCTTGTCCCGTGTTTTTCATCTCACATCTCTCATTTTCATATTTAGTCTCGTGTCTATCGTCATGCATTTGTCGATCTTCATTTCTTATCTTTCATCTCTCGTCTCTCATATCTTGTCTTTCGTCTATCTTCTATCATATTACATATCTCCTCTCGCGTATCTCGTATTGCGTCTATCAACCATCATCTTTCGTCTCTCGTATCTTATCTCTCAACTATTGTCTTCCTCTCATCTCACGTCGTGCATCTTGTATCTTTCACCTCTCGTCTTTCTTCTCGGATACCTCGTCTTACTTCTATCGAATCTTGTCTCGCGTATCTGTATATGGTCTCTAGTTACTCGTCTATCGTCTCTGGTTTATGGTCTCTCCGTCTCTCATCTTTCGTCTCTCGTTTATCGTCTATTATCTATCGTCTATCGTCTAACCTCTCTCGTCTAACCTCTCTCGTCTATCGTCTCTCGTCTCGTGTCTCTCGTCTCTCGTCTCTCGTATCTCGTCTCACGTTCCGCTTCTCGCGCCACTCGTCATGTGTCCCCCGTTAAACGACTCTCGTCTCGCATCTATGGCCTCTCGCCTCTCGTCTCCAGACATTTAATACTGGTTTCACATTTATGGAGAAAAAAAATCATTCATAAAATTAGTTTTATTCGTTTTAAAATAACAAAACTAATAATATTTATAAAAAAAATTCCGAAAGCACGATTTAATAAATACAAATTTGTAAATTTCAAATAAAAATAAACATCTTTAAATGATTTTAAATATAAAATAAATTTATATTTTCTGAATATGAATATAGGACTAACTAAAAAAAATTAATAGATCCACCAATCCTTTAATAAAACCTATTACATTTATGACTTTTAATTTTATATATTCACGCTCGTTAAAAACAAAGTGTCTACATTTGACCCTTTAAACTTATTATAAACTTATTATAAAACTTCTACTTTTTAAAAAACGAAATCATTTAATTCATTACTCCAAATTAATTCATAGACAAAAAAATTACTTGCATGGTACTTAGGGCTCTTATCGGTCCGGTTCGATCTGGGTTATGAAGGAACCGGACCGGACCGCTAAGCTTATCGGTTCGGACCGGACCGGACCGGACCGCTAAGCTTTCGGTTCTAATTTTTGGAACCGGACCGAACCGCTAAGCTTTCGGTTCGGTTCGGTTCGGTCCGGTTCGATTCGGTTCGGTTTCGGTTCGGTCCGAGTTCGATCCGGTTCCGTTTCGGTCCGGTTTCGGTCCGGTTCCGTTTCGGTCCGGTTTCGGTCCGGTTCGGTCCACTTAAAAAAATAAAATCAATTAAAAATTGATTTTTTAATTTTTTTTTTATTAAAATAAATGATATAAAAACTAAAGTTTATAAGTTGATTTTTCATTTTCTTAAAAAATTCGTAATTAACTATTAATTTTGGTACTATAATTTATAAAAGAATATATAATAATAAATAATCGGTTTTAACGGTTTTATTGGTTCGATTTCTTATCGGTTCTACCGGTTTATCGGTTTCATCGATTCGATTTCGTATCGGTTCTTTCGGTTCTATCGGTTTTATCGGTTCGGTTTCTTATCGGTTCTATCGGTTTATCGGTTCTATTGGTTCGATTCCTAACCGGTTTTTTGTTTCGATTCCTTATCGGTTTTCGGTTTTTAGAATGGAACCGCGAACCGGACCGTTAAGGTTTGGTCCGGTTCTCAGTCCGATCCTTATCGGTTCGGTCCCGGTCCAGTTCTCGATTTAAACTTATTATAAACTTATTATAAAACTTCTACTTTTTAAAAAACGAAATCATTTAATTCATTACTCCAAATTAATTCATAGACAAAAAAATTACTTGCATGATACTTGTCAAATATCTTATGGAAAAGCCTTACTTTTGAATATAATCGACTAACTAAGATGATAACGTTGTGTTTTAATTAAGTGCGTTGACTAATGCAACAAATATCTGATAAAGTAAAACCAATAATAACTCCCAACCTCAGTGCAGTATGACCTGGAATCCTACATTAAATAGAATAGCGTAAGAGTCAAAATCTGGCAACTTGTTCATTAATTATACTTCTTGTCGGCTTTTATATTTGTGTGTCATGTGTATACACTCAAATAACTGTGTCAAATACACGATTAGTTCAAAAATATTATTTTATAATATTTTATTTAAAATTTATTGTATACAATAAAAGTAATTGTTAAAGGATAACAATAGTATAGTGTTGAGTATGAAATAAACATTTTTATCTATATATATAAATTTTATGTTGATAAGGTAGGAGTGAAATTATTATATAGTTTTAAATCCGCTGTTAAAACCATATTTGGCTATAAACAAATAACGTAACTAAAAATTAGTTCAATAGGCCTTTTATAGGTAAATAGACATAGTTTTTTTTGCTACGGCAGAACCAGAAATTAGATTAGAGGGGCTAAAATATATATATTCGGACGTTACATGTAATAGTTTACCGGTCGATTTTCTCTAATTTGACAATCCAATACGAATATAATTCGAAGAAATTATATTATTCATTCATTTTATCAAACATCTATGTTTCAAACTCGATTTTTCCAATGATGAAATTTCTTAAAAAATATTCATAAATTTTTTTTTGTTTAAAAATTTCACTTCGATCAATTCAATGAACTTTATCGTACAAATTACTTCTAGATATGTAAAAAATAAAACATTATACTATGGTTTATACAATTAGGCTGAAAACTACAAATTATATTAAACCATAAAATAGATTATACATCGTAATAGTCCACTTTAGTTTAAGATTGAAATTCTATAACAAATCTCAAAATATAATTATAATAATTAAATATATTTTAGAAAAATCTTTTTAAATATAAAATCTAACTATAATATTTTATTTTTAATAATAAATAGGCCTACTCGCTACTATATGCAAATATTTTTATATAGTTCTTAAATTAAGATAATTAATAAAATATAACTCTAGTCTATTAACTTTCTTTTGAGTATAAATAAATTGATTATATACAAATATTTATATATAGCTCTTAAATTAAAATAATTGATAAAATAAATAATATTTTATTTAATAATAGTTTTAGAAAACAAATAAAGAATAATAATAATAATAATAAAATACCTTTAAAAAAAAATTGAACCACTATCTTTTTTTCCCACTTTCCCTTGTTTTATTTCCACTATTCATTTATTTATATTATTTTACTACTATTTATTAAAGTTAGTGGAGACAGAAGTATGGGGGGTTGGCGCACCCCCTAGCCCCTACATACCTCGGCCGCTGGCTATAGACATATTTTTAGATTGGTGAACGACGAAGTATAACGATTTTTTTTAAAAATATATATATATATATATATATTTTAAATAGTGTTTTTATTAGGTTAGATTTTTTTTATTCGAACTATGTCGAGCATTACCAGTATTAGAGTTTGTTGAACAATCACAAAAATTTACTAACTAATAGTTAGTAGTTACTATTGATCATATTTAAGTTAAGAAAAACCGTGATGAGAATCCTATTTCATCATATCATATTCAAGGCACAACTAAAAAAAATGTTGAGCTCATGCATCAGAAATTACAAGTCTTCAAAGTTTAGTTGATAATATGGACTCATGACCTCCAAAATTAAGGTACGAGGTTAGGAAAATTAACATTGATAAAGAATTATTGAAACTTAATGATGATGCATCAGAGTCACCCGGAGGTATCAGGTTGAACGATACTAGGTTGCTCATAGAAAGGGACATATGTCTCAGTACTATTGATATTCTTCATCTTCACCAAGTAAAAAGTCAATTTATACTAGTTGGGATTTAGATTCCCCATAGCATAGACACCACCAACAATTATGTTCCCAACATCAAGGTCGAACGAGGGGTCGACACCATAAGAATAGGTTGAATGTCATAAGGCAAAGCACATCAGGCTCAAGTACTACCAGAACCACCTCAGGTATGACTTCCAGAGGTAGCTTAATATCAACATGTTCGACGTCCTCCTCGGTATATGCATCATCTAACTCAACATAGGTAACCTCCACTCCAACCTCAACAACACCGTATGAAATCCCCACTACAACCTATGCATGAAGCTTTTCAACACCCCCAAGGGGGTAGCCGAGTTGGTTGAGTAAGGTATGCTTGTAACCAAAGGTCATGAGTTCGAGTCCCTCTACATATGCTTTCTCGGCTGAACGTGTTACCTTGTGTGGTTTACCTTTTGGCGTTGGTTTGCAGGCTATTGCGTCAGACTGAGGGTTTACCCTGTGCGCACTCATTGCACTCTGAGTAATGGCTGCAGGTTCCCTCCTGAAAAAAAAAAAAAAAGCTTTTCAACCTCCCAATTCTGAATCCAGATCGGAGAGCGGTCTTCAGAAACTAGGCAATACCATCCAAACCTTTATGGAAAATATTCATACTACATGAATTTGTACTTCCATAGTCCTAATTATCCTCATCCAAAAGTCTATCAGGACTATAATCAACATACAAAATGGAATTATGCCAAACTAACAAAAACAATGTTATAATTCATCAGAAAATCAATGAATTTGTGCACTTTCAAATTTTTGTGTATGATCACACCAATAGAAAAGATCGTTTAGGGTCCAAAAGAATGTTGAGTCTGAACCAAAGCCTGAGGCCAAGATGATCGAGGCCTCGACATTCAGCCTAAAGAAAAATGGTTGGATGAATACCAGAGAAGCATGAAAATTTAGACTTTGATCATCTTTGTGAATGAATCGTGACCATTCCTTGAGGTGAGAAGTTGTCAGGAATCAATAACACTTTAAGAAATAGATATGATTCTGAACTTAAGTATCAGTACCATGGGCAGAGTTGTGCTCTCTTACACCAATCTTCTTGCCTATTAATCATCTTCACTAATTAAGATCTGCGAGGGTGGTCGAACCTCATAAAGATGAGACGTTCATCAGTTATTGTATTATCATGGATAAAATAAGGATATTCTTGGTTAACACCGGAAACTCTGCCAACATAATATTCAAAATCACAATTGATAGAATGAAAACCCCACCTAATGATCGAACATCCAATAATATATTGGTTGGATTCACATAGGAAGATACCAAGTTTTTAGGTAATTCGAAAGCCAATATATTTATGAGAAGCGAAAAAAATAGTCCCTTTGGTAATAAATTTATTCCAGGACGAACATGGCTCGAAAAGATACATACAATCGCTTCCACAATACATTAATGTCTTCATTATAAAATGGGAGGTAAAATGAGAGTCATAATAGGAAATAAAAAGTTAGCTCGAAAGTACTATGTTGCCTCGTTTATTTTGAAATAAAAACAATCAAACATGGTCTCCGTTGATGTTGGAGGAGTTCATAACCCTCGCCTCGATTAGGAAACTAAGGCATTTGACATTGCTGAGGGTAAACGTTTTAATATTGGTACCATTTTATTATGTATTCTTCAAATGTTATACTATTGTTTTAAAATAACAACTTATATGTATTTGTCTGAAAGTTCGAAGATGTATGAAGATGTTACAATAATACCTTAAGTTATTATTTATCATAAACTATTAATTAATACAAACATCTGACCTATTCTTTAAAGAATGGAATCTCTCTCTACATAAACATCATTGGCTAATGTATCGAGGTATATCAGATATCAAAGGTCGAATATATTTGAGAATCTATCTATTGAGTCTTGACTAACAACCGAGTTTCGAAAAGTAGCTATTTGAACCTCTTTTCACTTCAGAATATACTACAAAGAACTAAAGTATATGGCCATCTAACTTGATGGTCTATGAAATTGAAGGACTATAATATATCTTATGAACAAATGGCAAGCATAAAAACCTAGTAACTAGTTGATTTCTTAACCAAATTCTGCTCTTAAAGGCCTTTGCCTTTCCCAGAATTCATACATCCATAATGGACAGCTCAGACATATGATGGGTCAAGCTCATCAGACTATGAAGTTGGTATTCAAATGATCACTCATTCAGAGAGCCCATATACCAAGCCATTCGTTTCGATTTCCAAGATAACAATAATGAAGGTAAGTTTGAAGTAGTGATCCATGGTTTCTGTTAGCTCATATTTATGGTACTAAGAAGGTCGAGTTGTTAAATGATTTACAACTTGCACTAATCAAGTCTTCGGTAAGCGGAGGTACAAAAAGATAATATCATACAGTGTTTAAATGGTCTAAATTATTAAAGAAGTGAGTTTGAAGAAGTATGATTTCAGTAATATCAGGGCCGATAAGTATTTGGTTAATTACCTAGCTACGTTGGAATGTTCGAACATAGTGCATTGGGTTATTTTGCAGGAGTGAACATCCATATAGATTTTGTTTAACCACATATCAACGATATGACCAAATTCAGTGTCATGGGTACAAACTTGGATTACCGAACTCATATTCGAGATTATATTATAACTTGGACATTACCAAGTGATAAAAATGAAGCTTATATTTTCAAGCAAAAATCAAACAAGTATGCTTTCATATGAGGAACTACATATTGCAAATGATTCTTAAGACCCTTAATACGACTCATTGGCCTGACTGGGTGTTATTATGTTTTGATTTAGCTACATGATGGGGTAAGATTGACACATTGTAGGCGTAAGACACTAACAATAATGACCATTCTAGTATGTTAACGTTGACTGATTCTTACAACCAATGCTAAATATATAGTGAAAATATATGATACTTATTAGTAATACTTCAATATCATACATACCGAAAATGACATTGAAAATAAATATATGAACGATTTTATTTTCATCATTAAGGGTTAGACCTGTTTGGACCCCTCCCCAAGGTGTCAAGGGTCGATACTATGTATTAGTGGGAGTAGACCTTGTCAAAATAGGTTAAGGTTAAGCCATTAGCAAGGATCTAGGATAAGAAGGTAATAAATTTATAAGGAATAATATTTATTACAAGTTCATAATATTAAAGATGATTACCATTGGTAATAGTACATAATTCCAATATGTTTAAAGTGTTTTTTTTTCAAAAATAAGAAATTAAACAATTTTTTTTAAATACCTTTCCACCCTAAAACTAATGGGTAAGTTAAGGTCACAAATATAAGTATAATTGATGGCATCAAAAAATGTTAAAAGGCTCGACCACTTTTGCATGAGGTCCTCTGTGAATACTAAACAACCCATCGAACGACTACTTGAAAGACCTTATTTATGTTGGTTTAATAAATAAATGTAGTAGTCATAGAAGAAACAATCATTCATTCTTTCATAATTGAAATTATATTGATAAAAGAAACACTAAGAGGAGCAAGGTCGAGCTATACATAATCGAATAAAAGCGGACTAAGTCACACCCGAGGGTTCGATACTATTAAACACTAATAAAAAAACATAGATAGTTTAAAGATGTATAGTTGAAGGTTTCAAGTTGGTAACAATGTATTGAGGAATGTCTTTCAGCATATTAGATATCCTAAAGATGGTAAGCTCGACCCTAATTGAGAGGGAGCCGATATAGTGATGGAAAATATCAAGGTAGCGACACACAAGCTAGTTAATGAGTAATATAAAATAAAGCATTTGAAGATTTACTTGGCTTTTAAAAAGTTAAACATGAACAATTTATCATGTAGATATAACTCTTTGTAAATATTCAGACTGATTTATGGTGTGTTTTTTCTTACCCTAATGGTGTAAAAAGTTTTAATGAGGCATATATGTAGCCATACATTTAGTAGTTTTGCTAACTAAATTTGTAACTTGGATGTTGTACAAGTATGAATTAGGTTTAAGATTCTGAAAAATCGACTGCATCTGGGAAGATCTCAAATTAATATCGCACTATACAACTTTAAGACCTACTAAGACACCGGGAGTATGTGTTGTTTAAAAAAATAGGCAGATCCTTGAGAGAGATTGGCAATTAGCCACTTTTAGGACTGGATATACCATTCAAAGTTAAAGCCTTCGAGCAACTCTCGGGTCTGGCTATACAATTCAAATTTAAGACCTTACATATGCTCCAAACAAGTAGAGCACTAACGAACGTCGGCGTGCGTCACTCCCTATGTCTACCTAACATTCAAATAGGGAAAGGGAGAGGGCTCAACAAGCCTAACTATTTCTATTAAAAAAATACCCCAATGAATGGAATCAATATAAATTTGAGATTCATCCCCCCCTCCCCCTCCCCCCCCCCCCCCTCCAATAGATATTGATCCCACCTAGAAGAAGTCAAGATCTTGTAGCCAAGATGTGGCATATAAGAAGATTGACGTTTGTATTTAAAGTAAGAGAGCATAATGCCATTTTTCAGACACATACCAATACAACAACAAAACATACATACTATGTCTCGACCTTCCAAGAAACTGTTGTTCAAAAAATATCAAAACACACGTAAACTATGAGTCACTTTTCTGAGAACTTGTTTAAAAGAATAAATAAATAAAACAAGTAAAATAAAAGTAAAATAATTCAAGTAACCTTATAATCATTGTTCTTCTCATCATCCTTGACCAACTTGGTCGCCTCTTGAGTAATACTATTCTCTCTAGCGGTATTAATCAAGGTACTTAGGACCATGAGTTCGTTAACATATGAATCGATATTAATCACCAATCCTAGAGTATCCAATGGATTGGTTTGTTTCTTGGAAATAACGTTCGTCTCTTGATCCTCATGCTCTTCAATCTCTTTATCCTCTTGATAGTCTACAATGACCCATTTGGTCGATCTTTTTCAGGATCATAGCTAAAAAACCCTCCCTAAAGTAAATCAAGAAATAATTCTTTAAAGTTAAAGACTGTTTCACTTCTGATTATCACGGCATGGATACGGGTCACCCTCATCGTGAAGTTCATAGCCTAGTTGGCTGTCTTACCCTTAAATTATTCACTCTATTTCGATTTATTCTTTATGAGATTATTCTCGTTCTCTAGTTTATTATTCTCAACTCTAACTATTTCTTCTCATTCATTAAAATCTTGACCTTATCTTGATGAGTCTGCTTCAGTTGAGTAACAGCTTTCTTCAAATGCTTTTTTTGCATATCCCACATATTCTTAGAAGCAACCATCTGCATCATAACCCTGATAAGCTCGATGTCTGTCTTGGCCATATCCTTAGACTTCTTCAAATGAGTTTTCAGAAGACAAGAAAATTTAGATGTGACCTAATTGTTCTTCTAATCACACTTTAGATACCCTCGAACATATTACTCATTATGTACAAAATCAAAAAACTAATGTATTTACAGAAGTATTGATCTTACCGAACCTTATCAAAGTAAAATACAAAAATTTTACCTTAGTTCCTAAAGCGACATGCCATGAACATGCATCAACCAATCCATTTCCAGTGAGAGCAATTGGAATCCTCTTGGTCGTATGTGCATACTTAGTAACAATATGTTTGAGATCTTTAAATTTTGAGGGGATGAATCTGTAAATTGGTATTTTCTCATGACTCTCTCATGTTCCATGACTGAATTCGAAGACTGATATAATTCTGATAAGAGTTTTACCTCCAACATTCTATAAATTCTCAATACCACTTGATGGATGAGGTTGATCCCTCAATAGCGTCGTGTTGACTGGTGGACAAATCGATACCAATAACACTATTCTTGTTATTTCTGCCCTCTTAAGCTTTTTTTTACCTTTGACCTTTCTACTTTCAAATGCTTCGAAATAAAAATAACATCGGTAACCTTCAAATATTTTACATACTTGGTTTTAACAAAAAACTACACATTCGTCATGAGCAGAGCCATGACGAATGTGTAGTTTTTTTTACCTTTGACATTTCTACTTTCAAATGCTTCGAAATAAAAATAACATCGGTAACCTTCAAATATTTTACATACTTGGTTTTAACAAAAAACTACACATTCGTCATGAGCAGAGCCATTGCAACCAAAACTTATGTTTGCATTTGTTATTTGAGTTAGTAAACCTATATTGGCTCCTTTAGTTATTCATATACCGAAATTCAAATTCAAATAGGATTCCCACTTTTTCCCTAAAGAACCAAACCGATTTGATAAAATAAATTATAAAAAAACATATTTAAATTCTTATATTTATAATATCCATTTCATATTTTATTTAAATTTTATATTTATATATCACACTACTATAACCGTTACAAGTTTGGTATAAAAATTGTTTTAAGCATTCGGTATAATATATAAATCAAACATTTATTGGTTGATATATATATATATATATATATATATTATTTATTTTGGTACTTATTTATTTTTGAATTTTATATTTCAATTCAAATTTAAATGTAGTAAAGTTTGAGTTTGATTCATGTTATTATTTTAACTTTTATATGTGGATAATTTACTATAACTTTATAATTTGAATCTAATTTTGAGCGTTAAAATTTTAATATTTGTAAATTTCAATTATTTTTAATTCAAATATTAAATATTTAAGTATCCGGTTTTAATTAAGATAATTTTTTTATATAAAGTTGTTGATGTTAAAATATTTTTGAAGTGATTGGTGGAACTAGGGGGATCAAAGTGAGCTACGATCTCCGCCAACTCTACTATATTACCAAAAACATTATGTAATGTTTTTAAATATTTTTTTAAAATATATGATCGGTCACTTCCAAGATATTTATTGGGTCCTCCCAAATACTATAAATTTATGTTTAGAATTAAAATTGGTTTTATTGTATTAGGATTTAGGAAAACTAAAAATTATTTAATAAAATCTAATAATATTAATCATATATACAAGTCTAATGTCCACTTCATATTCTCAAAACTCCAAATTACATAGATAGTCATTTGCAATCCCTAACTCTGTTTTTTTTCTCCTTTCGTATATGAAACATGAATAACACTAAGATATCACAAACTACTTCATTTTTTTCAACCTCAAAAGAAGCAAAATGTATGCAAAAACATATATATATATATATATATATAAGCAAAAGTTATAACCTCAATTGAAGTCAACAAAGGTGAACTTGTTATTTTAGAAGAAATCTACATTGAGCAATAACAGCCTCCTCAAAATTCTGAGACCATTGATAAAAACATTGTTCCTAAAACTATTGGCAAATATATTGATTCAATTTTTTTGATACGAGATCCTGGTCTGCGTAGAAAAATTAAGTTTATGATCAAAATAAAAAACGATTTAGTTAGGAGGGCATCTATTGATCTTGGTTTGTATCAACCAATACAAGTTTATCCTTACTCAGACCCTAGTCAAAAATTTTATCGATGGTTTCAGAAATTTATTTGGTTAGAGTATTCCCCTAGTAAAGATGCATTTTTTATTTTTTTATGAAAAAACCATTAGGAATGTGTGGTTCATATATATTGTTTTTAATATTTTAACAATTTGAGGACTCCAAATAATAGAAAATATTATGTTTTTCACGTCATGTTGGCAAATGAAAGAATTCTAGTTAAACTTATTGTTTTGCGGCAATTGTTGTTATAATCTGATAAATCAACCATGTATATTGGAAATAATAGTTCATAAGAAAAGTGAAGAAGAAATTAAACGAAATTGGTTACATCTTAAAACATCAATAAATGTAATAAAATGGTTAACATTCCAAGCTTGTGCATTTAGATGACATAATGAAATTTACAGCTCAAAAAGTCGAGGGAATTTGTTAGAGATGTTAAAACTTTTGGCATCATAAAATCAGTGAAGTATAAGAAGTTTTTTTTGATAAAGTTCCAAAAAATGGCAAACACACTTCATAAAAATCCAACAAATTGTACATGTTTTTGCGAGAAAAGTGCAAAATACGATTCGTGAAAAAATTGGTAATGCAAAATGTTATTTAATTGTAGATGAATATATTTCAAAGTGGGAGCAAATAAATATTGTAGTTAGATTTGTTGATATAATTTTTTTCGTGAAATATCGATTATGGATTTAGCCCATGTTAAAGATGCGACTTTTTGAACTTTAAAAAATAAATTTGTGTTATTTTGTCTCATCATAATCTTAGTGTTCTAAAATATCAGAGGCATGAGGAACGACATGTTAGTAATATGAAGGGTGAATGAAATGTGCTACAAATATGATCTCTTAAAGATCGTTGTTATATTTAACATTGTTTGACACATCAATTACAGTTAACACTTGTTGCTACAACAAGAGAAGTGCCTCAGATTTATTTTAATTTTTTTTTTATCAATATTATGACAAATTCTACTAAGCACGTTATGATAAGTTGCAGGCTAATCAAATTGCTGAAATTGAACATTACAAATATACCGAAGAGATTTAGACAAATAAGTGTCTAATTCAAATTAGAACCCTACGACATTCCAAAAATACTAGATAAAGCTCGTATTTCACGACAATGTACAGTTTGATAAATGGATATATTTTTTGAATTTTATTATCTCGAGCTATTTCTATTTTTAATATTATCCATAGTTAAGATATACATATAATTAGTTTGTAATTTATATTTATATCATTAGTTTTTTTAGACTAAAATTTTGAACAATTAATATATATATATTTTTGTTTAGATTTTGTTTTTACTCTTCCATATTTAATCCTAGTTTCGTCTAACTTATCAAAGTACATAAATTTTATTTTAAAATTTCAAAATACATTTCGTTATTATATTATTATCCAAACAATACCTCAAATAATGCCATTTTAAAATCATGGGACAAATTTGTCGCTTTTAAGCGAGTCCTCTATGTTTCGGTGCAGTTTCTAAATCGTTCCAATAACAATTTGCCTTGGTTACACAGCTGTAGGAAATTTGTCTTATGCATAGTCAAAACGACCAGATATAGATTTTGGTATATTTTGATTATAATTAGATCTTGAATCTTGGACAACAAATATTTTTTTGGTTGATTTTCTAGGTATTAGCTAGGGGAGGACCTATGATTAATAATCATAGTTTGAGATGATTGTTAAAGAAAAATCTTCCACCAAAATTAAATGTTTTATAATGGAAGGTGCCTGCCGGGTATAGGTTATGTATAGAACACGATGCCGGTTATATTTATTTATATTATGTGTTATCAATATTTGTAACAATTAAAAAAAGGTTTATTATGAAATTATATTTTCTTCTAAAAAGCCTTACAATTAATGTATTAGCGTAACTTTATATTTTTACTTTATTTTTTAACTGATTAAAAAAACCAAATTTAATATTAAAAATATTATAATTGCCTTCAAGGAGGTAGTCGAGTCGGTTGAATAAGGCATGTTTGTGACCAAAGATCATGATTTTAAATCCGTCTGCATACGCTTTCTTGGCTGAGTCTGACACTTTGTGTGGTTTACCTTCTGGAAAATTATAATCTTTATAAAATTAATAAAATCTATTGTTTACAACACGCTACCGAACATAATTCTAATAATTAAAATTACTAGACCCTAACTGGACTAAATCGGAATACATGGTAGATGGATTTGTTCGATAAAAAAATCATTTTTTAGTCCCATAATATCTATCGATTTAGACAATAAATTATTTTACAAGGTTTCGTTTATTTTTTTCACTTTTTTGGGTTTAATTATACATGTTGTTTTTAAATTATGTATAAATATTTAAAAAAATCAAAATTATTTTTTGTTTTTATAATAATAAAAAGCAAACAAAGAAAATTGATAAAAGACAATACATAATATTAAATTTTGTATTGATATACTAAAATGCATGTAAAATAGGACGACAAATATCTTTAAAAATTACATGTAAAATGGAATGACAAGAGTAATATTTTTAAATTTAATATGAAATAAGAAAAGATAGTGCAATACTACTACTATAATGTTACATTGAATATTGTTGTATGAAATCCTTAAAAGTCTAACTAATACCCAAAAGAACAATAAGGAGCAAGATAAGAGATATGAGACTCAAAGAAGCCAATACATGAAGCAAAGCGACCACAAGAAATGGTGCCAAAGGAATGAACGCATATCTTGCAAAATAAAAAGGAAATAAGTTAATTACAGTTAACACGACCAATGAGTTTTTTAGTCCAAAAATCTGTAGCGGATGTCAGATAGGATGCAATGGTAAATAATAAAGGCAAGAAAAACTTAGAGAAGACCCTCGAGTTTCTCCATTTTTACAAATGGTAAACCACCGCACATAATTTGGAGCGTAAAAAATGACCAACACTAGAAGTAGAGAGGGTCCATGAGCTGACAGTAAGTAAACATATGAACCAGTTCAAATTCTAGAGCGGAAACCCTCATTTTAAGCTAGATGTCTCCCAAATGAGATGAGAGAATTTACATTATACCATGATGTGGCTTATTGATTCGACACAGTTATTGTATAATACAATTAAAGATCGCGTTGAAATCTCAAATTATAAGTTAGCTGTTGTGGATAAATTTTTATTGACGATCAACAAAATGATGAAAGAGTATATGTAAATATTAAATTTATTCAAAAAAAAGTTGGTCCAAGGAACATTAGGGGATAAAGTCTTAATGGCATGGTACGTGTTGCTAATTCTAAAGATTTTAGTATTCTGGTTAGAGAGCCAAATTTTAACGTCATGTCTATTCGGATGGATAATGAGCAAACTAATCACGTTACCGATTTCTTGTAGATTCAGATGATGAGATGTACTACAAGAACGAATATGAGCGGAAAATTTCGAATGCCATTGAAAATAATATTTATGACTTTGTTATTACTACGCATTCTAGCATAACATATAATACTAGGATCATAAAGGTTAACAATTAAAATAAAAAGGGTCATAAATCAAACTAGAGAGAGGTGAAGCTATCGTTTCCGATTTCATGGTTTGTATAGCGACAATGTGTCTAAGTTTGAGAATTTTTCTCCATCCCAACTATAAATTTATCGAATTAAATCCACTCACACGAAATTAAAATGGATTTTTCACTCAAAATTTACCAGGGTGGTTAGGGGCGACCGCCTGGTTACAAACCTTAAGGTCTAGAATTATAAGACCTCCCTTATGTGAGGGGAATGTGATTTTATCTCAAGATACCTTAGTACTCGATATTTTTATCTTAAGAAAAAATCATAAGAAGTATCACAACAGTTGTGAGAGCTTATCTTAGACTCTAATAGAGAGGATGAACATAAATGACCAATAAACTTGGCTGGCAAAAATGACAAGTTTGATCAGTTGAAGTTTATCGGTGTAAGGAAGGTGTTTAGAAGTCCATGAGTTGATATGTGAGGTGAATTTATCAAAGATGTTTTTATATTAGTTTTAAGAGAGTTTAAAGATGATATATAGGAAACGTAGGTAGCAGATTGACATCGAACCCTTTTCAAGTACGAGGATAAATGAAAGATTTTAACTATGGTAGTTATCAACCTCATAGAGTAAAATTTTGATTTTTTTCTATGGTTGATTTGAAGAACAAAAAGGTTGGTAAATTCTTCAAACCTCTTTTTGATCAAATCAATAAAACTTGCGTTAGCGCGACATAAAATCATAAGTTCGTTTTCGAAGTAGAGGTTTATGATTTTAACTTTTTGATATATTTATTAGAAGTTGAAAGAGGGGTGAAGACTTTTTTGTTGATACTTAGAAGAACTATCATCACTAGGACAAGAGGAAATGTGAGAGATGAGAACCTTGGTGAATGCATCTTTTTCATTTGAATAAGCCAACAAGGTTACTATTAATGTTAAGAAAATAAGAGGGTGGTAAATATATATTGGATAATCCAATAGATCATCTAAGGCAGAAAATCCAAAGAAATAAGGATATCAAGGAGGAGGCGCCAACAGACATTATAAAAATACTTTACTCAACATTAATAATAAAGAGAAAAGAAAGATGAAGAGTTGGGTTATTTTTTCAGTTTTTCAGGAAAAAAAGTTTAAAGAGATATGAAGAAAAAAACGAAAGAAAACTTAAAAAGGTGAAAAATGTGTATTGAATAAAAAGATGAATTTATGAGTTTATAAAGGGTCACAACATTTAATTAACTAAGTAAAACGTATATAATTATTTAATTGGTTCCACATCAACTTAAAATTCCACCTAAGTAATCCTCGTGCCAACAAGGCTTTTAATTAAAGGGTAAAATCGTCTATAAATTTGAAGGACCAATGGTGATACAAGATTCTATTGACTTTGCTGCCAGGTGGCAGATTCACATGAATCAGATGATTAAGTGGACTAATTTGATCCAAACTGGATAGTCCATGGACTACTAGCAGGCTTTTGAAAGTCGATGAACTATCTGTCACTAAATGTGCTAGTCCATGGATGATATATTGTTTAAAGCCTAAATAAGCATTTACATGCTTGGATAAAATTATGTGTTGATTGGTTCAGAATGAACTAATTACACCCTTATCAATAGCCCATAGTCTTGATCAGAGTAACAAAGCCCATATCGCCAGAAGCGATCTTGTTATTCGTTGAATTATTTTTTGATCTATGTAGGGGTGCATGTTACTTATCTATTGCATTTTTTGCTATTGTAGAAGCGCCATTTGTATTATAATTTCCTTGTTTGAACGATGCTTGATATTTGGATTTTATCATTACTTTGGAGGCTTAAACTAAGTATTGATGATATTTTGAAGTCTTGTTGCTTTGTAAAATACTTATTTTTGCTTCGACTTTTATTTGTGTTTTTGCTTTCTTTGTTTTTGCATCAACTTTCTTTTTTGATTATGCTTTCTTTATTTTCGTATTGACTTTTTGTATAGGGTATTCTAGTATCCCTTTTATCCTTCAATAAAGGACGATGGAAGTAATATGGTATTGAAGAACCCCATTCATGTATATTTTGTTTTAAAGTTGTTCGTAGCCCCCATAGTCTTTTTTATGACTCAAGTTGGGCTTTGAACAGTAACTTGTCCCTAGACTATCGACTTTCAAAAGGCCGCTGATAGTCCTTGGACTATCCAGTTTGGATAAAGTTAGTCCTCCTGCATGTGTTGACTATCAATTTTTATAACAGATAGTCTATCAACTATTCATATTCGATAAAGTTAGTCCTTTGACTTTCTATTTTTGATAGATTTAGTCTCATTAATAAACATGTGCAGGGGACTAACTTTATCCAAAATATATAGTCCAGACACTACCAACCGACTTTTCAAAGTCCAAAGACTATATATCACCAAAATGGATAGTCCAGTGACTGCCAACGGACTTTTAAAAGTCCATGGACTATATATCACCAAAATCGATAGTCCACGGACGAGTTACTATTTAAAGCCACTAAAGTTTTTTTAAAGGCTTGGTTTAACATATCTAGCCGAAGCAGATTATTTTTAATATGTAAATTTGATTAAAATATTTGTGTATTTAATACGGCGTGCATTGCAAGCACTTTATTTATTTTCAAGTAATTATACGCTTGGATTAAATATTTTAATTAACCACTTTGCCATTCTTAAAGACTTAGGTTATAAGTTAATTTATCCTTTATCGATTTTGTTAGAGCAATTTTGCTTCTTTTGGCTAAAGACAATTACAAATAATACATTTTGGCTAGTACATTGTGCAAATCATGTATTTTTATATTCATCATAAATAATTATTTATTTAAAAGTAAGGGATTAATTTTGATTTAAATGTTTACTTCTGCAAGTGGTTTATACAATTTGACATGTATTAACAATGTATTTACCGTTTTGTGCATGCAAACATTTTATCTTCCTTCATACTTTTTTTTATACCCACTAAATTTCATCTAACGGTATCTATGCCATTAGTTTAGTAAATAATCTACCATTAAAATTTTACTTCTTTTCTTATGGGTTGAATATATATTTTTCCTTTAAGTTGTACTTTTTTAATCACTTTCTTTCTTATTTTCTCTATTTGTTAGTTTTTTATGAGTAAGTAACAAACTCACCTCATTCTTTCAGATTCACATATAAAAAATAGTTTTTTCTTAATCAATACTTATATTATTCGACTATGGTTTCTTATGTCGCTCGAGATATCGAAGATGATGTCTCTGTTTGCTCCAACTTAGTGGTTAATAGATGGAATGAGAAGAAAAATCTCGACTTTATATTGTTTTCCTATACATTCTATAGGAAATCAATTTTTTTAAAAGTTTGAATATTGGTCCATTTCTGGTGACATCCATCTTTGTTTTCCAAAACAAATGGAAAATATGTTCGATGGTTGCCATGATAAGATCGTTTTATTTTTTCATACTATTGACCATACGCTTAGATAGTGACAATGTTGAGTTTTTTCTCTTGAGCCAACTTTTCCAAGGCCAGTTAACTCCTCGGTTATTGCTCTTGTTTGAGTCAACTATTATTTTATCATGAATGTTTTGGACGTTTTTTTTTTCGTTAAAGACCTTAGATCTTCTATCAAATTTTTAAACTTATAAGAGAATCTATTCTTCCATATTGCTACGTTTCCATTTGCGCGGATAATTATTGACCTTCCCAAAGTAATGAAAGATTCGAAGAATAGCTTTGCTTACATTCGCGGCAACTTCGCCGCCAAAATTATTATGAATCTATATTAGAGTGTGAAATGTAAGCACAATTTTATTTGAATAGTATTTGTTTGTGTTTTTTTTGTTTTTGTCATGGCTAAATTAATTTTTTCTGCCATCAAATTTCCTTTTGTAATCTAATAGTCAAGGCTAAATATGATATGAGGATAGAATATGCGATAATATTTTTACTTTTTATGCTTTCATAATGATTCATGATAACTTTGTAGAGGCAAAAAATTGGTGTAAAAATATTTCAAATGTAATTTTGTTGTTTTTTTTATGTTTTTTGAATGAAGAAAAAAAGAAGCACGTCTATTAAATACAAAAGTAAATGACGTTTGTTGAAGACATGTACTTTGATAAAATTATCATTTTTTCACCATTACTATTTTCGGAGCGCCTATTTCTCTTTCTTCGTTAAAGGCGGATGAGAATAATGATGATGAAAAATATTACATCCCTCTTAAGAGGCGCAAACACTCAAGTATTTTCTATATTTTACAATCTATTCTTCTAGTATTTTGGAATATAGATATGTTTTTTAAGTTGTATTCCTTTACATTGTGTAATGACTATACAACGTACTTTTCCTTGTTTGATACCTCATTTAGCTATGCTAACAAGTTATGATTTACTTCTAATAGTTGAAGATAATATTGGTCATCTTTCTCATGTCATCGCATACTCATTTTATGATTTTGTGTTATCCGACAAACCTGACTTACTTGCGAGTTAGAGTTTGGACTTTTTCTTGCATTATGAGCTCTAAGAAGATCAAGTAGCTATGTATACCTTTGAATTAATTATTCCCCTTAGTAACGGAACTTGTATGTTAGTTTTGACAAAAACTGTTAATTAAATCATTTTTTGGATTACCAAATATGACAAGAGTGACATATGTATTCCTACATAACTTACGAATACTTCACTCAGTGAAGGTGCTTAAGAAAGGGTTGGTATGGAGAAAGATGTTCAGTACTTATTTTTTTGTTTTCTCTTATTACAACTATTTTATCGTTTACATGATATCTTGTAAATTAGTGTATTGTGGACACTACAATATGCATTTATCCCAGAAATGACTGATCCAATATTATATTATATAAGTATGGTGCATCTACTACCATAAAAATACACGTTACTTTTTTGCATAATTTTTGTTTTCTAATGGTTATGTCCAAAGTTAATTCTTTTATGACTATTGCATTTGCATATGTGAATTCAGTTAGAACTCTATGCCTTTGGATCAACATCGTTGCTCCTCTCATTATTTCATATGTTCCTCGATATATTATATTTTCCAAACTGCATGTATCATCATCACACTATTGAACTCTTTGACAACCAATTCTAATATGCAGGCATGAAGCCTTGTAGTCATGTGACGTATCCCGACAATTCTCATATGATCGACATTGTTCTTGCATCATGATTTATTGGATAATCTGTTTCCACCGTTAGTTTTGATTTACTATTTTCCCTTTTAATATAATTGGATGTTAGAGTCCTTCTTATCAATTAGTTCTGACGATAAATTTTTCGTCTCGGATCTCTATCATTAGATCATCGACCAGAGTTTTATTTTTCTCATTCTCTCATATTTCCTTCTCATTTTTGCTAGCTTCTATTTCATACATGTCCTATAACATTTTTAGGGTAACATTATATTTTTCATGTTCATCCACTGTGTCGAGTATCCAGATGACAAACTTAAGTCTGTGAGCTTGGGATATGAATTAGTCATTAAAATGCTAAAAATCTTTTGCTTATTCATTTCTCAACCGATGAGCCAGTCACCCGATCTCAATTGGTGGTAGCATTTCTGATGACGCGGCGGAAATAAAAGAAGAAACAACAATAGATGAAACCCTAATGAAGGGTAACATGATAAAACCCTAATCTAAGGGTAACAAAGATTGAAATTTTTAGAGATAAAAAATATATTATTTCAAAAACTTAAAATAACTTAAGGCATATGAGGCTTTGTATAAGAGCTTCTCAAAACCCTACATTATAATACAAGAAAATAAAATAAATATTTTAAAATCAAATCAAATCTTAATATAATTAGATTTGATTTAAATACATAAGATATTTGAATAAAATAAAATAAAATTAAAAGGCTTTTGTTTGGACTTTCTGGGCTACATTATCCTCTCATGGTTGACAAGAACTCGTCATCGAATTCACAACACCATCACCATCAAGAACCCAAATTATTTATTTTATTCAATCGTTACATTGGAAATTATAATTGTTGACCTTATCGGAATAAGATAAATTCTCCTCGAGTGTTCCTTATTTGAAGTCACATTGAAGCCATCCGGTTGATGAAAAAAATAATTTTGAAAACCTTTTCATAGCCTGCAGACAACATCCCCATGTCCAGTTGATGAAAAAAATGGTTTTGAAAACTTTTCCATAGCATGAGACAACATCTCGATAAGCAATTTTTACCTTGATTCGACAATTGGTAGCCAATTTAAACTCCTTCAGTAATCGGTCAATACGATCGTCATTGAAATGGTTGGTATGCCCCCTCATACTCAAACGATCTTCCCGATCTTCATGACCATGTGTGTTGTTCTCTTCTTTAAACCTTGAATCAGAATAGTCAGGCTTTAGAAACATGCTTCCCCGTAGCAAGAACTAAGGCTCTGATACCAAACTGATGACGCGGCGAAAATAGAAAAAGAAGCAACGATAGACGAAACCCTAATTCAAGGGTAACATGATGGAACCCTAATTTAAGGGTAACAAAGATTGAAATTTTCAGAGATAAAAAATATATTATTCCAAAAACTTAAAATAACTTAATGTCTATGAGTCTTTATATAAGAGCTTCTCAAAACCCTAAATTATAATACAAGAAAATAAAATAAAATCTTAATATAATTAGATTTGATTTAAATACATAAGATATTTGAATAAAATAAAATAAAATAAAAAAGGCTTTTGTTTGGACTTTCTGGGCTACATCAATTTCCAAGTCTTGTTTGTTTGGTATGAATTTGACTATAGGGGAATTTGTTTGTTTATTTGACATGAGTTCCATATTGACATCTTCATTTACTAATAAATTAGTGTTATGTATCACGTTTCATATATTTCATTTTATATTTTTAAATTGCTTTTCTCTTAATGATAACAAAATTTCTCGATTCCCATAGATGATGCTAATTGATGTAGATATATTTTTTTATCCCTAGGCTCCGCTAAAGCAAAAACTGACTGCTGAGGGAATCGAGTAAATGTTTAAAAACAGAACATTTAAAGAATAAAATAATAAAAATAATAGTAAAGATACGATGTGTTTATTGATTGAAGTTTGACCTTTTTATATAGGTAATATTACAATATCTTTTCCAAGATACATGAGAATAATGGATGATAATTCTTTAACACTAAGATATGCAGTTAAATGTCTATTTGACTTAGTCTAAGTAGATATTTACATACTTGGATAAATATGTCGATCGATTCAGGCTGAATTGATTACACTATTATAAATATCGCTTAAATACATTATTAGAAATCTACTCAAGTAATTCATTTTATAATTAATAGGTCACTGACTTTAATTATAAAGACTTGTACAAAGCAGAAAAGAAAAAATATATTTTCATTCAAAAAAATTATATTGAGATTCGAGATTAAAGTTTTTATTTTATTTTTTTCCTATAGGTTTATTTCATAGTTTTATCATGAACATGGATGAGGACTAGATTATCCAAAAGGAAAAATCGGATAAAATATGTTAGCTAACTTGTGAAGTAATATAATGTAATAATTAGATGTATTTAACATAATAATGAGTTTTTGAGTATAGATTGGCTTGGGTTACCAAATGAGCCCATGGACCATATAAATTGGCTTGGGTTACCAAATTGCCTATAAATATACCTTTAAAGCCATTAATAAAGCTAAATATTTACTCTCTACCTAATCTGTGAGAGCTTCTCTCTCTAAATTATATCCTAAGCAACTTACTTTTCTCTCTACAGTGTATATTAGAATTAATTGTTTCTTTTGTCATTGGCTATATACCTTCTAAAAATCATTGATATAATCACTGGCGACCATAGTGGGAGCCTTATAGTGGTACCCGTATAATGATATCCAAAACCATATGTGATAGAGTTTGCCTTCAGAATATACCAAAGCAAGGATTTTGAAATGCAAATAGATACTAGCCAGGTGAATGAGGAAGTCAATTTTGAAGAAGAATCTAGTCAAATACCGACCAACAAATAGCGAGAACGATTTCTCGTGCAAGAAAAGCGTGACTAGTTATGAGGGAAGATCGAAGCATTGAGATCACAAAAAGAAGCTATAATAACCCATATGGTTAAAATTAAATTAAATATCTAAAGACCTGAAAGACAAAGGGTTCTGATGAACAAGCTATATATTCTGGTTCTCAGTATATCATATAAAAGTATCAAAGACGTCGATCACGAAAAACTCATTTCTCGAATAAGGACGGTAAGACTAGGAAAGATTATAGTCCTTTAGAGTCTAGTAATGATTTGATGTCTGAGTGTGATGCGTCTTCCTCCTCTCTGAGTAGCGATCACTGTCGTAAAAAGAGAAATAATCATCGTGATAAGCACTATTCAAAGAAACATTCCAATCAAAATCATAGGTCGAGTAAATAACACACCTCATCGTATAAATATACACATATAAAAAGTAAAGAAAAAATATAGATTAAGAGAAACATATTAGGTTCTGGAAACCATAGTTTTGACCATCAAGTGAGTGATAAATTTATAATATATTCCAAGCAAGACATAATTAAAGGCAATCACCTCTTTCCGTAAAGATTCTATTTGGCCATCTGCATAGATTAATAACCATCTTGAACAATTCAAGAACTTTATGATAAATTTCAATAACGATGATAAGTTGTTATACCTATATTTTCCCATACCTTCAAATATAGTGACTTGAATGGTATAATCGGCTTCTACATTGGTCAATTAAGAGTTTTGACATATTCTTGATGGCTTTCTGAATGTAATTTATGGAAAGCAACAAAATTCGAGAAAACAAAGACACAATAATTCAGTATCATCCGTTGATTGAGAAAAGCTTAAAAGATTACAATAAGTGCTTTGTAAAAACCAAAAATGGGTTTCAAGATTGTTTCAAACAAGTGGGTATAATTGTTTTTAGATATGGGCTCATTCTTAGAGAATTTGCTGATAATGTCACCATGAAAAAACGATATCCTTCGAGGGTTTGTTGTCACATGTTGAGAATCATATTATATTAGAAGAGACGAAAAGGCTACGGTTGCCCTATCAGCAGTGGTAAATTATGCATGATGATACCTCGGGTTCTCAACAAAAACCGTCGCAAGTGGCCACCGATTTTGGTCTGAAGGACTCTAATCAAATTCTACCTCGACCTAAGGTAAACCAACATCTGTAAGTTCAATAATATATATTCATAGGGAATCAGTAGGTCCGACCTGATCATTTTGCATAATTGACAGAGAGTGTTACCACCATTTACGACAAGGCAAAGAATATTGTTCAAACGCTGAGGGAGAATTGAAATACTTGGTTTTGTAAGTATCATAATGATGCAAGTCATGAGATGAAAGATTTCATTGTCTGAAGCAAAAAAATCCAAACTTTATTCGAAAATGGAAAATTGATTACATTTGTCAAAACACAATCGGGGAATCGATCACAAACCCCAATTGTTGGTCAAGTTGTTGTCTGAAGGAAGGCAAATAAATTTTCCCCCAAATGAGAAAACATTATAGTTATTAATAAGCCATATAATGAATCCGATGTGGATTCAGAGTATCTAAATTTTGATCGTAACCGAGGTCGTATCATGATGATAAATGAGCATGAGAAGGTAATAAATGTTAAATATTTGGGTTTTTTTTACTCATTAACCACCGGGGGATACAGTGGCAGCATCTCATGGTTGCTCACGAAAAAGGAATATTGTGAGTTTAGACAAACTAGTTAGAAAGAAAAATGTATGCTCAATTTATAAGGATTCAATACCATTCATTGTATTTGATAGTGATGATTTAAGAGACGTTATTGGGCCACATAAGGAAGTTGTGGTGATCATAGCGAAAACTAAGGGAACTGAAATTCGAAGTATTATAGATCACTTTTACAGTAGCCAAAAAGTGGCTATAAAGTGTTATATTATCATATTGGCTCCTAATATATTACATGGTGTGGAAACTAAAAACAAATAAAAATTACTTGAGTCTATTTTGAAGTCAAGCAAGGTGAATGATCATAAAGAGACTCCCAGCTCGGTAATACCCGATGAAAATATTGAGTTATATACTTTTCTGAATGGAAAAATGTAAGAATTAGAGCCCAATTCCACCTGTTGTAAGTGAAAAATTATTATCTTTATTTTAAAATATTCACATGTTTGCATGTTGTACCCAAGATGTAATGGATATCCTTGCGAGTATTATTTGCCATAAGGTAGCCAGTACGACCCAATGTATGCCCTGTTATACAAAAATGAATATTTTTTCTCCTGAATAATCCAAAACCATCGTTGCAGAGGTAGTTCGGTTAACAAAAGTTCAAGATATTATAAAATCTCATTATCATTCATGAACAACAAACCCACTACTCATGGAATATAAAAATGAGAAGTATAGTATGTCTGTTGACTTCACATGTCTAAACTAGGCTTGTTCGAATGACCAATTTCTCGTCTCTAGGATTGATAAACTGATAGACTCAACTTCTGGTAATAAGTTATTGTCATTCAAAGATGAGTTTGCAAGGTATAGCCAAATATTGATGGATCTGATGGACCAATAAAACACCACATTCATAACGGCCATGGTGTTTCATTGTTATAAAGTCATGACATTCGGTCTAAAAGATGTTAGTACTACTTATCAACATTTAGTAAATAAAGCCTTTGGTAATAAAATTAGAAGAAATGTAATGGTTTACATTGATGCTATGTTAGTAGAAAATATGAGGGATAAGGATCATTTCTTTGATATGAAGGAAAACTTTTCTAATTTCAAATATGTCAATCAAAAATTAAATCCATAAAAGTGTACATTCGGAGTGTGGTCCAATTTTTTAGGAATATTGTCAGTAAAAAAGGCATTCTAGAAGATCCAATATAATTGAATGGATTAACTGTTATGGATCCTCCAAGATCCATTAAATAAGTATAATAATGACCGGAATATTGACACTATTTTTCCCAATCTTAAAAAATGCGAAGGAATTTAATTGGACTTCGGAGTGTGATGAAGCCTTTAAAAAAATTAAAGAAAATTTATATTCTCATGAGATATTAGTCAAACCAACTGCAAGTGAAATATTGTATATATACTTGACAGTATCCGATTACAAAGTAAGCACAGTCTTAGTTCGAGGAGTTGAAGGTTACCCTCGCCCTGTTTAATATATAAGTAAAAGTTGATTATATGTTGCGAAAAGATACTTAAAGTTGGAGAAGTTGGCTTTAGCCATAGTAGTAACAGGTCAAAAAATAAGGCCATATTTCCAAGCTCAGTCGATTACTATTCGAACTTCATTTCCACTAAAAACTATGTTACAAATAACATACATTTTATGTCAGATGACGAAGTGATCGGTGGATTTGGGAGATTATGATATTGATATTTCTCCTTGAATATCAATTAAAGAACAAGTAGTGCCAACCTTTCTAGTTGAATTCCATTCTAAGCGACCATAACCTAAGCTATATATGGATAAACCTATGAGTGAATGTACCGTTCAAACAAATGTGTGTCAAGTGTTTCAGGTTGTGGAGCCGGAGTTTAATTTGTATATCTAGTCGAAGATTCAATGTATCAAACAATACGCTGCAGTTTAAAAGCATAAAATATTGAAGTAGAGTATGAGGCCGCATTAATAATTTAAATCCTTGCTCAAATTTACGGTGACTGGATTTTTGTTTAATAATTTATTTACAATTTCTTAAAAATCAAGCCACGGGCCAGTCCAAAGCTAGAAAATATCATTTGGTAAAATACTTAAAGACAATAAGAGAGACATCAGTTTTCTTCAAGCATATTAAGTATGAACACGTTCCCGAGTAAAAAATTTGATGATTGATTCCTTAGCTAAATTTCTTATACTGAAGAACACTCATGGATTATGATACAAGAGTACCCTTCAATAATAATAGAATATGAGTCTAGATTGGGAACTAAGTAAGCCTTTCAAATCTCAAACACCCTGGATACAATTTGAATGTTTGAGATCAAAGAATTATTACTAAAGAGACTCTACCTATTGATAAAACATTAGAAAAAAAAACTAAGGTTCAAAGCACATGGTTTTATTGTCCTCAGGGATATCCTCCATAAGAAGTCTCTTAGTTGACCACTATTACGGTATCTTGGAATTAATGAATCTCAAATGATGCTATCTGAATTTCACGATTATGCGGGGTCAACCCATTATTGATATAAGACTTTAACTATAAGGATTTTATTGGTAATATACTATTGGCCTTCAATTATGGTATATATTATATAATTGGTCCAATGATGTGATCCATGTCAACGACATGCGAATGCAATACATATGCCAGTTGTACCATTAAAATTAATATTTGAACCATTACCCTTCAAAATATAGGTAATATATGTTGTGTAATATATGATGTAGGTTCAGAATCCAAAGAACCATTACGATAGATAATGACCCTAAATTCACAAATAGGGACATGAAAGCATTCGGTACTTCCCGAGGGATTCAAATAGTTTTTCATCACATTTCCTCCCTTTAGCCAACATGCAAGTATAAATTGTTAACATGCCATCTTCAATGGCTTGAAGAAAATTTTAGAAGGGACAATTGGGAAATTGCCAAATTATTTCAAGAAGTATCATGGGCTTATCGTTCTACGTCATGAACATCAACTCAATAATACCCCATTTGCATTAGTTTATGGGATAGAAGTAGTAACCTAGCTGAGTTTACCCTCTCGTCATTCTGAATTGAAAATTACTCTGAGAAGGATAATGATATAGCCAAGATATCTAAGTTAGACCATACTGAAGATAAAAAGAACAGTAGATCATCTAAGATCTTTTCACTGTTAAACCATCATGAGAAATCGATACGCGTCTAAGGTCTGAATGAAAGAATTTAAAATGGATGATAGACTTTTGAAAAAGTCTTTTTACATACCAAAGATAAATGGATAGGAAAGTTGGCACCTGATTGGGAAGGATCTTATTCGGTTATCGAAAGAGTTAAACATGAAACCTATTCGTTAGCAGATCAAGAAGATAATCCTCTTCGGCATTCATGAAATATTAAGCACTGAAGACTTTATCTTGAATAATTATAAAAAGAAACTTCATTTTATCTTTTACTCTCCATATATAAATAGTCGAAGACATACTCTTTCCTAGCCTGGTGGCTCAGGAAGGTTTTAATGAGGTATCCGAACCATTTGAAATATATGACTCATTTTGCCTTTTATAATTTGTGTATTTTATTTTTGTGATTCAAAAGGTTACAACATTAATTGGTCATGTGTAAAGGTCCTAACACTAGTTGGTCATAAAGTTGGTCATGTATAAACATTCCAACACTAGTCGGTCACAATTTAAATGCTCCAACACTAATTGGTCATGTGTAAAGGTTCCAACATTAGTTGATCATAATATAAAGGTTCCAACATTAGTTGGTCATATGAAAAGGCTCCAAAATTTATTGGTTACACATAAAAGGTTCTACACTAGTTGGTCACGATAATTGGATTCGGATCAATGATGGTCCAAATTCAAATACTTTTATTACATTCAAATAGAAAAAAATCTGAATGGTCCCTAATAAAAAATACATTGGCTATGCCAAGGACATATAAAAAATCCAAAAAAAATACAAAATTCCTTAGTCATAGCAAGGACTTGCAAAAACAACGGTGATACACAAATTGGTAGAATAAAACATAAAATTAATTACTTTTGAGCATTTTTCGGTATAATTTTCCCCGGAGCTCCCACATGCGGAGTCTTCACCTTCACCTCTATGAACATTTTCATCATTTGAATCCCTAATTTATCTGTTAAGGTCATATCGTTATGCCATAATTATTTCAGTAGTAACTTCCCCGTAGATCCTAGATTCAACTTCGAGAATGCCTTGTGAAAATCCAAGAACATGTTAAACTTAATTGAGGCATATCACTTAGATAAACGATCTAAGATTTGATCAGCATAATCGTCCATTTCATATTCCTTATCTTCTACAACTTGAGTTTTGAATTTAGTTAACTTCCCTCGATTTTTTTACTAAAAGCATACTGATCGTTTTAGAATTTTGAAAAATGCTATATGCATGCTTATAATTTTTTACTTGGTCTTTGTATTTCTGGATCTACTCTGTCTGGATGACTTCAACTCAACAACTTCAGCTTTGTAAGCATTATTTAAATGCTTAAGCTCTTCGTCAACACTTGCGGTTTGTCTTGTTAAACTATCAGTAAGCTTATTTTGCTTTTCGAAGGCTTTTTTGTGACACTCACATTCATCCTTAAGCAGAACGATGATATATTTTTGCATTCTCATCTCTATTTTTGTTTCAGCAATAGACAATACAACATGGGCAAAGGGATCTTATGTTTCTAACTAAAAGGCAAATTAATAGGACTGTTCAGATAGGGAAATTTTTGTTTGAAAGCCTTGAAATAGATCCCATTTGCATTACATAACAAGATATCATCATAGGCCAGCTTCTCTATTACCAGAACTGAAAGGGAACGCAGTTTGATTACTGGAGGATGTCCGGTTTGAATTGTGATTGAAACAATTTCGGAAATATATCCATTTTTTATTCTTCTTTTCCCCTTTTTTGATGCTATAAATGCTCCCCTTGTGTGTTTTTAGGCCCTTAATTTTTTTTATTCTTTCATACAAGAGAATCTTCGAGTTTCTTACCCACTTCAACATAAACTTTAACTGTTACTCGTAAGGGCTTATTGGGCTGATTCGCCTTATCAGCACCGATGATGTCTTTGCTTATTAACATCACTTCTCTCTACCCGACGTCTTATAACCCTCGTTCTTTTCGGAAGGTAAAATTTGGCATCTTCAGCCTAATTCGGTTAAGAATAACCGATGGATGAGGCAGGGTAGTAAATTCTTCCCATGATAAATTAAATTCGAAATTGGTCCTCAATAAATGACTCCAAACTATATTGTTTGGAGTGAAGCATTTGTGGAAAGTATTGGACCATTTCTTCTCGGCCTATTGGTGAATTGTTTTGAAAGTTGGTTTGGTTTATTTTGCGCCGGGGTAGTTTGGTAAAGTGTTTTGGTAAGTTTGAAGTATTTTATGTTTAGTGTGAAAAGTAGTGAGATAATTAAGCAGCCTGCTTGTATTAAATGTTGATCACCCTCATTTATGAGAGTGGTTGAGGTATTTATACTCTTAATTTAATGACCCATGGGCTTATTGGGTCAAGTTATCAAACCGGGTCAAGTTTAAGGACCCATTAGTCTTTTAACTAGATCACCAAATAGCTTAGTCAAAAGGTGTTTCACATTTGTCCTGTTCGGATTTTCTAGTGGAGTGTTATGATCCGAATTGCCCCTGTCCGGATTAAGCAGTGGGCTATGTCTAAAGTATCCGAACTCATCAGTAGGCCCTTTTTTAGGCCTCTCAAAATATTTTTAGTAGGGCTAAAAAATCTATCAATCCAGTGTCAACTTCATCCGATCTGCTCGTGTCGTCCGGACTAAGAAGTTCATTTTCAACATTAACCCAGTTCGAAAGTTATCAGGACTGGTTTCTCTTCTCAGAATTCTAAGAGTTTTCTTTTTGGATCGTGGGACACGTGTCAACATTTGGTTCGACCTACCAGCCGTTATTTTTCCTAGACCGGCGCACCCACCAAGTTTAGAAATTTACTTAGGCATATGATTCTTCACACGTTTGCGCAACCTTTAATCATTGCAAAACCCTCTTCAATTTCTCCTAAGTAACTGTTACTTTTTTACTGTTATATAAATACTCTTTCACTATTTCATTGTCTTCCACACTCAAAGATTTTTTAGACAGATTCTCATCTTTATCTTCAAATCGTTCTTGAGAGATTTTATGTTCACAACCAGAAACACACTAGTTAAAGGCGGTTGGTTAAATTTATCAGAGTTAGAAAGAGCGAAGAAAGTAGAAAGAGAGAATCGTATCGCCGCTGGCCTCCCAGTTTCTCCAAGTGAGAAATCTAGCCAACCAACCCACGACGCCGATCAAGGGTCTTCCTCTTCCAAAAACCCTAGGCCCAGACAACTTTCATTTAAACCAAACCTCTCACCTATGCCTTTTGGTCCTTCTGTTCAAGAATCCCAACCTTCTGTGCATAAGGAGAAAGTAGTTTCAAGTATTAGAAAACCCTATCCCTTTATTACTATGGGTTCTGACACTGAGAAGTCTCCGGAGAAGATAACCCCTCGCCGGACGACCCGCCAAACCAAAAACTAATTCATACCTTCACTATCAAAACTCTCATGATCGGAGGTATCTAAAGCAACTCCAAAGGCCAAGCCCTTCGGGTCCCAACCTCAGCCAGACACTAGGCCTTTAGAGGAAACGAGCGCTCAACCATCCGAACAGCCTATTGTGCAAGAAACTGACCCATTCGTTCTAAGTCAGTTGATAAACCTTCCACATTGAGAAGAGATAATGGAAGACAGCATCAAGGAGGCTCCCTTCAAAATCAAGGCGTCAGGTCAACGGGAGATGCTATTTCTGAAGAAAAAAAAGGGAAGAGCAAGGTAAAGGTCTGTATGACTCATCCGGACTCGCTTCTGGAGTGCTTAAAGGGAAAGGTAGGCCCTTGTTTTAAACATGTTAGCGTTAAATATCTGTTGGCCTTGCAAAACATAAATTACATCTACACCCATACTGCTGTGTTGGCCGAGTCCGGATAAAATGGGGGATTCCGGAGTCAGTTAAGGTAAGGATACCTATTATTCTAGAGACTCCCATGGACTGCAAGCTTAATGAGGTTGTGATTTTCACCGAAGTGCTAAACTGGGCACTCTGGTTTCCATTGGACCCAAAAATTGTCAGGTACTTCCACTTAGTTAAACTTTACCCTAGCCAGCTAAGCCCCAATGCCTGGCACTCTCTTCTTGCTTGCATCATGGCATCAAGGTTGTCAAAAATACCACTTCCGATGGAGCAGTTTGCTGGTGTAGCAAGCTTGTGCAAGAATCATCAGATTCCATTCTACCATCACAACATGGGGAACAACTTTAAATTCGTGGATGATTTGCTGGAGTACAAAAAGAACTGGGGGACATAATTTCTGTTTGTCAGTGGGACATGGGAAAATGGCAGGAAGATTAAGGCCAACACCAATCCTGGCAGGCTAACTAGTAGGTGAAAAAGTAATGTTAATTTCCTTTATTTTCTTTGTCTTTCATGTTTTTTCTTCTTAAATTGTAAGTGTTTCCCTATTCTGATTGGCTTGTTACTCATTTCCACTGCTGCCGAAGGAGTTTACCGGATATTTGGAGGAGGGGCAAAAGACCTGTGCAAAACTTAATGCATGGGCTGCAAAGCAATGGGGGAATGCCTTCCACAACTGCTTCACATCAGACAATTTAGTGAGGTCCCATCCGTGGAACACCACAGGCCGGAGAGACCTCACATTGGAAGAGCTAACCACCCTTCCTCATCCTGGCGTGATTCTCAAAAGGACAGAGGCCAATGATGGCAAATTGTTCTTACCTTCCAGAGCAAAGGCTCCCAGCAAGATGAAGAACAATAAGAAGAAAGCTGCAACAGAGTTGACTCAAGCAGTCACAGAAGGGACTGGTTCGGGGAACCAATGGGGAATTGATGCAGCCCTGCTCAAAGTAGTAGAGGCTGAAACAGTGAGGGAGTCTGGAGAATCGTAGAACCCACCAAAACCTCCTAAGAAGGATAGAAAAATGAGGGCCAGTAGTGATGAGAAAGCTGCTAAGAAGAAGAAGGTCACCCTGGGAGAATAAATAATTCTTCATCCTTCGGAAATCCAACCTCCACCAGCCCCTGTTGATCCTACCTTGCAAGAGAAAATCTCAACAGATCTGCAATCCTAAGAGATTGCAGGAGGAGGGAACGAAAAGTGGAAATTAGTGCCCTTCAAGACATTGATTTGTACTTCAATGATTCTGAGAATGATGATTTCGCAGGTCCCTACCGTCCCTCCAGCTCTGCCAATATGGTGACCTTCAATGGTAAATCTTTCTCTATCTTTAGAGAGCAAGATGTTCTGAGCCACTCCCTCCTCGGTCATATCCGACCAATTTTTGACCTAGAAAGGCAGGTGAAAAGTCAGACCACCCTTATCAACTCCTTCACCTCTGACAAGCAGTCCTTGTCAAACAATCTCCTAAACGCTCAGCAAAGTATAAAGGAACTGAAGAAGGAGATGAAGGTACTAAAAAAGGACAATGAGGACTCGGTAACCAAGTTAGCCTCATCGAAAGCAGCTAGAACTAAGCTCCAGACTAAGTATTCTAACTTTGAAAAAGACCTCACAACGCTGAAATATGAGGTGCAGACCAATGATGGTGCCATTCAATCCTTAACCGATGAGAAGGCTAAACTAGAGAACTCTGTTTCAGATATGGCTAAAGAGAAAGAAGATTTAATGAGCCAGCATGAGCAAGCTATTCAGGAAGGTATTGATAAGTACACCAATGAAGTGATCAACTCCTTGGAGAAAAGAGATGATGAAGTCAAGTCTGACATGGTGCTGCTCTTCCATGAGACTTTTCTGAAGAGGACCCTTGGTACCTTATGGAAATATGTGGAATATATAAACCTTCCATTTTATACTATAGCAGATGGCGATAAGCGCAACTACTCCAGTGGAATAGATTCCACTACTAATGATGAAGATGGAACTGGTGAGAGTTCGAGCGCCGAACTCAAAAGTCCTAAAAAATGATGGCGGTGAAGGAGCATCCGAATGGAACAAACCTTAAGGTCTTATATTATTTTTTGTCTTTTCCAACTGTTAAAGTCCTTGGATGGCCAAGGCATACTTTGTACTATTATTGGGTTAAAGTCCGAATAGGTCATTTGAAAACCTAAAGTCCTTGGATGGCCAAGACATGTTTTGTTTTTCTATTCGGTTCAAGTTCGAATAGGTTTAATTTATCAGACTTTTCTTTGTTTAATACTTTCTTTCCTTTAAATTTTTCATGGCTAATGTTTAAGTAGCCCTAGTATTTCAGAAGTATTAAAGCGAGAGTCTTTAATATCTCCAATGACATAGGTTTAATGGTCATCACTTCACCAAGTTTATCCGGTCTACTAAAGACCCAAAATGTTGAACAAGTGATTTATAAAAGACCGGACACCTCATTAAACCTCCTCGCGCCACTAGGGTAGGAAATAGTATGCCCCCTAATATTTACATTGAAATTTAACAAGTAAATATTTACACAAAAGATTTTACTCTAAATATAACCTCAGATGTTCAATATTCCAAGGGTGCTTCAAAACTTTCCCCTCTTTGTCCTGAAGTCTATATGTCCCAGGTTTGAGCTTTTCACATACCTCATAGGGGCCTTCCCAGTACGAAGCCAACTTACCGAACTGCTTTTCCTTGGTGTGTAAGAAAACTTTTCTTAACACCTTACCTCTTGGTTGAAAATCTCTTCTCTTGACCTTGGAAGCAAATCTGCTCCTCATCAGACCTTGGTAATGAGTTGTTCCTAAGTGATCTTTAACCCTTCTTTCTTCTACCAAGTCCAACTAATTCCTAATTGGTATCTCATTAGCTTGTTCGGAATAGTTGTGAACCCTGTATGATGGTATGGTAGCTTATATGAGGGTAATTGCATCCATCCCATACACCAAAGCAAAATGAGACTCTTTTGTAGCAACTCGGGGAGTAGTTCCAGTACGCCCACAACACTTTTTGCAAATAGGTTGGCCACTTCCCTGCAGCTCATTCTAGATTATTTTTTAATCCGGGCAAAATAATCCTGTTGGAAACTTCAACCTGGCTGTTTGCTTGGGGATGGAAAGAAGAAGAAAAATAATGTTGAATTACCCTAGAAGTACAATTTTTTTTATATCCTTGTTATTAAACTGTGGCCTATTGTCTGTGGTAATCTGTTGAGGGATCCCAAATCTGCAACATATATTGCATAAGATAAATTTAATGAAAGCCTTGGAAGTGGTTCTTGCCAAAGGAGCTGCCTCTATCCACTTTGAGAAGTAATCAACAACAACTATAATAGTTCTGCATCCCCCGGATACCATAGGCAGAGGTCCAACTAAGTCCAATCCCCAACGGGAAAAAGGTACTGGCTCAGAAATAGACTTCATAGGTACTGCTGGCACATGAGTTTCATTGTCATACCTTTGACATGGATCACACTTCTTTACCATTAATTTAGCATCTGCCATTATGGATGACCAATAGTACCCAGCCAACAACACTCTCCGGGTTAGTGCCATGTGCCTACAATGTGCTGATCCTTCTCCATCGTGTAGTTCAGATAAAACGACTTGAGATTATTCAACCCCCAAACAATGCAGGAGAGGTCTATTGAAAGATTTTTTATAGAGAACTCCCCTTATGATAAAAAAAAAACCATGAGGCTTGTGTTTAATTTTTCTTTCTATAGCTTTATCCGGAGGCAAAACCCCATCAAAATATATTAAAGAAGGGAAAACCTCCAGTATTTAGGTTGAATCACCTGTATGCTCAAGATTTCCCCATCTTCCTTGTTTTGACTCGGTTGTATGAATAGGCATTCTTGTATATGAATCCAAGGGTAGGACTCAGAATATGCTATGGTTGCCAAATAATCTGCTAGTGTGTTCTCTGACCTAGGAATCTGCTCATAACAAACACTTTTGAAGTTGGTTACCACCTCTTTCAAGATGAGTAAGTATTTGATCAGCTGCTCTTTCTTGGCCTCAGACTGACCTTGAGCATGATGGATAAGAAGCTGAGAGTCACTCATCAACCGAACTCTCTTAGCCCCACATAGGAAAGCCAATTTAAGATCAGATATAACTGCTTCATATTCAGACTCATTGTTGGAAGCCCTGAACCCAAAACATATAGCCTGGTACATCTTATCACCATACAGAGAGGTTATGCAGATTCCAGCTCCACACCCCATTGTGTTTGAACCACCATCAGTTCGGACTACCCACTATTTCTTAATTTTCTCTTCTGAAGTTTGTTTGGAGTTCCTGTCTGAATGGAATTCTACCATGAAATCAGCTATTTATTGAGCTTTGATAGCCGTTTGTGGGGAAAAATAAATGTCTTAATCACCCAACTATAGTGACCACTTGGTCATTCTACTTGATATGTCTGCCTTTTGAAGAAAATTCTTCAACGGGAAAGATGTCCGGACGGTGATAGAATGAGATTGAAAATACGGCATTATCTTTTTTGCCGCAATGACTAAGGCTAATGCTAACTTTTTAAGATTTAAGTACCTCTTCTCAACATCTATTAAATTTTTGCTGATGTAGTACACCGGACGAGGGTAATCGTCCACTTCTCTTACCAATATTGCACTTATAGTACATTCTGACACAACCAAGTATACATAGAGTGTTTCTCCTTGAATAGGTTTAAAAAAGTCTTTGGTGAGGATAAATGCTTCATTATTTCAATAAAATCTTGGCTGCATTGTGGGAACAATTAAAATTTTTAACATTCTTCAAGGTTTGGAAAAATGGAGCACATTTGTCCGAAGACCTTGAAATAAAATGATTCAGGGCAGCCAATCTTCCAGTGAGCCTCTGGACTTCTTTAATATTCCGAGGAGGATCCATTTCCAATAGGGCATTAAGCTGATCCAGATCGGGCTGTATTCCTTTATCACTTATCACATAACCCAAAAAATTTCCAGATCGAACCCCAAAGACATATTTTTCTGGATTCAATTTCAGATTCACAGCTGTCAAATTAGAAAACGTTTCTTGAAGATCAATTATATACAAATCCTCCTCCAAGCTTTTAACCAACGTGTCATCTATGTATACCTTTATATTTCTACCAATCTGGCTAGCAAATGTTTTGTACACCAATCTCTAATAAGTAGACCCAACATTATTTAACCCAAAAGGAATCACCTTATAACAATGGATACCTCTGTCTGTGATAAAGGTAGTATGATCTTGATCATTCAGATCCACCTGTATTTGGTTGTACCCAGAGAAAGCATCCATGAAGGACAGTAACTTGTTTCCAGACGTTGAGTCTACCAACTGATTTATCTGAAGGACTGGATAAAGATCTTTTAGGCAAGCTCTGTTGAGGTCAGTGAAATCAATACACATACGCCATTTCCCATTCTTATTCTTGACCAACACCGGATTGGAAGTCCACAAAGGATACTCGGATTCCTTTATGTGTCCCATCTTGGTAAGCCGATAAACCTCTTGAACTATCACATCAGCTTTTTCCTTATGAAAAGCTCTCATTTTCTGTACAACAGGTGCAACATCACTCCAGATTGACAACTTGTGTGATATAATGCTTGCGGGCAGTCCGGTTACATCACCATTGCACCAAGCAAAAACATGCTGATTCTTTAGTAAAAAGGACAACAACTTCTTTTTCAATTCTTGCGCCATTTTGGAACAAATCTTGATATTTTTACCCTCTACAAGGGAGTGGGTTTCAATATCTTCGATTGGTATTATAACACTAGGAGCCTCTCTGGGATCATAAATCTCACCCTCTCCCTCAGAAGGCTTCAGTAACAATTAATCTTCTTTAATCTGAACGACTCCCAAAGTTCTAGGAGCAAAAGCAGTTGTATAGCATTCCCTAACTATCTTCTGACTACTTCAGACAACACATACTTGCCCTTGAATTGCATACTTCAAACACTGATGGACTGTTGAGGCCACATCATGCATTCTGGAAAGCCAAGACCTCTCAAAAATTGCATTGTAGGATGTGGGGAAATCTACCACAACAAATATCAAATTCACCATGTTTTTAAAGGGCCCCTTGCCCAACAATACTTCTTCCTCAAATTCCATAATTACATCCACAAAAATCCTTGTGAAGCCTACAATGGTTCTGTTTGAGCATTGAATGACGACCGAATTTCTCATCTGCTTATAGGAGCTTAAGAAAAGAATGTTCACCGAACTGCCTGTGTCTATCAAAATCCTGCGGATATCATTGCCCCCAATAGATGCTCCTATCACCACCGCATCCTCATGAGGCCCAACAAATATTTCTCAAATCATCCTCATTAACAACTATGAATGGAAAAAGGGTCTGGCACTGATGGGAAGACATTCCCCCTTCCAACTGAGTGGCCAAATTATGTACAAGCCTCTTTCTTGATGAAGGATGTGGGGCAATCTACCACAATAAATAACACCCTCACCATTTTTTAAAAGGCCCATTACCTAACAGTACCTCTTCCTCAAATTCCCTAATTAAATCCGCAGAACTTCCTGTGAAGCCCATAATGGTTCTGTTTGAGCGTTGAATGACGACCGTATTCCTCATATGCTTATAGGAGCTTAAGAAAAAGATGTTCGCCGAACTGCCTATGTCTATCAAAATCCTGTGGATATCATTGCCCCCAATAAATGCTCCTAACACCACCGTATCCTCATGAGGCCCAGCAATATTTCTCAAATTATCCTCATCAAAATCTATGAATGGAAAAAGGGTCTGGCACTGATGGGAAAACATTCCCTCTGCCAACTGAGTGGCCAAATTATGTACATGACTCTTTATTGATGAAGGAGTAGGTGCTGTCACAGTATCTCCTCTAAAGATGGTGAGTGACTCAAAGAAACTGATAAGTCTGGACACCGTCTTGGTCTGCTCTGTTATGACCCCCACTTTGTTCCGAGTTGGATCAAAATCCAGGTACTCAGAATCAACATCAAATCTCTCAAGAATCATCATTGCCCCGTCTTGAGCAGATGTTCCTAAATTATTTGTAGGGCCCGTCCGGGGAGCACTGTCAGGCCTGTTTTCACTCCTTCTTTTGACATAAGCTCCCAGCTTGCCTCTTTCAATAAGATTCTGCACTTCTTGTTTCAATACTATGCAGTCTTTAGTATTATGGCCTATATCATTATCATATTGGAAAAAATAAGTATTTCGGCTTTATCTAGGAGACTACAGTGTCGCCGGTTTCCAGAAATGGACTTCATCTTTGGTCGTATCATATACTATGGCCACGTTCTCTCTTAACTCTGCAAACCACTCCGGTTGAACCCAAGGACCTCTTTTAGCTCTTGACAGCTGGCTCTGAGACTGAATCTGGTTGGACTAAGTTTGTTTAGCCCGGTTGGACCCTTGTCCGGTTTCCTTAGCCTTATATCCGGACTGGTTCCGAGCTGTTGTGGTGGACCTCACTTGATGGTGCACCCTGGTTTTCTTGGTTTCTTCTACATCAATCTGTTTTCCCACCTGATTCAACAGGCCATCCCAGTAATGGCTTTATTCCTGGCAATTGAATCAACCAAGTTCCTAAGGTTCAACCCTTGTCTTAGAGAAGAAATTGCCACTTGTTCAAAGCAATCTGCTAATCCATTCTTTGTATTCACGAATCTACTTTATAATCCTTTAAGGACTCATTTGGTTCTTGGGCATAATGGATTATGATATCTCCATTTCCCTTCACCTCTTTACTCCCAACAAATTGCTTTCGGAAGGCAACCCAGAATGTATCAAAGTTTCTAATACAACCCTGGGGTAGGCTGTTATACCACTTAAGAGCACTTCCCGTAAAAGTTTGAGAGAAGGCTCTACACAAATGTTTGTCATCATTATCAAAATTCATCATGAAATTCTTAAATTGCTCCAGATGGTTGTTCGGATATTTACTTCCATCATACTTCTCCATTTTGGAGCTGTCAAATATTTTGGGTAGGTTTCCGGATAATATTTTGGCAGACAAAAGTGATTGTTTCCAGTTCTTATTACGATTAAAGACAATATCTTCGTTAGGTGTTGCAAAAATACTTGGTTCGGTCTGAAAAGCAAAAGGATCAATCAGTAACTGATCAGCATACCTGTGAGATGACCCTTTGCCCAGATGCCTTTTAAGCCTACTATTCCTATCCATCTCTCTTGAATATTTTGATTAGCTTCATCTTTTTTCTGGACCTCCCATCATCAGTACTTGAGGATAAAGACTCCTCAAGCTCAGCCTCATTTGAAGAGCGGCTGGAGGACTCAGAATCTAAACTTTCAACAGGTTTAGATCGATGTGTCTTTTTAGAACTGACATGAGTCTTTTTTGAACTCACATGAGTCTTTATTGATGGATCATTCTCCCTAGGGTTGTCAGTATGATGAATAGCTGACGCCCCTGATTTCTCCTTTATACAATTTTTAACTTGTTTTATGTCCCTTAACGCCTTTATTTCTGCTCTCAACTTGTCTCGCTCTTCAATGGTGTATTTTTTGTTTTCCCCAACCGTTTCCACCACAGAAGGTGGAGTCCCTTGCTTGTTCGGATCCATCCAAACAGGTTTTTTCTAATGGTTTTGAATGCAAGATTCAGGCACCTTCGTGCTCCCAGTGTGGTCGCCAATTTGGTTTGGTTTATTTTGGGCTGGAGGTAGTTTGGTAAAGTGTTTTGGTAAGTTTGAAGTATTTTATGTTTAGTGTGAAGAGAAGTGAGATAATTAAGAAGCCTGCTTGTATTAAATGTTGATCACCCTCATTAATGAGAGTGGTTGAGGTATTTATACTCTTAATTTAATGACCTATGGGCTTATTGGGTCAAGTTATCAAACCAGGTTAAGTTTAAGGACCCATTAGTCTTTTAAATAGATTACCAAATAGCTTAGTCAAAAGGTGTTTCACATTTGTCGGGTTCGGATTTTCCAATGGAGTGTTATGGTCCGAATTTCCCCTGTACGGATTAAGCAGTGGGTTGTGTCTGAAGTATGCAAACTCATCAAAAGTAACCATAAAAACTTTGAAGTGCTGATGACAATACATTAGTATTACTGCAAAAAAAAGTTTAAAATGAATGACAAACGTTAAAAAATAATAGAATTAATACGTAAATTAACTATACTTTTCTAAAACCTTGGACGTGACTCATATTGTCTTTTGAGGAGATATTTTTTCCCTTCTCCCAATAACCGCTGATAAAAAAGAACTGCATCTTCCATAGATTGACAGCTTCCAGTAAGTCTCTCACTATTTTATACTCATTATTTAGGTTGAGAGAGTAAAAATAAATCCAAGAATTCCTCGATAACCCATCGATAACGACAAATTTCTCCATTAGTATTTTGATGTTTGACAACCTTGATGCCATGATACATGACATCAAGTTGAACCATGCATTTGGATTGGCATGACTTAGACATAAGCTCACCAATTCAAGTTTGACTATCTCAGGGTCTAATGGGAATCAAAGTCCCCAATTGAACACGTCCAAATAGACGATTAACTCCCATTCTCTACAGCTCATGGGTGTCTCTCCACCCTTTGGTATTTCTATAGTGACCTCATTCAAAATTACCCATTTGACTCAAAGTGCGTCTAACTCATTATCTAAGACATTGTTGTATGGGATTGGGGAAAAAATAATCAAATATTTGTGGCACACTTTTTAAAAATTTGGTCCCCACATCCCTAGCTAGTGAAAAAGGTAATTCTACTTCCTTTCTATTCTTTAACCTTGCCCTTACCACCCTTAACTATTTAGGTTTTCTCTACAACTTCTTTCGAGACCTCGGCAGTTCCTCCGGATTAGTCTAACACTACAAATATAGACTCTGCATCAACATATTCTTCTTCATTAACTAATTGCCTCATATTAGATTCGGAGGGCAAGGTTTTATGTTGAGTTAATTTTTGTTGGGAGAAATAAATTTTGCTTTTGTTTAGCTACTCTGACTGAGAGCTTAGAGATGACAAAGGCTTTTTGGTTTGTTCTTTTCTCTTGGTTTTGTTTTCGGAAGTCTGTTAGGCTTTCGTAACCTTTGTTTACATAGATATCTTCAAAGAAGAGTTATTTTCGGTATATGCACCCATCGTTATAAAAGTTGATTAACATGTACGACTAGTTGCTCATTGAGACCGTATTGGCCTCACATAATGAGTTTTTAATGTAAATGATTAAGCGGTGGATAAAGGTTCGACTGAAATGTTAGGCCTGTTATATGGGTATGTGCTTCTATAATCGAATGTCTAACTGATAATGGTTGGTCCCTCCGATTTTAGTAACCCTGTAACTCTTATTGTTGCTTTTTTATTTTGCTTTATTTAAGATACATAGCTAATCAGACAAAGCAATTCTGGCTGGGAACATACAAGTTCCGAAAGATGTCGCCAGAAAATGACTCTATAGAGGTTGTTATAACAAACGATGAAAGTTGTGGTGACAAGTAGACAAAACTTATATGTTTAGAAATTCATTTTCTATTTATAAAAACTATTATAAGGAGGAAATGACCAATCTGACAAAGCAATTCTGGCTGTGAACATACAAGTTTGGGAAGATGTCGCTAGAAAATGACTCTATAGAGGCTGTTATAACAAACGATGAAAGTTGTGGTGACAAGTAGACAAAACTTATATGTTTATAAATTGAGTTTCTATTTCTAAAAACTATTATAAGGAGGAAATGAGGGGAAAACATTTATAGAAAACTGTAGAAAAGCCAACAACCCATTTCTCACAAGCCCAACAAGTATAACCCTCGGGAAGTTGAAGAGTCTCAAATGACTATTATTTCTAAATAAGTTGAACCATCTCCAACCTTTCTCATGCTTCACCATCGAAATAATGAGTCGTGGGTCTAGCATATCAATAACACATGTACATGAGTATATCCGATTGGTCATCTCCGAATGATATATATATATAAGAATATCTGAATCATCCTACAACTTAGTTCAAAATTATCTCTCGAGTATGCTTTAAGTATTTACATTAAAATTCGAATGGATTTCAAGCCAAGATCCGAATGATGCATGCATTAGTCCTCTGAAAGATTCTTCACGAGAACTAAGGGGGGCACTTGATGAGGACTAGATTATCCAAAGGGTAAAATGAGATCAAGTGGGTTATTTTACACATGATGTTATAAAGATTAATAATTAGAGACATTTGACATAATAATAGGTTTGGGTTACCAATTGAGCCCGTAGACCAATAAGCCTATTAGACCCATTAGGCTAGATTACCTATAAGTAAGCCTTTAGAGCCATTAATGAAAGTTGGTGAAAATATTCACTCTCTACCTAACTTGTCAAAGCTTCTCTCTTTAAATTATATTATAACCACCTCAATTCTCTCTCTTGCTATATTGACCATCATATAATTTATTGTTTCTTCTGTCATTACCTAAATATTTCTCCAAAATCACTAACACAATCATACATGATGATCACTAGTTAATCACTTTTGTTTTGGAGTTTTAAAACTTTTGTAAATACAATTAGTATATAGTAATATATTTTTATTTTTATATACTTGTACGTATGATCTTTAGTATTGCTAGCAATCATACTACAATCACCTACATATTGAATTGATTGACCAAAGATTTAGGTTGAGACCGAGAGGTGATGTCTACTTCGAATTTGTACCAATGACACAAAGTTGAATCAATAATGCGCTACACCCATGACCTAGTGAAGTCTAAACTAGGTTCTTAGATTGCATGGCTCAACTGTATGATGGATAAGTCTAATGATATAACTAGTAATACAAGATGTTAGTTGTCGATGATCGAGAGATAAAGACAATACTATGAAAGAGAACGTGACTTTAAATAATATATGTATAAACTAAATTATATAAATTATAAAAAATAAAATAAATTATTGATAATCCACGATTGTTTTAATATTTATATTCTCTCAATTGATAATTTTTTTTACAAGATAATTGTTTTATTTTAAATCACAAAATCTCGATTATATGGCTTAATAATTAAATTTTAAGTTTTGATCTTAAATAAATATAAATTAGTATAAATGCATCAAATCCAGTGGGTTAAGTATATGAATCTTAAAATACTCATAAAACTATTACGATAATTGTACGTTTGTGATTTTTTTTGTATCAATAGAGTATCCTATAAAGTTAGGACAATTTTTATCTATACGTTGAACCTTCATATCATAAATGTGGAATTTTGTTGGGAAGTTCATTATCCTATAAAAAATATCTCCTCTAAAAATAAAACTAATTACTTGTCTATTTGGATCACTATCTAAGTATTCATATGTTTCATAAAAAACAAACGCCTCTCAAGTCCGGGAGTGCCAAATGTTAGTGTTTTACCCTAGACGGAGGTACCAGAGTTTTTTTTTATGGTGGATGATTTTTTGGGATTGTCTGTGTCTGGATTTTAATTTTTTTAGTAAGTATTTCATCATTAATGAGACTCAGGACTTCATCTTTCAACAATGTTGTCTTCTCTTGTACGATGGCCTGTTTGATCGTGGTATTTACATACATTTTAGAAGTTTTTATATTTATTCAGATTTTGAAAATAACCACATTCTATGGTTTGATTGTACATAATGATTACAGATAAAATCAAATTTTATGCGAGTTCAATATATTGTATCTCCGAACTCTATTTATTTTTACGATTAAGTCTAAAATTTATATGTTACTGGTTTTGATTTAATTATAAAAGATATTTTAGTTTAATTTTTATATATTTCAGAAAGATAAAAGTACGAGTAAATACCTTCTCAACTATTTAATTACCCACGGGTACCCGCTTTTTGGATAGTGTCACTTGGTACCTTGAATTAAAATTTGGACAAAAATACCCCCGACCATATATACCCGCTGTTACCTCGAGCTGTTTGCAATTCTCAGGATTTCCTGAACAACTCTCAAGATATCTTCAGAGTTGTTTGCAACTCAGGATTTCCTGAACAACTCTCAGGATTTCCTGAGAGTTATTTGCAACTCAAGATTCCTGAACAATTCTCAGGATATCCTGAGAGTTATTTGCAACTCGGGATTTCCCGAACAACTCTCAGGATATCCTGAGAGTTATTTGCAACTCAGGATCTCCTAAGAGTTGTTGTTACTGGTGAAAATTTATTTTTTTTAAAAATAAAAAATATCATCAATGGATCTAGTTTTGTTCATTTAAAAAAAACAAAAGCGATGGTACTTTCATTTATTTTTCTAGCTCCAGTTTGAAAGATACGAATCTTTTAAAAATAAAATTAAAAGAAAAAGTATGAAAGAGAAATTTTGGTTATGTGGTTGTTCATGAAGGATGAAGGTAGTTAGGGTATTAAAATAATGTTAGGTACCGATAATTAGGTAGTTGAAATGGATGTCAAATTGATCAAACCTTGGATACTAGATGACAATAAAATAGTTGAGTAGATACCTTAGGTGTAATTTCCCTTTAAAAATATATATTTTAATAGTTTTTACTTATTTAAATTTATTATAAAAGGATATAAATACAACTTTTGTTTGGTTTAAATCTTATTATTTTTCGAACTTTATTTAATCAATGAATATCCCAATTAGATTATGGGAACAAAAGATGTCAATGTATCGGCACGATATCTATTATCGCATTTTGAGTTTTGAATGTTAACAGAGTATGTCACGATAAGTCTTTAAAATGGAGGTTGATAAGGAAGAGTTTCCGGCTCTTCGTCCTGCGACAAGTATTTCTAATCAGTGGAATAAGAAGTTTGTCGAATTATTCAAGAATGATGATAACACAAAGTCTTATAAGCCGGAATTTATTCAAAAAACAGATCACCATGTTTCTGTTCATTTCAGTGAGGATGATAAACAGAGTCTGTTAAGAAACTCAAGAACAACGTTAATAGGAAAATTCAGTGCTGGTATTCCTAAGAAGCAAAAGTTGGATGCTTTCTTGGAGAAGTTGAAATTTCGTGGTTCATATTGGTACAAAGTATGGGATTCTCACCATATCTTCTTTGAGTTCGTTTTAAAAGAAGATGTGTCAAAGCTATGGGCTCGTGGTATATGGCGTTTTGATGATATGGTGATGAGGGTTCTGAAATGGTCTCACAATTTCAACAAAAAGATTGAAGATCCAACTGTATTGTTGTGGGTCAGGTTTGAACATCTTCCGGAATGTATGTTTGACTCTAATCTGGTTAACGTAATAGCCTCTGCTATCGGACCAGTTTACAAGGTCTTTGTGCCTAATGAGAATCGTGCTCATGCTGGTGTATGCTATGCTCAATTGGAAGTCGATGTTTCCAAACATCTTCAACGGAGAATGTGGATTGGTTTCGGGGCTAATGATGGTTATTGGATATCGATGAGCTATAAGAATGTTCCATCTTATTGTTCTAACTGCTATCATATAGGACATTCTTGTGCTGATTGTAAGAAGGATAGGGCTGGTGTCTTGGAAAAGAATGTGAATCAAGTAGACAGTCAGGTTAAAGACAAGAGTTTTGGTGATTTGGTTGATAATGTTGGGGTAAGCAAGACGTCTGAGGAATTAGTCCAATCTGTTGATCTGGTTTCTGGTGCTAAGGATATTTCAAAAGAAACTCTTAAAGTTTATAAAAGGAAATTGAAATCTGTTGTGGTGCAAAATGATGTGGATAATGAAATAAAAGATAGCATTAAGGAGAAATCTCATTTGATTAACAATGTTGAAAATGTTCAACAAAATTCTGACATTGGTATTACAAGCTGTGATACTAGTAATGGTGTAATTGAAGCATTAAAGAAAATTGAAGAAACTACATATGTTGATGTAGATTCTCTTGATACAAATATTATGGCTCCTAATAATTTGGACGATTGTGTTTCTCCAGATCCTAATAGGGGTAGCTGTTCTCCTCAGAATAGCTTCAGTGATATTCTTTCTTCTAGGCTGAAATCTGCAAGGAAAATTAGATCAAAAGATAAGTTAAAAATCAAATCTCTTGGATTAAGAGACAAAATTGATAAATCACTCTCTGATAATGATCAGAGTGATTAACTGGAATGCTCGTGGTGTGTCTAACAGACCCACCTTGAGAAGGCTAAAGTCGATTAAAGTTTCTGAGAATATTAAAGTCATGATGATTCAGGAGCCTATGTCTAAAGGTGAAAGAATTAATGCTGTTGCTGAGTTTCTGGGTTTTGATAACTGTGTTGCTAACACATCTGACAAATTGTGGATCTTTTGGGTTTCTGAGGTTAACATTAAGGTCATTCTTAATGGGGAGCAGTGTATTCATATGGAGTGGAAGCATCCTAGTATAAATGATGTATTCTATGTTAGTGCTATCTATGCTAAATGTAATAGGCAGCAAAGGGTTGAGCTTTGGGACTGTATTAAAGCTTTCTGTGTTTTTGACAAGCCTTGGTTGTGTGTTGGGGATTTTAACACTATTTCTATGCATGATGAGCAGTTGGGTTGTGTTACTTCTAGTCAGTCTAGCATGGATGACTTTAATGAGATGATTAGAAGCTGTGATCTTCATGATGCTGGTTTTTGTGGTTCTAAATTCACTTGGGCTAGAGGAAACAAGTGGAGAAGGCTGGATAGGGCTCTTATTAATGATAAATGGGTGGAGGTGTTTTCTGATACTCAGGTGTTGCACATGGCCAGAACTTGTTCTGACCATGCGCCTCTTTTAATTATGCTTCATACTAACAATGATATTAATAATGCTAATAGGAAAAAGAGTTTTCGTTTTCTAAACTTTTGGTGTAATGATGAATCTTTTCTAAGTACTGTGATGCAGGATTGGAATCTGCCTATGGTCTGTCATCCTAGTAAAGCTTTCTGGTTTAAGCTCAGAAGATTGAAAAGGAGACTTAAAGATTGGAGCAAAGATAGGTTTGGTAATGTATATGATAGTGTAAAGGAGGCTGATAGTAAAGTCAAAGCCATGGAAATTCTTCACTATTCTAACAATGATGGTCAGTCAGCTTCTAACTTAGCTATGGCTAATGCTTTATATCTTAAAGCTCTAAGGAATGAAGAGTCTTTCCTAAGGCAGAAATGCTTTAATAACTGGCTTCATGAAGGTGACTCTAATTCTAAAATCTTTTATAACTATATTGCTAAGAAAAAGAGAATGAATGAGATAAGAAGTGTTAAAGATAGAGATACCTGGATCCTGGATAATCAGGGGATTGGTAACTCTGCTGCTACCTACTTCAAAAGCATCCTTACTGCTGATCCCTACATTGATAAAGATGATGAGGTCAGACTTTTAAATGATTTAAATTTTGAATGTATTCCTTCTTTGGTTTCATCTGTTGACAATGATTTGTTGCTCTGTGAAATAAATGTGGATGAAATTTGGAAGGTTATTTGTAATATGAAGGGGGACAGTGCCCCTGGGATTGATGGTTTTAATCTTATGTTTTTCAAATCATGCTGGCAGATTATTAAACTTGATCTTTGCTTAGCTTTCAATACCTATATCAATGGCTATCCTATACCTTCTGGTATATTTGCCACAGGAATTTGTTTAATTCCAAAAAAGTCTAATCCTGTCTGGTGGGACAGTTATAGACCGATTGGTCTATGCACTATGGTGAACAGAATCTTTTCTGCTCTTGTAAATTCTAGATTGGCTGCAATTCTATCTAAAATTGTTTCTAAGAGTCAGTCTGCATTTGTTAAGGGTAGGTTGATCCATGATAATATCCTATTGGCTAAAGAATTGCTTTTTGATATTAATAAAAGACCTAAAAGGGGTAATATGGTTGTTCAGTTGGATATGTCTAAAGCCTTTGACAGGCTGTCTCACTCCTTTATCTTAAAAGTCATAAAATCCTTTGGTTTTTGTAATAGATTTGTTGATCTTATTAAAGGCTTAATATCTGAGGTTCATATTTCAATGCTCATTAATGGTGGTTCTTATGATTATTTCAAAATGATTAGGGGTATCAGGCAGGGAGATCCTATTTCTCCTAGCCTGTTTATTCTTAGTCAGGAATTTCTTAGTAGAGGGCTTCATGCTTTATTCATCTCTAACCCTTCTATTAATTATAGTTCTAGATGCTCTTTAACCATTCCTAGTTTGATGTTTGCTGATGACATCTTAATTTTTTCTAATAGCAAAGCTTCTTCTATATCTTTACTCAGCAATTTTTTAGATTTGTATCAGGCTGCATCTGGTCAAGCTATAAATAAGTCTAAGACTAAATTAATAGTTTCTAGTAAGATGCACTGTTCTAGGAGACATGACCTTAAAATTCAGACTGGATTTGAGGTTGATTTTCTCCCTCTATCTCATCTTGGTATTGTTATTGCTAATAATAATAAAGCTAATGTATTTCTTCCTTTACTTAATAAGATTAATGATAGAATTGCTATTTGGGAAAGCAAAGTCCTGTCCTATGGTGGCAGACTTTCTCTTATCACTAATGTATTGCTTCCTATTGTTTACTATTGGTTACAATGTTGTGATCTTCCTAAGTCTATCATCTATAAGATTGAACTGATATGCAACAAATTCTTATGGAGGTCTAAGCATAGCCAGAAGGCTATTCATTGGTCTACTTGGGGCTACATTTGTAAGCCTTTTCAGGAGGGTGGTCTTAATGTCAGGTCTATTATGGATATGCAAAATTGTTTTTCTCAGAAGCTGTGGTTCTTATTCAGAAAGAATGACAGTCTTTGGGCTAATGCAATGAATAACATATATTGTAAGTTCAATCATCCTCTTTATTCTAATATTAAGGGCTCTAATGTTTGGAAGAGATTATGCAACATAAGAGAGCAGGCTGACAAGAACGTTACCTGGTCTTTGGGTAATGGGAATATCGACTTCTGGAAGGATTCTTGGTATGATATGCCTGCCATTGCAACTGAGCTTGGAATGTCCTGGTTCATAAATGTAAAGGTTAACTCTTTTTGGCATAACAATAGATGGTATTTAAATGATGTTCAAAGTTTTATTGGTTCTGATAGAATTAGTAAAATTATGAAAACTTACATTGTTGACAATGAGGATGCCATTCGCTGGACTGCTTCTGACAATGGTAATTTTCACCTGAAATCTACATGGGAGCAAATAAGAGATAAGTTCACTGTCTCAACTATATATAAAAAGATATGGAATGCTAAAATCCCTAGGAAATTTTCTTTTATGACTTGGAAGATTTTGCAGAACTTTTTATCTGTTGATTCTATTTTAATTAAAAGACACTTTGTTTTGGTTTCAAAATGTGCTTTCTGTGAACATTGTGAAGACATAAATCATTTATTCATTAGTTGCTCTTTTGCGTGGCAAATATGGAACTGGTTTTCAGTTTCTTTTAAGATTAAAATGAAAAGAAATATGGTGGTTACTCATGCTTTAAAATGCTGGTTCAACTTTTCAAAAGCAAAATTTCATATTACTCATTTAATTCCTCAAATCATATTTTGGGTTATTTGGAAGGCCAGAAACATGTTTAAGCATGATGGTATATGTTTAAGTGTTCCTAAGGCTATTGATAAAGTTATCTATATCATTAAAGGTCTTGAATCTAATGGTTCTTTTATTCTAAAGCACTGGTCGGGTGTTTACAGTGCAGGTTTGATTTTTGAATGCAATAGTTCAATAAGAAAGAAAGTGTTGCCTTCGTACCTGAAGTGGTCTCGTCCGTTGCCTGGTCGCATAAAGCTAAATGTTGATGCGTCTTGCATCAACAATGGAGAGTCAGCTGCAGGAATTGTGTTCAGAGACACAGAGGGCGTGATCTTGGCTGCCTATGGCTATCTGTTGGGCAAGAAATCTCCTCTTCAGGCAGAAACCCTTGCATTACTTTTGGGGCTTACTATCTGCTTCAAGGAAAACTGGAACAGCGTAGACGTTGAGTCCGATTCGCTGATTCTGATCAATCAGCTTGCTTCTAAGGTAGATTATGAAGATGATATCGTGCGATTCTGCAGAAATGCTTTGAAGACTGGTATAACTGTTACTCATATCTCAAGGGTCCAGAATCAAGCGGCCGATTGGCTCGCGAAGTGGACCCTTAAGTGTAAACAGAAATTGGTCTTCAACAACCAATCTGCTCCTCCGGGTTTACTCGCCATATCTTTTTTGGAAAGTTTGGATCTAGGCTATGTTGTGAGGGATTGAAGCTTGAATTAGGGTTCGATCTAGAGGTCGGCTTGGTGTTGGGAGGTGTTGGAAAGGGGAAGAAGATGGTGTTTTGTTCCTAATCGATTAGGGTTAGGGATTTTGACCAAATGGGTTTGTTTGGTTCGTTTCTGATTGTATTTGTTTTGTTTGTTGGGCCTTATTTTTGGGCTGAATTGATTCTTCATTCAATATATGGTATTCTTTTGCTAAAAAAAAAAAAAAAAAAAAAAAATATCTATTATCGCACTGAGAAATCATATATTATCTGAATTAAAAATCGATAAATCATACTTTAAAATTTACAAAAAAAGATAAATCATACTTTAAAACATTTTATTGATCCATGGGCCTATGAATCCGACCAAATACTATACTTGGGCTTTCTCTATCTATTATAATTTGTCTAAGCCCGATATAAAATGTAGCCCACTTATTTCATAGCCTGATGATCCACTAAACCCGACCCGTTTACAACTTCTGGGCCTCTCTCTCCTCCCCCATTGATTCTTGGTTCATTTCAACTCACGTATTTACCCGATGTCGTGTAACCGCCGCATGACAATAACGAACCAGTAATTTTCTCTGCAAAATCAACCAAAAAACGTGAAGCTTGCTTTAGATCTAAAACAATAGAGGTTGAAGAAGAAGCGTGACACATACAAATTGGTTGTTCAATCACGCAAAATAGATCGAGAAGGAAGATCCAAGGTATTTTTTTTCGGTAGATTTTCTCTACTTTTTTCTCCAATCTAACAATATCATCGTTGTGGAATTGATTCGTGAATCGATAGCTGATCGTTAAGGTTGCTTTTGTGGTTTGGTTTTGTCTCCTGGTAGCTGATTAAGGAAATTTAGTGGATTCATGTAGCTTGCACTTGTTTTAGGATTTTTAGTTTCCGTTTGGTTGCTGAGAAAGCATAGGAAAATAACCTGAGAAATGTTGAGGTTTATTATCGTTTTTGCTCAGTGGAATGGTGATTTTCTTCCACTAATTTAGAGTAATTTTTAATTCCTTTTTGGTTTATTATGGAGTAGTGTAGCTCGGTACCTGCTATGTGGAAGAATTACTGTACGTCTTTTGTAAAGTAAAGAGGCTTGCTATCTATTTTGCGTTTGGAGTTAGTTTTCTTGATTTTTTGTTTTGTTGATTGTGATTTCTGCTTGGTTATAGAGTGAAGGATCATGGTGATTGAGGATTGGTGGTGCTGAATGTGATTTTAAAGCAGTCACAGTGGGAACAAAAAACGGAGTGGATCGGATGGACAAGAACAAGAGCCGTACCGATCTACTCGCTGCTGGACGTAAGAAGGTTAGTTTCTTTTACTTAGTAATGGCTATGCTCTTTATACGGTCTTCTCTTTAGTAGGAGTTCAAATTCTACGTTAGGTGTGTTGCAAATTTAGCTTGGAGTTATGGATATGGAACTTCTTAGTTGTCATGGTTTTTAAGATAAAGACGTCAAATGGACCTGAGGTTAATAACTGTATTATTGTATCTCAAAAGGTTTGTTTCAGTATTTCTTAGGACCAGTAGGAAAGGAAAAAGATGAAACATAATAGAATTGAGAATCCAACGTACTCACAACAGCACAATATTTTCTTCTTTATGAATTATTGATTTCACTAGTGGATTTGAAATAAAATATGGGTGTTGTAATCTGGAATGTAATTGTTCATTCATCATCATCAGCTTCAACAGTTCCGTCAAAAAAAGGATGGTAAAGGGAGTAGCAGCCGTGGAAGATCCTCAAAGAAAGCCAGTAAATCCGAGAATCAGGAATACGAAGATGATGCAAAACCTGGCAGCTCAGATCCAGGATTGCTGTCGTTGCTTTCCGAAGAGGGAAAGACTCCTCGGATCAATTCTGATGAGATGGAGGTTGGTTCTTCGGAAACAACACATGAGTTGGATGTTGCAGCTCCTCATCCGTCACCGGGACCTGTTATGGCTGACCAAGGGGATGCTGAAGTCGAAGAGCCTGTCTCCTATAAAGCTGAACTTAAATCAGGTGAACTGGGGGAATTCGAACATGATACGGAAAACCTTAACGTAGGTGGAAACCCCGAAACTGTCAGTGCCGGGGCTGTTGACACAATAACATCACCGAGTTCACTTTCCCCAGACTTTGAATTGGAAGTTAAACATGCAGATACCTCTATGGACACCATTGAGTTGGACCCCCCTCCTTCGGTTTCTGCCATGGATGGGACAGAAACTGAACTTAAACAAGAGAGTGAAGAAGGGAAAAGTCTATTACCTTCTCAAGAAGCTATTCCTGATATATCCTCTATTCAAGCAAGGGGAAATCAGGTAACAGATGTAGGTTGTGCTCTCCATCTCTTAATTATTATACTAATGATAATTTGTCTTATTTATCTTCCGATTTGTCCAATGTATTTTCTATATCGTTAGGGTATTAGTGTGGACAAGATAGCAATGTGCGGTTTTGATGTATAATTAAATTCTCATTTGTTGCTGGGTAGGGGCTATGCAGGAAGCTGATGGATCATCTACAGAAAAATCGACTGAAATTCTTGAAGAGCCAGGTGTGGATAAGGCTGCTAATGAAAAATATCAGACAAATGATGCAGACACACCTGCATCTCCTTCTGCTTCCATTAGCTTCGACGGTCTATTGACATCTTCAGCTTTACCTGAGGCAGATGGAACCCCTATGACATCATCTTCGGAAAAACCGATTGAAAGTCTTGAAGAGACAGGTGTGGATAAGGCTGCTAATGAAAAACATCAGACAGATGATGTAGAGACACCTGCATCTCCTTCTGCTTCCACTGGCTTAGATGGTTTATCGACATCTTCAGCTTTACCTGAGGCAGATGTAATGAATCCTGAACTGCGCGTTGAATGTAAACAAGATATTGCTGCAGATTCAACCCGTGAAGAAATTTCACAAGTACCATTAGAAACTGGCGATACTGAAAGTAACATAATAGGAGTTGCAGCTGATGCAGAAAATCTGACCACTGCTGACAGGCATAGCAATAACCTTCTTGCGTTTGACCATTCGAGTCCCAAAGAACTTGATAGAGGAGATAGGTTGATCTCACCTGAAGAAGTTATCACATCGTCCTCTTTAGAGAGTGGCTCAATCAGCTTATCACGGCTTGAAGACATTGTAAGGAGACTTAGTGAAGAAGATTACAATTGTTTGCTCAAGTCAAGAGAGTCGGGTTCCATTGGAAACTTGGGGACAAGTGCTTTGGTGGAGAAAATGGAAGAAGACTTATATATCTCAAACTTTGTGAAAGATATCTTCCAAGTTGTACTTATAGAAATGTCTGATGTACGAAGAGAATTTGATGATGAACACCATCTCAGTGTATCTACACTTCGTGATTCGCTGTGCAAAGTTCAGGAGAGGAATGAGTTGCTAGAGAAAGAGCTTACAGATTGCAGGTCTAAACTCCAGACTTGCAATTTCTCGAGGGAGGAGCTTGAATGCCAGCTTGATGCTGCCAAGGCACAGGTAGAAGAGTTCTTTGCTAAAGCACATGACTTGCAGCTTAATCTGGAAAGATCTGAGGGGAATGTAACAAGCTTATCAAAGGAGTTATCGGAGACCAAGGCTAGAGCGAGCAGTTTACAGCTTGAGAATGAGACTTTAACGGGTGCTATTGCTTCAGCTAATGATGAGAAAAGGAGACTTGTTGAGGAAAATGAGTCTTCTGGTGGTCAGATTGCGAAGTTGTTAGCAGACGTAGCTAAGCACAACGATTTGGTTATTGCTCTACAAGTGGAAAAAGATAAACTCAATGAACATATTAGTTCATTGGCTGATGAGAGAATGAAGTTTGGGGAAGGAAAGGAAATTTTGCTCTATGAGAATGAGAAGCTGTTATCAGAATTAGCTGATTGCAAGAATTTGGTGGTTATCCAACAGGTGGAAAATTCAAACTTAAGTGAGATTTTTGCCTTGGTGGTAGAGGAGAAAAGTAAGCTTGAGCAGGAAAATGAATCTCTTACTCAAGAGAATGAGAATGTTTCTCTTAGATTAGATGACTCAAACAGTTTGGTGGCTGCCTTACAAACCCAGATTAAAAATTTAAGTGAAAGTCTTTCCTCTGTATCCATTAGTAGCAAAATGCTTGAGGAAGAGAATGCATATTTTGTTCGTGAGAATGAAAGACTTTTATCAGAGCTTGTAGTTCTTCAAGAGCAGTTGTCTACGGAACATACAGAACGTAGGCGTCTTGCAGCTGGCATGGAAGAGCTGATGATTAATTTCGAAACACTAGGCAAGGATAATGCATGTCTTAGTAGCAGTCTGAATGTATATAAAGCTAAGTTTGGAGATATAGATAACAGTGGGACTCAAATGCAATCTGCAAATCAAGTTGAGATCGTGGGAGTTCAGGCCAGTGGCCAAGAGGAAGAACAACCTTGCCAATTTCTGGAATCGCGAAATATTGATGTTTTGTCCCCTGAATTCAGGAAACCAGATAGTGGTGGCCTTCCCAAAGGACCATCCTTTGCGCTGCAAGAAGAGGAAGTCTTTGATGATTCTTTTGGATTTGTGGTCTTGCAAGAACATTTGAAGGAAGGGCAGAAATTAGTACACGACCTTGAAAAGACAATTGAACAGATCGAATCTTATACATACTCATTGAATAGATTGAGCGATAAGGCGGTGGCACCAGGAGTATCAAAATTGATTCAAGCATTTGAGTCAAAGGTGCACAGCGACGATAATGAACTAGAGGATAAGGCTGTGTCCGAGAACCAATCAGCTGCAGATCCCTTGGCGTCAATCAAAGAGCAAACAAAAAACTTTGAAGGTGTGCTTAAGCAGTTGGTGCTGGATGCCGGGAGTGCCAGTGTGCTATTCAAGGGTGTTCGTGATAGTGACAGAGCTGCTAATGTCACACTCAAGGAGCTCAAGGTTCAATTTGATGCTCTGAAAGAACACAGCGAGGCTCTAGAAGCAACTAGTATTGAGTTTGGAATTTTATACGAGGCTGTCAAGCAACATTCGTTTATAATGGAGGCAAAATATTGTGAACTCGAGGTTCTCTGTGAGACCTTACAGCAACAAGAGAACAGACTTAGAGCAGAAAATATCGAGGTCGGAAATTTGTATGAAGCTGTAAAGCAACATTCTTCTGGAGTAGAGACACAAAATTCTGAACTCCAGGCTCTCTGTGAAACATTAAAGCAACAAGAGAATAGACTTAGAGCAGAGAACACTGAGCGTGGTGAAAGAATAGAAGTTTATATATCAAGAATAAGTGAATTGCATAGTCAATTGGAAAGTTTGCAGCAAAGTTCAGAAAAAACGACTTCTACGATGCATGAGCAGTTGGAATGTTTGCAGGAGGAATCTGAAAGGGTATTGATGCTCGAGCAAGAAAGGATGCCATCACTTTCTCAGATTCTAGAAACAGTTGGGAGGCTTGATGACCTTTCCCTGAGGTTGTCCCCCTCGAGGATCTCAGCTGGCACGCCTGATGGTATGGATTTTAATAACCACATTCATTTTTCTATCGATGCTGCCATAAGGGTGATGGAGGACCTGCAGGAGAAACTGGAAGCTGCTAACATGGAGCATCATGATCTCAGTACTTCATACAAAGAACTGAATGAGAAGTACAATTGTTTGTTTGAGAAAAATGAATTAACTACTGATGTGTTGCACAAGGTGTATGATGATCTTAAGAAACTTGCTTCTTATTCTCCTGCATCTAAGGAGGTACCTAATATGGACATGCAAAATGAAGAATTGCTTGATCCTTTTAATCTCGATAGTTATAAAAAGCTCATGGAACCATTACAAAATTTCTTGCTGGAGAGATCACAGCTATATTCTGTAAATGAAAGACTAAATTCCGAGTTAGTGAGTAGAACAGTAGGGTTGGAAGAAATGAACAGGCAATCCCTTGGTCATAGCGCTATTATGAAGTTAATAAAGATTGTTGAGGGGGTAATAAAATATGAACACCTTGAAACTAATGTGGATGAATTTCCTGGTTTATATCTGGAATCACTGGTGTCATTGCTTGCTGATAAGTACATACAAATTGGTGAGAAGTTAACTTTGTGTAAAGAAGAAGCTGAATCTAAGGATATTGCATCACCGGAGACTCAGGGAACAATATTGCAGAATGAGAATGATATTTTCATTCTCAGGAATAGTTTAAGTCAGGCAGAGGAATCCCTTAATGTTGCACGGTCCGAGCTGCTGGCTAAAACGAGGGAACTTGAACAGTCAGATCACCGATATTCATCGACTAGAGAGAAGCTTGGCATGGCAGTTGCCAAGGGAAAAGGTCTAATTGTGCAGCGTGACAACCTGAAGCAGTCCCTAGCTGAGAAATCCAGTGAATTGGAGAGGTGCTCAGAAGAAGTAAAGTTAAAAAATGCCAGACTGCAGGAGGTAGAAGCTAAACTTAAAACCTATGCGGAGACCGGTGAGCGAGTGGAAGCTTTGGAATCTGAGCTATCATATATTCGCAATTCGGCCACTGCTTTGAGAGAATCTTTCCTTCTCAAAGACTCATTGCTCCAGAGAGTTGAAGAGATTTTTGAGGATCTAGATGTTCCAGAGCATTTTCATTCACGAGATATAATTGAAAAGGTAGAGTGGTTAGCAAAATCTGCTACAGGTAGCTCTTTGCCATTGACAGACTGGGAGCAGAAAGGTTCTATTGGAGGTTCACACTCAGATGCTGGTTTTGTCGTTTCGGATTCCTGGAGAGAAGACGTACTACCTAGCCCAAATTCAGGGGATGATATGAGAAGAAAATTTGATGAACTTCAAGGCAAATTTTATGGGCTGGCTGAACAGAATGAGATGCTGGAACAATCCTTGATGGAAAGGAGCAACTTAGTGCAGAGATGGGAAGAACTGCTGGACAGTATTAATATCCCTGCTCAGCTGCGGGGGATGGAACCTGAGGACAAGATTGAATGGTTAGGAAGTGCGTTATCGGAGGCTATTCATGATAGGGATTCTTTCCAGGTGGAAATTGATAACCTTCAAAGTTACTGTAGATCACTTGCTGCAGATTTGGAAGCATCACAAAAGAAAATTGGTGAGGCTGATGCAGAGCTTCAATCTGTTATTCGCGATAGGGATTCTTTCCAGGTGGAGATTGATAACCTTCAAAGTTACTGTAGATCACTTGCTGCAGATTTGGAAGCATCACAAAAGAAAATTGGTGAGGCTGATGCAGAGCTTCAATCTGTTATTCGCGATAGGGATTCTTTCCAGGTGGAGATTGATAACCTTCAAAGTTACTGTAGATCACTTGCTGCAGATCTGGAAGCATCACAAAAGAAAATTGGTGAGGCTGATGCAGAGCTTCAATCTGTTATTTGCGATAGGGATTCTTTCCAGCGTGAAATGGATAGTGTTCAAAGCTGTTGTAGATCGCTGGCTGCAGATTTAGAAGTGTCAAGAAAGCAAACTGCTGATGTTGATACGGAGCGTCAATCTGTTGTTCGGGAGAGGGAGCAACTTTCTAAAAAATTGGAAAGCCTGGTTTCTCATCATGTAAATCTTTCCACAAGGATGCTAGATTTCGAACATGAGAATGAGACACTGGAAAGTGAAATAAGTAGTTTGCAAGAGAAGTTGGTAGAGAAGGTTGGCAATGAAGAGCGCCTTCAGAACATTGAAGGAGAAGTCTTGAGACTACGAGATTTGGTTGCTGATTCACTGCTGGATGCTAATCTGGAGGATTTTTTCTCTGCTGGTAGTAGTATTGAAAGCTTGGAAGGATTACTTAGGAAGCTTATCGAATATTACAAGTCTCTCGTTTCTGTCAAACCTGTTTCGGAACATGTACCAAATCAGCAGCATATGGAAACACCACCTGAGAATCCTGATGACTTGAGAGGCCGGAATTTATTGTTCTCTGAGGAACCAGAAGTTAATAAGCAACAAACTGGAGAAACTGTTGATGGTTTTGATGAAGCAACAAATACAGATATATCAATTACTGAGGAAACAGGCTCGTTGTCTTTGAAGCAAGATCTGGAAGAGGCTTTACTTGAGTTGAGGCTTATGAAGGAGGAAAGGGATACATACATGGAGAAGCAACAATCTTTGATTGCTAACATCGAATCACTTGATAAGAAAAGAGAAGAGTTACAGGAGCGTCTTAAACAAGAGGAGCAGAAGTCGACTTCTATCAGAGAGAAGCTAAATGTTGCAGTCCGGAAAGGAAAATCCTTAGTGCAGCAGCGGGACAGCTTAAAACAAACTATAGAGGGGATGACTACTGAGGTGGCTCGTATGAATTCTGAGTGTAACGACCAAAAGACTATTCTTGCAAGTTATGAACAGAAAATCATGGAGTTATCGCCGTACCATGAAAGGGTGGAAGTACTAGAATCAGAATGTAACGTCTTGAGAAATCATCTGGAAGAAACAGAGCATCTTTTGCAGGAGAGAGGACATACTTGGACAGTGATGCTAAACACTTTGGCTGACATTGATATTGGCAATGAAGGTAGCGCCAGGGATCCATTTGAAAAGCTGCAACACATAGGGAACAGTTTCCGGGATATGCAAGCAGCTGTGGCTGCTTCAGAACATGAGTCTAGGAAATCCAGAAGAGCAGCTGACTTACTAGTTGCTGAGTTGAATGAAGTCCAAGAAAGAAATGATTGTCTGCAAGAAGAGCTATCAAAATCTGCTGATGACTTTGAGCAAATGTCCAGGCTCAAAGACGAAGCTGTTGCTGCGAAGCTTGAGTTCCTATCTCAACTTGAAAAGTTAACTATGGTGTACACTGAAGAACGGGGAAAACAATGCTCGGAGTTGCAGCTGTTAAGAGCTAGTGTGCATCAACTCAGGGCTGCCGTCTTTGATATTAGTAATATACTAGCTGATGTCTTCTCTAAGGAATCAGAATCTCTTCATAGCTTGGAGGCTAGTATGGGTTCATACACGGAACAAAATGTCTCTGCAACTTTGGTTAGACCTTTCTCCAGTGCATCTGTTAACAGTACCTCTAGCAATATACTGAACAAGGTATCACTACAGTTTCTGTTCTTTTTTGTATATTGTTTTCCATATGTCTAAAATCATATGGTTCTCCTAATCTCCCTCCTGCAAAGCTGTATTGGTACCTTCTCGTTGTTTTACTTTTGTCACTATCGTTGGATATGTTATATGACTGCCGTGTTCTTCCTCTGCTTTACCATCAATATCTTATGTAGTTATCATACATGTTCCTCTTATTAATTTCCTTGTAGTCTGCCTATTGTATCGTTTTTCTTAATTTTTGTGAAACTTGAAGCCTATCTTTCTCTATTTTGTGTTCTGCGTAACTTATCTGTTTAAAAAATATTAATCCCTTAACAAGCTCTGTGTGATTAATTTGACCATTGTGATTAATTGGTAGGGCTGCTGCCTGCTTGCTATTCCATGTTTATAATGCTTGTTCTTCCTTGCAGGATAACTTTATGTCTGTTGATTCTTGGTCTGACCTCAGTTTTGATAATTCAAACGACCTCAACATAGCTGAAACAGTTGGTTCTTTTCGGCAAAACTTAGATGAATTCTTAATTGAAATTCGGACTCTCAGAGAGAAAGTAAAGTCTCACCGCTTATCATTCCATGATCAAGTTAACAGTGTCTCTGAAGTCGCGGGGATTGTTCAAAGAGAGATGTGTGCCCAGAAAGAGTCATTTGAAGCCATGAAGAGAGAGTTGATACAAATAGAGTCAATTCGGAAGGAGAAGGACACCGAACTAGTTATGTTGCGTGAAAATATAAAACTGCTATATGATACATGCGCCGATACAACTGTGGTAATAGAAAGCAAGAATGCTGAGCTGATGGGAAATAATCCAACAACCTTCAGCCAAGCAGCACTTTCTGGCACAGGAAATCTTTCAAGCAGAGAAGATTGGATTTCGTCCAGTGAATCTATCAAGTCTGTGGTGGACAGACTATCATTAGCTATGAAAGAATATGGTACTTTAAATGCTAACATGGTAGAAGGAAATTTGAAGGAAATGAAATCTACAATAGCAAATTTGCAGAAAGAGCTGCAGGAGAAAGACATTCAAAATGATCGGATTTGCTCAGAGCTTGTAGGTCAAATAAAGGAAGCTAAGGCTGCTGCTAGCAGTTACATAATAGATCTGGAATCTTCCAAAGGCCAGATGCACAATCTGGAGAGGCACTTAGGAGTTGTGCAAGAGGAGCGGAACTTATTGGAGCACAAAGTAAAGGAACTGCAAGATGGCCAAGCATCCTTGACAGAGTTACAGAAGAAGATCGGGTCCTTGACTGATCTGTTAGCTGCTAAAGAACTGGGTATGTCTGTTTAGCTGGATTTACTCCATGTTTTATTCGTATTCCATTACTAGTGGGGAAATCCGAAGTTCTGTTTGGCTCTCCAACAAAAAAAAAATAGAACAGACAAGAACATTTCTAGGAACTATTTTCTTACCCCGTGGTTTATAAAAAAAATTGAGTGAAAAATCTACAAAAAGGAGAAAAACTTAAGGGGGTATATTTATTTAATCATTTTCTCATACCATTGGAAGTAATAAACTTTTGAATTTTGTACTGGGCTACTTGCATAGCACGAATGAAATATCTTTCCATTAATTGCAGAAATTGAGTCCCTAATGCAAGCACTGGATGAGGAAGAGGTGCAGATGGAAGAGGCTAAGAACAGAATCAAGGAACTGGAAACTGTAGTGGAACAAAAGACTCTCGATCTGGAGAGCCTTGAAGCTTCTCGCGGAAAAGTTGCAAAAAAGCTCTCAGTAACCGTGAGCAAGTTTGATGAGCTTCATCTTTTTTCTGAAACTCTTCTAGCTGAGGTCGAAAAGCTGCAGTTGCAATTGCAAGATCGGGATTCTGAGATATCATTCTTAAGACAAGAGGTCACCAGATCCACCAATGAGGTGCTTATGGCATCACAAATGGGCAACAAGAAAGATACAGATGCGATCCTGGAACTCTTTACTTGGTTTGACTCAATGGCTTCACATGTTGGGTTGAACATTAAGAATCCTGATGATGAGATTAGTCAAGTGCTCGACTACAAGAATATACTTCAGAAAAAGATCATGTCAATCGTATCTGAACTGCAGGAATTACAGGTACTTGCTCAAAGCAAAGAAGCATTGTTGGATGCTCAAAAGGTTAAGGAGGAGGAGTTGCGGCGAAGATATGAAACTCTTGAGAAGCTTTCACATGAAAAGGAATCTCGATTAAATATGCTTGAAGGTGATGTCGATCTTGGCGGGGAGTCTGAAATAGTAGAAGTCGAACCCTTGGTAAGTTGGACAACTACTTGGCTATTTTAATAAGGAATCAGAAGCTATAACTCTTACTTGAAACTTATTGGTTTTGCTATAAAAATATTTATTTTGAAAAAGTTTTGTTTATAGCATTAATAATGTTTCCAATTATTCTATATTACTTTTATTAAGCTACTTTACCTTAGATCAACAGATTTACTTCTACTTGGAAAGTAAAAAATCCTAATGAACCTTAGTTTTTAGTGTCGCAGCTGTTCGGAATGACCCATAATACACACACAATAGCATACTTTCAAATTATATGCATATGCATTTCAAAAAGTAGGTCTTAATTTCAGCATTCGGCTATTACTTTCTTGTATAAGCATGATTTTTTATATAGAAGTGAACCTATACCTGACATTGAAGGTTTTTATGTAGATAAACAAGTGGACCACAACACCTAGGGCATCCATTTCATCTCAAGTTCGCAGTCTGCGAAAAACAAACAATGATCAAGTGGCTATTGCTATAGATGCAGAGTCTGGTGAGAATAGCCATAGTCTGGAAGAAGATGATGATAAATGTAAGTTCCTGATTTACATGATAGATACTATTTTAACATTACACTTCAGGGAATAAAAAAAACTTTTCTAATTTTCCTTTTCATCATCTTTCCCAGCCCATGGTTTCAAATCTCTTTCCACATCAAGAATTGTTCCAAGATTCACAAGACCTGTAACCGACTTGGTGGATGGCCTTTGGTACGGAATATCTTATGTTCTTCTTTTTGGTTTAGCCTTGGCTGTTTGATAAGTTGGCTAAGCAACCTTTACATATGCCATCTGACAGGGTATCTTGCGACCGGGCACTCATGCGACAACCTGCCTTGCGGCTTGGCATTGTATTATATTGGGCTATATTGCACGCCCTTCTCGCAGCATTTGCTGTTTGACTTAGCTAAATTGGTTGGCAATGGTAATTCTTTCTGTGGACTAAGCATCATATCGAGACTTAAGGCTGCAAGTTAAATATGTTCACTTTGATTTTGCATATTTCGAACCAACCCTAGAAAGATCTCATCCTGGCTGAGAAAGAAATTGGTCAATACAGCTCAGTTTAATTATAGGAGCCTGATTCGGTTCTGCCTTTGGATACAAACTTGATTACACTCAAAGCTAGCTAGAACTACCGGGGGATACTGTGAGCTAAAAAAGTAATTCTGTATGTCAATGGACAACGATACTTCCATTGTATGTGGTTAATGCATATTATAAAATATTTAAATTTTGTTTCTTTGTTCATTTTAGTTCGTTCTTCCAAAACCTAATAACAAAAGTTAAACTAAACTAAAAGAAAGAAAAAAAAAAATACTACCTTAACACGTAACACTTGCTACAGATCGAAACGTAGGCAAAAGCTTGTTTATTTATTTATTTATGCTAAAGGTTCAGTTTTTCCTTTTTCTGCAGGTCTCCGAAACGAGTGGAGCAGCTGATGGATTTTTGTGCTTAGAATTGGCTTTCCCTATCAATACCATATACTTCCGTTACGTATCTAGAGGGATGATAAACCAGATTGATTTATTATTTAGCTCAACCAAGCAACTGTGATTTACCATTTTTGTAGTCACAAATCTCAGATTTGCTTGGTATTGTCCAATAAAGAAAAAGAAAGATCCTTGTCTGTACTACAGGATTATGTAGATTGAGATAGTTGTTTATATATCTTAAATCCAACCAAAGGTTACTGTCAATATCGTATTGCTGCTTATGTCATGGGCCTTTTAATCTAACAAAAAAAATATATTATTTAGACTCGTTCAGAAAATACTCGGCTAATAAAAAACTCTAAACCCTTTCCTCTCTTTAAGGGCTATGCGAAGTGCATGCTTTCTATTCAGTAAGTCACCTGGATCCTTGGTTAGACTATGGAAGTAAGACCATTTCCAACCCTCCAGTGTCGCTATTACTATTTGGGCTATCGAATTTAGTGAAATTTTAAAAGTTTGATAGTAGTTTTTGAACAATTCAATTTAGATAAAGTTAGTTCAAGTTTAGTAGTAGTTTTTGGACAATTCTAGTTCTTTTGTGTACGTGGACTATTAATTTTCGTGACAGATAATACTCAACCATTAATTTTCGATAAAGTTATTTTTTGATTTTGTATTTTTAAAAACCTTAATCCCCTTAATAATAAACATGTACCCTTAGTAAACATGTACAGTGGAGTATCATGACGATTTTCTATTTAGAATCCTATTTTTATTATCTACTTCAGAAGTAACTCTAACAATTTATTTTTATTTTTTCTAATATAGAATAAAATTTTGTTATTTTTTAAAGAGAAAAGTACCTGAAAATACCCACTCAACTATCTTATTACCCGGCGGCACCCGCTTTTAACATAGTTTTACTTAATACCCAGACTAATAAATTGGACAAAAATACCCTTCCACTATATATATACCCATTTTTCAATTCCAACCCACTTTTTCGACCCTCCTATCACCCTAAAACAAACGCAAAATTCTAATTTTAGAAACCACCAGAAAGCAAACCGTTCGACTTCGTGATACACTCTCTCTCTCAAACCCAGAAACCCTACAGCTTCTCACCTTCGTCACTATCGCACCGGTCAGCCTCTTTTACTCAGACAGACTACACACCTTCAATCTCGTTCAACAAAGTTGTCGTGAAGTCGTCTCTGAAAGCTTCAATCTCGTTCTCCGGCCGGTGAAATTTAACAGGTATGCATTATGGTGGAAAGCGTACTTCTTTTTGCGTTTTTTTCGAATCTGAACCACTATTTTCTCTTAATTCACGATAGGCATTGCTTTTGGTACTAGAATGAAGTATCTACTGACGATAGTTGCTCAGTTTATGGGTTTATAGTCGAAGCCAGGGTAGAATTTTAGTTGCATGTAACACTGATACTCTCCTGAGAAATATTATGTATGTTAGATCTGCATTAGGTAGTTCATTGTTGATTTTGGTGTTTGTTGCATAATTCCCAGATCCCTGCAACGTGCATGTAAAAAGTGTAACAGTTCGCATCCTGATAACCTACTATTCAAGCAATTCGCAGCTCAGTTAATTTTTATACACAATTCGCATATAGTTCGCAGCTTGAGTTATCGAATTCGCATCATGTCAGAACTTATTTCGCATCTTGTCTGTTAAGCCAGTATTTATATGTATGCGATTCGCAGCTTGTGATGCGAATTATTTGTGACATTCCAACTGATTTGTGTTTGTTCAGGAAGAATGACAACAAAACCCAGCTATTACAGATCAGGGTTGGTGAGCCTTCTAAAGCTACTAAAAGACATGCGTATTACAAGGGCCCACATTGAAGCTGCAAGAAACACACCCTTCTACACGCTTCTGAAAACAGCATTCGAAATCCGTAATGAGGAAGAGCTGCCTAGGAAAAAATTCTACTCAATCATTCAGTATATCCTCGAAAAATTCTCTCTAGAACGAGACGCCTTTAGGATTGGCAACAAGTATGTAAAGCTAACTACAAACGATATCAAGATCATATTCGGGCTGAGGCATAGCACCGAGAAAATGGAGTTAACAAAAACCGACGCTTTTCACAACAAGTATGAAGCCGGCCAGGAGGACGAATCAAGGATGATGAAGAAATACTTCATGTCAAAAACTGGCAGGAAAGCATCAGCTACTAATACCAAAACAATAACAAATGCCATCATAAAGGTACGTCTAAAATGGACTTCATCTTTATAAAGCAAGATTCTGTACATTTCTAACATAGAATGTTGTCATTGGTTTTACAGGAGGGTATAGAGAAGGCCATAAACGAAGGAGGGGAACATGAATTGGAAGACGTGGCGAGGCTGTTGATACTGTTTTTGTGCTCCACGCTATTCTACTCCGTATCTGGAGATATCTTGGGCTGGAGCATGGTTTATTACGTTGAAGACCTCAACAGAATAAACAATTACGACTGGGCTGGATCGATTCTGTTCAAGCTTCGACAGTCTATCAGGAGTTGCTTAGTAGTAGAAAGAGCCGATAAAGTCGTCGGCTGCGTCGCCCTTGTAGTTGTAAGATTGATCTATTCAATATAACAATTAGTTATGTACATAGCATCGTGTTGATAAAACTTGTCCCCATGCAGCCCTTCATCATGGAGCACACAACAATCGGCCACGAGGTAGCGAAGCCAACCTCGATACCAAGGTTCTTCAAATGGTTGGGGTTAGAGTGCCACGCATCAACCATGGGGTATCTTATTAAAACACCCTTGCTGGATAATGACCAGGTATAAGCTTTATATATGTATTGAACTTGGGGTGCATACAGTTCGCAGCATATGATGCGAACTGCTTATAAAAATATCTCAAACATTTCGTAGCCTGATATGAATTTTACTTCGCAGCTTCATGTTCAACACAGTTCGCATCATATGTTTAATACTTAGTTCGCATCATACTGTCCCATAATCATATGTTTAATACTTAGTTCGCATCATACTGTCCCATAACCATTTCGCAGCTTAACATGCGAAATATGATTTAAAACCACACCGTTCGCATCATATGATGCGAACTGCTTGTAAGAAACAATTTGTTTGTCTACACCCTCGTACTTTCGAAACAATTAATTTACTTACATGTGCATCTGTTGGTAGGTTTTAGAAGGTCCATTACAGCTTACCGAGGCTGAAATTGAAGCTTTCGGAGAAAGAGAAGATGATGAAGATAGTGAAGATGCAGAAGTAACGGTACCACCTTCACCGGAAGAAAGACCTAGGAAGAGGTCGAAAAGCACAGCATCAAAACCAAAAAAAAGGAGACCAGCATCACAGAATGTAACAAATAAGGTGATGTCTCCAACAATCGAACACCCAACACCACCCGAGCCATCAATTCCACCACCAAGACTCCCCAAGAAAACCATTCCACCACAACCCAAAGGCAAATCCAGGCAAGAGCCCTCCGACACCGACACAACCAGTATGAGTGAAACGATCGGTGATTATTTATTCAAACGCAGAGACCCTAATCTCGATATTGCTGCTCAATCAAAGCGTTTGAAGACGTACGCCGACAAGAACAAGTACGAGCGAAAAATAGAAAAACAGGCCAGAGAAGTAAGTATGACTTGAACCTTAAATAATCACTACAATCAGCACTTAATATGTTTATAAAAAGTTTGCTATCATTTTTGCAGCTGAAAGAACTGAAACGCAAGATAGCGGAACTGGAAGCACAACAACTCGACAATGCTATCTCTCTGCCAATCTGCCGTACTGAAAGCACAATACTGCCGGAAGAAAGGGACGATGATGCCCACAACTCACCCATCATGGAAACACATACACAGGAACACGAACAACAACAACAGCAACAACAACAACAACAACAGCAGCAACAAGAAGAACAACACCCCCAGCAAAAGCAACAAGAAGAAGAACAACAACAACACCCCCAACAACAGGAACAACAGCAACAACAGCAACAACAGCAACAACAACAACAACACGAACAACAGCAACAACAACAGCAACAACAGCAACAACAGGAACAACAGCAACAACAGCAACAACAACAACAACACGAACAGCAACAACAACAACAACACGAACAGCAGCAACAACAACAACAGCACCAACGAGAAGAACACCCCCAGCAACAACAACACGAAGAACACCCCCAGCAACCCCAGCAGCCACAGGTTCAACAACAACAAGAGCAACAAGGACAAGAAGAACAACAACAGCAGCAACAGATAACCTTGGCGAAGAGAGAAAGGCTAACTCAAGAGGTAGCACCTCAAGAGTCAGAACCTGTCCATCCCTGTGAGAAGACAGAACTACTCAGCCAGGAAGGACCATCCTTAGAAGACAAAACCACTTCTTCGGTGGAACCTCAAAGACCAACGGTGCTGTCAGCAAAGTCAGAATTGCTAAGCCAACGTCAAACTGTAGGCCCGGTAACAATTCAACTGCCAGCTCCAGAGTCCCACGATAACACAGTAGGTTTACCTGATGCTTTTGTTGATGGTATTAGTACTCAAGTTTCACAGACATTTTTAAATGAAATTGATAATGTATATTACGATTCTATAATACAACGGTCTCTGGAGAACATGTCGGAGGATGACATTAATGATTTCTGCCGACACGATCCAGCCTCTATGCCGAACAAGTCAACGGCAGTGGTTGTCGCTGACCGTGCGGTAAGGCCTACTTATAATGATTTCGCATCATAACATGTGACTTGTGGCAAATGCTGATTGGAGTATTACAAAAAAATATCAGGGTAGGATGCGAACTGTCCAGTGGAACCTCGTATAGTTCGCACCCTACCCTGATATATAATAACAAATTTATTTAACTGATACTTACATTTCGCAGCCTAAGCTGCGAACTGTTTGGACTCGTTGCACTTATAATCACTGACGCCCTCTACTTTTGATTTTCGTTTCATACTAAGCTCGAGACAGTTATTGAGATAGAGGAGCCAACTTTTGCACTACTGACACAAACGCAGCCTCAAGTGGCAGAGGAAGAAGAAGAGTTCGTAATAACAATGCGGGAACCGCCAGTAGTAGAATACAGCGACTGGACAAAGAAAACCAAAGTAACTGCGCGTATCGATCTGGCACAATACCACAAAATACAGTTGGTTAAAGCCTACGAGAGCGACACCCCTGATCCAGTGGTATGGCAGTTGCCGGAGTCCAAGTTTACGTACGGAATCAGGGTGCAAGCGAGTGATCTCATGGCACTACCTTTAGAACAGGAGCTGGGCGTAAAGGTATCCAATTGTCAACCAACTTTATTTTCAATGTTTCAAATATGTATTCTATATTTAACATAAATCTACAACTCCTTTGTTAGCTTATCGATGCTTGGATTCGAAAGATGCTTGAAGATGCAGACTACAAAGTTCCATGCACTAAAGCTAAAGGAGAGCATCACGACGCCATACTGATTTCGGGCATGACTGCGGTAAGTTTAGCTCAAGTAAATAGACCAAAGTTCACAGAAATGTTATCACTTTAATATACTCTTGCTTGGATGCAGCATCAAATGAGATCAGGGTGGCAAGTGGAAAATCTGGTGGACATGGCTTTTAGGAAGGGGCGCAAAGATGCCAACATCATCATGGTTCCAGTGTGCACCGAGTCAAAGGGTGACAATGCAAACCACTGGACGTTGCTCGTCATCGACGTTGACAGCTGCACAATTTCAAACTACAACTCGCTTCTGCCTAAGCTTCATGCCATAGACAACACCACAAGAACACCTGCACTACTGGTAAATATTCCAAACTATACACTTACATTTTAAGTATGCATGCTGCGAAATGAGATCTGATATGCTGCGAATTTTAAGTAATCAAGGTGTTTTTCGCAGCCTGTCCATAACTTAATTCGCAGCCTATCTATGTTGGATACAATTCGCAGCTTGTTCATAACTCAATTCGCTTCCTATCAAGGCTGTCATACAATTCGTAACCTAAGATGCAAATTATGTACGATTTATTGTCACATAATTTGCAGCCTGAGGATGCGAATTGTATGTCACCAACTGTTGTTGTTTTTGTGCATATTCCTAACACTAATTAGTATACACAGATCAAATATTTGTTGGATAGAGGATTCCTACCCAAATATAGTACAGGGTGGAAGGTCAAAGTGGAAAGAGGCTTCCCACAACAAAAAAAGGCACCGTGGATTGTGGTGTCTTCGTCTGCAAATATGCAAGCGATATTATTAAGCATGGATCAGTCCAGAAAAAATACGATACAGATATGGTGACTGCCTTAAGAGCAGAAATGTTCCATTACTTTTTAAATGACATAGACACTGTAACATATGGCTGATTCGTGTATTGGTTGTAAATACGTTAGTTGCTTGTAAATACATGTCTGTTGTGAATTTTATTTTTGTTGTGCATACATAAACAAATTGTGATATATAATGAATCTTCATTATCTTTTAGTTCGCATCATAACCTGATATATAATGATTGATTATTATCCTGATATGTATGAACAGTTCGCAGCCAAACCTATATGAATACTTCGCAGCCTAAATTATATTAAATAGTTCGCAGCCTAACCTGATAGATGGTTATCAATACACACACAAATCGCATCCTGGTATACCAGCTTTATAACCTGTTCGCAGCCTGGTGCATAAATAAAATATTAAATAACATCATTCAAGAATACGAACCGGCAATGGCGTATGCCTTGGTAAACGTTTTCTGCATTGAGCACGCAAAAAACAATCAAATCATGTCCAGAACCCATTAATTGCTGATTGGACATGGAGGCTATGTAATGATCACCTCCTTTCCCTATAAATAACACTAGAAAACCAGAGGCTATTTTTAAAACAAACTCTACATTTTAAACCAGAGCTATTTTTTAACAAACTCCTTTCCCTCGTCTCTTCGAATTCAAAAAGTCATGTCTTTTTCCACCACCACAACCACCACCTCATACTCAAACTCTGGTTCACTCGGTTCTCTGGGTGACTCCTGGTCATCCTTAACCGTTAACTGGAGTGATGACCAGATCATGCCAGCAGCACCACCAAACAGCCCAGTATCTGTTTTTGGGTTAGACATATATGATGACTACTACTCAGCTGACTCTCAACCATTGGAAGTTGTTCCACAGCTTGCTGCTGAACCTCAGCCAGAACAGGTTCCAATGCTTCCTGCTGCACCTCAGCCAGAGGTTCAAAACAACAAAAGGAAGAGGGAAGACGAAGCTGGTCCATCGAGGACAAAATTTTTAAGCATGATGGACGTTGATGTTGAAGCTGAGGATAAAGAAGAGAAAGAGAAAGAGAAAGTCGAAGACAAAGAGAAGAAATACAAAGATGATCAGCACAAAAAGAAGAAAGAGGAAACAGTTGGTGATGAATCATCGTCCAACTGCTAGAGTTGGTTTTTGTTTTTTGTTTTTTTGAAATGCAACTAACTAGCACCAGAAGCTTGTAGTGATATGTGTAAACAGTTGTTAGTTTCTGGATATATTTTGTAATCCTCCTTTTTGTAATCCAACTTGTAATCCTCCTTTTTGTAATCCAAATATATTTTGTACATCATTTCTAACATTACTGAATGTTACTCATTTTCAACATTGCTGAATGTCCTGGTATTTTATTAAATAACAATTCGCAGCTTATCACATGACAAATATCAGGACTCCTAACTGAACTCCATTCGCATCACAAATCTGGTCCTAATTCGCAGCCTATCATGCGAAACGTAAGATATGCTAAATGGTTGATCTGATTTACCAATGATTCGCATCCTGTTAAAATTTAACATAATTGTACATAGTTCGCATGTAATCCTAATAGATGTTTGTAATCCAACTTGTAATCCTCCTTTTTGTAATCCAAATATGTTTTGTACATCATTCGCATGTTAACCTGCTATATTACTCATTTTCAACCTTACTGAATATACTGGTATTTTTATTAAATAACAATTCGCAGCTTATCACATGACAAATATCAGGACACCTTAACTGAACTCCATTCGCATCACAAATATAGCCCTACTTCGCATCATAACATGCGAAACGTAAGGATATGAATATGTTTGATCTGGTTTTACCAATGATTCGCATCCTGTTAAAATTTCACATAGTTGTACATAATTCGCATGTAATTCGAATGTACAAATGTCTAGTTTGCTGTACAGAACAATAAATATGCACAAAAAATAAATGTCCTTAAACTGGAACATCACAAGTCCTCCGGTTATGGCCTGATTTCGAACATCGGCCACACCTTAACTTCTTGGTTGAGATTTCTCCTCTAGAAGGGATTCGCTTTTTCTTAGGCCTTCCGGAGCGTCTCTTAACGTTCGGAGGCAGAACTTCAACAAAAGAAGGATCGTTAGCGCTGGACCCTTCGCCGAAATCAGTTAGAGCTGGTATGCTGAAAGAGTAACTTTCCCTATAATTCTTAACCGTAAAGAAGGGTTCTATTACAGTCAATGGATCTTGGTCAGTGTATTGTAATGCCGCTAGACCGTGAGCACATGGAAAACACTCTTGTTACCATGATCCGCATGAACATTTGAAATCCAACAGATTAACAACAGCCACAGGAGTCGAAAAGACTTCGAACACGGCGGAAGAGGACTTACGTACTACCCAACTTCGGCACATGTCAACATTCTGCTTTAGCTTCTTCTCGTACTCGGGAACCAAATTAGTAGTCCAGCTGAGACCTTCTTCGTATCTCCGTGAAACCTGAGTCATAAGCAAGACTCTAATCCAATCAATAAACTCAACAATTGGTAAGCCGCAATATTTTTTGATCTGATTGTTAAACGATTCAGCTGCAGTAGAAGCCATAGAGTCGTATCGCTTCCCTTTTACGTAAGCCTGCGCATACTTTTCAGGGGGTAAATTTGCAAGAAAATCACTCATTCTCTGACCACCTTCACATAAAAAAGATGTTAGTATCTCTTTAAAAAGCTCTTGACTAGGAGCATAAGCAAGACAGTGTTACACATGGACTAAGAAGAGATCAACTAGAAGAAAAATCTTGAAAAATTAAGGATAAATCATTTAAAAGGTCATCCCTTGCGTATTACAAAACAATTATCGGACATCGTCCATTTAAATATAGTGAGAGTGATATATCCGCAATCAAAAGTCCAAAGAATAAAAAAAAAATCAAGAAAAATATACGTCTAAGGAAGACTCTTACAGCGATTACAAATCTGACACCCTCAACCAGATGAACGATCCCCACAAACGCATGTAATATCCTCCATCATAATGCATTTATATTATGAACGAACCGATCTGTAAGATCATATCCGCCAATATAATGATGACATACTAAAGTATGAAGTCTACGACGCGACTAAAGGTCAAACTTTTGCCTTAAATCTAAGGGTAAAATCAATGTGGTGGTTTAACGATCTTCCAAGAGATTGCACCACAATCTAAGATATGCTTTCTAAAACATTCACAATTTTTTTTGTAAGGCCTAACGTACTGCCGTTTGACGATGACTATATAATCTGTTGCAAACAAAGTCCTTAAGAGAGCATGGGAGAATATGCTAAAGTATCAGGACAAAATCTCAACTACATAATTTCCATGACTAGATGGTCGTAACAATATTTATGTTAGGGGATAAAAATGGATCTTTTGGACGAATTCTTGACAGGGGGACTTATGTTTCAAAGAAATGCTTCAGCAAGTAAAAAACCAAATTATAATGGAAGAGGAAGTCCTCAAAAATAAAAACGACATAGCTCGCACCAGCGTAAAAGTCAAACAACTAAGAAATAAGATTGCTTCGGCATCAGGCAAAAAACGATTCAACCGATGTTAGAAGGGGAAATTGAGAAATAATTGTAAAATAAACTAGAGAGGCAAAATTAATTAAGTGGATTGTCTTTTGAGCAGAACGAACACTGGCCAGCGACCGAAGAAGAAACCAATATTAGGAACAAAGGACATGACCAAGTGAGGCCATAAAGCACATTTCTCAAACAACGTAGACCCCAGGGGTGTTACAAGCAAAATGAGCCGCAATATACGAGAAATAAAAGAAATAAGACAACTTGAATATAAATATAAAAAGACATACAACCAAACGCGAAATAGAAATTGATAAGGGAGAATGAAAGATGAGAGAGTTTATTGCAAATAATAAAGTTTATTTAGGAAAGATTGTTAATTATGTAATAGTAAAAGACTAGTTTAAAGAAAACAATAGAAGTAAGGACTACTTATACAATTACCAAGTTGTTAGACTTGTAGACATACTGTTGTACTATAAAAGTACCACCCTATTCCGGGAAAAAAGGTGATTGATAAACAAATATATTTTCACTCTCTAAAAGTGTAGAACTTCTCTCTCTAAAACAATTAACTAAGTAATCTCTAATACGAGATAAGTCCTCAAAACGTTGTTTGACTCTAAAAACCCCCTCGAAGACTTCTTGCCGTTTCATTGGCGCCGTCTGTGGAAAATTCGATTGGTACCTAGAATTATTTTCCAAAACCAGATTTGATTTGAGAAAAGTGATGGAAGAACATAGTGAGTTAGACATGAACAATTGCGAGGAGAATTCATAGGCAACAATTATCGAAGTAATATGGATTTTTGGAAGGCATAATGATCAGTGTGCTGGGGAAATTTTAGATGAGTCGATTTTAGTGGCTCGAAGAAATGAATTGTTGGAGGAAATTGAGAAATTAAAGGTTGAAAAAGAAGCGACACTGAGAAATCCTCGTTCCGAAATACGAAGGGAAAATGATAATGAAAAGATCGAGTGTGAAACTTATCATCAGCTTAGGGGCAAGAATGATAGGTATAGGGGCATGTTCGTTATGCTCCGAGAAGAAGGGAAAGACGTCACTAAAAAATCTTCTGAGTCAAGTGATTATTCTCGTTGCAGTTCGTTAGAATCATCCCTTGAAAGAAATTATCGGAAGAGAAGGTATGACAGAAAGCGTGTAGATCACCATCGAACTAGAAGTTCAGAAAAGAAAATTCTGAAGGAAAAAAAATAATGTTGATAAAATCAAAGTTGATGAGCAAACTTATAATGAGAGGAATTTTCCGGCGGGGAACCAAAATTTTGGCTAGCAGAATTTCGAATGGAAACAACAGTACATCTTGCTTCTGAAGAAGGTCTCTATGCTTCGAATCATGAAGTTCGAGGGCTAATGTTTACATGACATGTCACAATTGGAGATTTTCTCATTTTTCCTCGAAAATTCTTTCACGCAAACTCCCAAAACATTTTGACATCTCTAAGTTGGAAAAGTTCTACGGAACACAGGATCCTGACAACCATATTGAGCAATTTAAAAATTTCATGATCAATTTTGATAATGATGATAAATTGTTGTGTAGGGATTTTTCTCAGACCTTCAAAGGGGTAGCTTCCAAGTGGTACAATAGGCTTCCGCAGGGTTACATTAAATTTTTTGATATGTTTTGGAACATTTTCAGACAAAATTGTTATGGGAAGCAAGAAATTTAGAGCCAATGGAGATACGATAATATACTGCAGGCGAAGGGTTAGAGAGAGTTTAAAAAACTATACCAATCGTTTTGTGAAGACAAAAACTGATATGGAATATTGTAAGATAGGTGGCACTGGCAGAGTTTAGAATGATACTTCTCCCCAGACTTTTAAAGGATACTGTGGCTGAGAGTCAGACGATGACTTTTGGAGCTCTTCTTGACCAATTCGAAAAAAGGATTCTGGTAGAAGAAACTAAGGCTTCAAAAAAGGGTCAAGCGATCAATTAGAGCAGAATCAGTTCCAGAGATCTAAATCCAGCAACCAGGCACCTCGCGCGAATGTGCAGCCCAAAGCAGTTAATCAATATCCTCTTAGGCTAAGAACCATACAACAGACATACAATACGTAACAGGGAATAAAACCTATATCAAATAAATGGATTCGTCCGGACTATTTTGCAGATTAACAGAGTGTGTGGCGGCAATATTTGACAAAGCCAAGGTTACAGTATAATTCCGGAAGCCTTTTCCTATACAGACTCTGAGGGAAAATAGAAGTGCTAGCAGGTACCGTAAATATCACAAAGATATTGGACATGATACAAAGGAGTGCATTGCCCTAAAAAAAGAAGTGCATGCGTTGATTGAAAATTGTAAGTTGACAGATTTTGTGAAAAAGCACTCCCTGAGAAATCCGGCTGCAAAGGTTGTTCCAAAGAATGTTGATACGACGATAATTATTTCCGAAGAAGTCGACGCTTTAGATATTGCTACAGAATACTTTGACCCAAAAGAGGGGAGGATGAAACGGTAAGAAGTATTCAAGGGGGTTTTAGAGTCAAACAACGTTTTGAGGACTTATCTCGTATTAAATATTACTTAGTTAATTGTTTTAGAGAGATAAGTTCTACACTTTTAGAGAGAGAAAATATATATTTGTCTATCAATCACCTTTTCCCCATAATAGGTTAGTGCTTTTATAGTACAACAGTATGTCCTACAAGTCTAACAACTTGGTAATTTCATAATTAGTCCTTACTTCTATTGTTTGCTTTACACTAGTCATTTTCTATTACATAATTAACAATATTTCCTAAATAAACTTTCTTCTTTGCAATAAACTCACTCATCTTTCATTCTCCCTTATCAATAGCCCCCGGTCTTTGTGAAAATATTTTTGCCAAGGACTGTTAGGTATTCTTCGAACTACTTCTTATCTTTAAGTCTCTTCAAAATTTTTATTAGAAAGTTGTTTATTAACTTTGGCCTTCTTCGGATATTCTCTTCGAAAATATCTATAGGAGGTTGCTTCCTAGCTTGGCCTTCTTCGGACATTCTCTTCGAATTTTTCAATATGAATTTATATATGTAGCCCCCCAGTCTTTGTAAAAACGAATGTATACAAAAACTGCTAATATTTATGCAAAATTTTCTCCCTCGAATGAATTTTGGACAAAATGTCTTTCGAAGACCAATTTTCGGTAGGCTGCCCCGAACTTTTAAACATATCTCTTCGAACCTCACAAAAAAATCTTTCACCCATACCAAATATTTTCCCGCATTTTCTTTAGTAATGACGTCACAAAAAGAAAACTCTGGCAATTCCAATGAACTCCTTTCTATCACTTCACGAATCGATTCACATTCTTTGGCGTGTCTCTTTTCCTGACAAATATATTTTAGACGATCTTTTGCACTTCGCCAGAGAACTTTTACACTTACTTCACCAATTATACCCCTAGGCAAACAAGCATTGCGTCCCTGGGGATTAACTTTTTTCTGAAGCCTAACTTTCCTCTGTAAAACCTTTTGAAGGCTTTGGGTCGGACTTACCTGCTACTCCTTCTATAACTGCTCAAGGAAGTCTCAGATTCACCCCAGACATTCCTCCTCGGAGTTTAACACAAGAAGATACGACACACTCACCAAGAGTCACAGTGACTGATGAAGAAGTTCAATCAATCAAATTTGATGCCACTAAATCAAAAGGAAAAATGAAATTGGCTGAATCTTCCAACTCAGACCAAGTAAAAATCCCAAAACCAGTTGAGAAAAACATCGGTGAGCCTTCTTTAGCCTCAACGAGCCAAGTGACTGTCAACTTTCCTAAAACTTTCGAGGAGCCGTCCTTAAGAATAGCTCCAAAATCCAAAGGTGACATCACCCTCCCCCTCGAACTCGATGCCATTGTTGGCAACAATATTCGGGGCATAGAAAACAAGCACTTGGTAATTCTTCACAATATCAAATACAAATATTTTCAGCCTTCCGAAGAAACTATGCTGAGGACTCGATGGGGGATTCCTTCCTATATAACCATCAGATTTCCAACCCATGGTGAAATTCCTTTGTCTGTAAAAGACGACGAACTAGTTGTATACACAAAAGTCACGAATTAGGGGTTAAGGTATCCATTGGATCCATTTTTTATCGAATAATTTTCCAAAATCAACCTATTCCCCACCCAAGAAGGTCCCAACATGTGGTACACACTTATGTCGTGCATCATGGTATCAAGAATTTCTTGGAATGAATTTCCTTGGAAGAGCTCATCGGGCTGTCTGGTCTGGCCAAAAATCCATTTTCCCTTTCTATTCACTCACATTTGGCCGAGGTCAAAAGGTAGTGAAAGACCTACTTGAAGCGGACAAGAAGTGGAAGCAGTAGTTTCTTTTGTTCTCAGCACATTGGGAGACAGGCTCTGAATCATCTCCTTCGAATCCACACAAGCTCTCTCTTCTATGGACCAACAAAGGTATATACTTTTAAAGTTTTTTTATACAATTTTAGTTATCTCAAATATTAACTCTTCGGAACTCTTTGTAGCCATGACTGGCATATCTAAGCCTTATGTTGATTTTGTCTTGAGTGCGACAACCGTCTTCACTAAATTAAGTGAATGGGCCAAAGAAGCTTGGAAAAACAAATTCTGATTCTGCTTTATGAATACCAATCTAGCCAAAAGTCGATTGTGGAGATTGAGCCCCTTGGAGAGGTTATCTTTGGAAAAACTAATGACTCCTCCCTCTCAGCAAGAAGTCCTTAAATGAATTGAAGCTAAATACATTGTCATATATCCCAAACCGCTCCCGAGTTAAAAGTCACTTAGATGAGAACTCCGAGGAAGAGGTATCAGTAAAAGATCAAAACTCTGACTCCAAATGAGTAAATACTCCTCCAAAAGCGACCCCTTCCTCGAAAAAAGTTAATCCAGCTAAAGCATCAACTTACTCTCCTCGAAGCTCCTATTCACCCGGTCAAGAAAAAAAACCAAAGAAGAAATTTTTTTATTCTGGAGCTTATCAAAAAAATATCTGAAGATGCTGGAGAGCAAGAGGGAAAAATTTCTGGACAAGCACAAAATTCCCCATCAAGTCCTCATCATTCACCAAATATTTTACCAAACAACGACATTTCCCCAGAGTTAGCTCCTCTTCCTATTCCTCGAAGTCAACCACCTCAAGCTGTTGATACACTTATTCTGACATGGGAAACCTCGAGCTTTAACTCGGCTGAAATGGGTTCACCTAGCAGCTCCTTCGAAGTTCCTTAAGGGGACGAATTTTCCCATGATGTTCGAAGACTACTTCACGCCTCAGTCACAATGGGGAAAAATGAAACATTTGGAAGATAGTAAAAATCATTACAAATTTAAGGTTTCACTTGCTTCTTCCAAGTTCGAGGAGATCAAACACCAATATTTTGTTTTTGAAAAACAGGCTAACACTATCTTCGAAAAATTGGTTGCCTCAGAGAGTTATGTTATGCTTCTGGAGAAATGTTGTCAAGAGGAAATGGACCTCTACAGTAAGAAAACTGACACCCAAGAAAGACTTATTGCATCTCTTAAGCACGTAAATGAACTTTCAACAAAAGGCTTTAAAGATTGCCTCAAAGAATTTGAAAGGATAGTGGAAGAGAAAAAATATCTTCCAAGGAATCTTGAGAAAGAAAAGACCGCGGCTGTAGAAGCATACACCACTAAATGCGTGGACAAGCTGAATGCAAGGGATGCTACCATCCAATCAGAGCTAATCACATAAATCCATGTATGCTACCCTGACTATGACTTGGGTAGTTTTTGGAAACTTGTCCCTCTAGAAAATCGTCCACCTGGTATTATCGTCAACGAAAGTGAAGCATCGGATTCCGAAGACAACGATTCTTCCAAAAGTTCTAAGTAGCTAATCTCATTTTCCCACTTTTTTTGTACAAGTCCTGGTTATTTTCGAGGTTTTCTTGTATAAGACCTCTCATCGTCCGAGGAAATTTTTGAAATGCTCCCAATATCTTTCGAGGAGTGTTTGCTTTATGCAACGAACTTTGTATAATTTTGTTTCCTATATCTTTTGTAGAAACGCTCCCAATGTTTTCTGATGAGTGTTTGCTTTATCCAACGAACTTTATATAACTTTGTTTGTTATATCTTTTGTAAACCCGCTATTATGGAATCTGAGATTTTTATTGGATCTGATAATAACTGTGTACCAACTTTCATTGGATATAATAATAGTTGTATGCCAACTTTTGTTGGATATACTAATAGTTGCATGCCAACATTTGTTGGACCTGATAATAGTTGTATGTCAAATTTCGTTGAACATGATGATAGTTGTGTGCCAATTTTAGTTGGACATGATAATTGTTGTATGCCAAATTTTTCGTTGAGTAATTCTTTAAGCTCAAACACAAAATTCAAGGCAAAAACATCATATGCATTCATCAGCTAAAATGGAACCTCATTAAAACCTTCATGTGCCTATCAGGGTAGGAAAGAGTGTGTCGTCGCTGTATTACAAAGAAAAAGAAAAAAGAAAACATTAAATTATTCTCATTCTTACTCGATATACAACTTTAGATGTTCTATATTCTAAAGATGCTTGAGACTTCTTCCTTCTTTATCCTTCAATCGATATGTTCCATGCTTTACTTTCGGTGTTACTTTATAAGGGCCTTCCCAGTTGGGTCCTACTTTTCTGAGGCTCTTTATCTTGGTGTGAAGAAAAATATTTTGTAGCACTTTATCCCCCTCCTTAAATTCCCTTTGCTTTACTCGTGAAACAAATATACTTCCCATTAGCGTTTGGTAATGTAAAGATTTGAACTGTGCATGCGTTTTTTTTTCTTCCACCAAATCAAGCTCTATTTCTCTACCTTAATCATTTAACTCCTCAGTATATGTTGCCACACGATACGATGGAAAAATAACTTCCGAAGGAACCACAATGTCCATTCCATTAACCAAAGCAAACAAAGATTCTGAAATTGCTGTTCGAGGGGTTGTTTCGTAGGCCCAAAGTACTTCCTGTAAATAGTCTGCCGACTTCCCAACCTTTCCTTCCAAATTCTTCTTTAAACCATCAAGGATCATCCTATTAGTAACCTCCACCTGCCCATTACCTTGCGGATGAAATGGAGCAGAAAAACATTGATGTATGCCCTTAGTAGCACAAAAATTCTTAAATCCTTTGTTATCAAATTGGGGTCCATTATCTGTTGTAATCTTCATTGGTACTTTAAAACGACAACAAATGTTTGAAACAACAAACTTAATGACATCCTTCGCCTTTGTTCCCGCTAAAGGCTCTGCTTTCACCCATTTAGAAAAATAATCAATCGACACTATTATTGTCTGCCTTCTCCCAGTTTCCATTGGTAATAGGCCAACCAAGTCAATACTCCACCAATCGAATGACAATGCTTCAGAAATACTTTCAAGGGGAACCCCAGGTTTATGAATTATATTAGCATACCTCTGAGATATATCACATATTTTCACTAATTCTTTTGCATCCTTAGATATAGTTGGCCAGTAATACCCAACTAAAAATGCCTTTCGAATCAAAGCTTTACACCCACGGTGCGCATACCCTTCTCCGTCATGCAATTCTGAAAAAATGATTTATGATTCATCATTAGCCAAACACCTGAGCAAAGTTCTACTCAAAGATTTCTTATATAAAACTCCTCCTAAGACGATGTAACTATGAGATTTGAAACGTATTTTCCTTGCCACCAACTTATCTGTAGGTAACACATCCTTTTCCAAGAAGTCAACAATTTCCGACCTTTAATCATCTGCCATATCACTACTTGTCCTTTGAAAGTTTTCTTTAGCTATTATCAATGAGTTCTCTATATCTTTGGTAATTGAAAGACATTCCCATGTAATCACCCATGGATAATCCTCCAAACGCGAAGCAGTTGCTAAAGAATCTAGCACTGAATTTTCTTCCCGTCGGATATGTTCATATCTAATTTCTTCAAAAACAAGTGCTAAATCTTTAAATTCCTTCAAGTATTTGACTAGATGATATTTTCTTGCCTCTGACTCTCCCAATGCATGATTAATCAGAAGTTGTGAATCACTCAACAATTTAACCCTCCTTGCTCCACATACCCGAGTCAACCTTAAACCTGCTAAAGCCACTTCATATTCTGCCTCATTGTTTGTCACTTTAAAGCCAAACCGAATAGTCTGAAACATTGCTACCCCATTTGGGGAAATTAACTGTACTTCAGCTCCAATTCCAGATATGTTCGACCCTCCATTTGTTTGAATTAACCACTCAGATTCAACTTTGTGCTCATCAATTTCCATATCTGATCGCTCCGAATGAAATTCGACTAAGAAATCTGCCAAAGCTTGAGCTTTAATAACTGTTTGAGGCTAAAATTTAATATCGAAATCTCCTAACTCGACCGACCATTTTGTCATTCCCTGAGATATCCGGCCTCTGCAGCAAACTTTTAAGAGGGAATGCTGTTTGAACAACTATAGAATGTGACTGAAAGTATGGTCTCATTTTTCGAGCAGCTGTCACTAAAGCAAGAGCCAATTTTCAATTTCAAATATCATTTTTCTGCATTTAACAAACTCTTATGGATGTAATATACTGGCTTCAAAATATTTTCTTCCTCTCGAACTAACATAACACTGACTGCACAATCTGAAACTGATACATAGATATCCAATTTCTCCCCCAACAATGGTTTAGAAAGTGTTTCTGAGATGGACAGTATTCTTGAATCGGATGAAACGCTTCAGAACATTCTTTTTTTCCAACTAAACTTGTTTGCATTCCTAATTACTTAAAATAAAGGTGCACACTTGTCCGAGGATCGAGAAATAAATCTGTTCAACGTTGTTAACCTTCCCATCAATATCTAAACTTCCTTGATATTTCGAGGATGAGTCATTGTTGTTAGATCTTTTATCTGTAGTGGGTGTGCCTCGATTCCCCTTTTGATTCACCACATAATCGAGGAACTTTCTGAATCTAACGCTAAACGTATATTTTTCCGGATTTAACTTTAAACTGACATTTCTCAAGTTGTTAAAAGTCTCTTCCAAATCAACAAAATGATCTTCATCTTTCAAACTCCTAACCAACATAACATCAATGTAAACTTCCACATTTCACCCAATTTGGTTCGCAAAAGTTTTATTTACCAAGCGCTGATAAATTTGGATTCCAAACAAACAAAAGAATAAAGACAAATAAATGAGAACGAGTGCAAATAGATTACTACATTAAAAAATCAGTGTCAAGAAGTATACGTCAAAATATATCATTTTTAGACGAAAACTTGACGAGGATTGAATTCTTAAATGATGATGCAATGCTTAAAACGACATAATTGGCAGACGTCAAATTCAACATAATATTGATGATGGTAGTTCTATTATACAAGGAAACATGTGAAATAAAATAAAAGGGCTACACGCTTTAAACCAAAACCAAACGATATTAGCTGGGCCCACGTGTATAAAAATTCTCGTGTTAGAAAAAATAACACTAGATATGATCACTAAAAAATGAAAGTTACGGAAAAATATATGATGTATTTTCATGATAATTAACACATCATCACAACATGAAGTAATTCTAGACTGCTCTAGATCGTCCATCAGCGTCTCTTATATTCGTTAAACAACCAAATTGTCAATATGAAGAATAAATTGACGTGAGATAAAAAAGAAGCCCAAAGTCTTCTCTAGAAAGCAAAACATAACATAAAAAAGAGAGGAGGGATAACCATATTGGATAAGATAAAATCCCTAAGAAATATACTCCGGTAGAGCAAACATAACTTATATATATATATATACACACACACACAAAGCACCCATCCAGACTTAAGACTAGATTAGTGAACAAGAGTAATGTTGTGACTCAAAGTGACATATTTTTGTAATGCCCTTTAGAGACAATGTAGGAAATCTTTTTCAAAACCCAAAGACGAATACTAATTGAGATCTTTTAGATTCTTTAAAAGAAAAAAGAAAAAAAATAGAAAACATCAATTAAGGTTTACCGGGTGACATTAACGATGCCAAAGCAAATGCCAAAACCTGCAAAAATGATTTGCAATGTCAAAGTATAATTTTAACGCAACACAAATCAATGATGAAACATATCACGTAAGTAAATCTTTATTGTTAGCATAAATTAGTTATTTGCATATATAAAGAGCATATTTAAAATTAGTTATTTGCATCTATAAAGAGCATATTTAACTTTAGTTGCAACGACTAGAAAATTGATATTGTATTCAAACACGCACTATAATCGTACAAACCTTCTTCCGCCCGTAAGGGATGTATTGTAAAATTCCGATGTTTTAGAAGGATTAACTAAGCGGTTAATAGACCCAGATAATTAAGATATAAACTTCGAACCTAAAACAACAATAAAAACCCAAACAATATCTAGCTTTCTAATAAAATGTCAAATCTAAAAGACTGATCGTCACAAATGACAATCTAGAAAATACATGGAAAGTTAGAATCGACAAATGAATTAATGACTAGGGCTTAGAGATAAAGATAAAACTTGTGTCCCCTTATAGTGATATCTTATACTAATCCATACAGTTTGAATCCTCATCATCAAACGATGAGCAAAATATGAGGCAAATATCGCAGGAGTTCAGTTGTCCAAAACCTTCAGAGTCAAACAAGGTCATAGTTTTAACTGACTCTGAACTAGTAATTAGCTAAATGAAAGATCATAATTCGAGCATAAGAAGTCAAACAAGTGTAAATCGCACAAATTGTGATCGCCAACGCATTGGTTTCTTCGACTTGCACATCCTCACTACCACACATAATATGTTTTATAAGAAAAACCTTCAATCATTCAAGCACACTAATTCCTCTCGAACGATTACGGCCGAATGGGTATCGATAATTGAAAGGGAGGAAAGAAATATGAAAAGAATATTTTCAAAAGTGTTGGGGAATATCAGACACAATATGCAACAAGAACTAACACAACCCTTGTTAACATGTTTAAGTACAAATTGAGCAGTCTTTGTAATGGAAGAAATACTCGAATAAAAATGAGTCGCTCACTGCAGCTAGAAAGTCCAAATTAAAATAATATTATTACAAAGTTATTAATAATCAACTATCATAATCATAAGGGACGAAACAAATTTTCTTCTTACTATCTAAAAATAAAAATATTACCATCTAATACCCAAACATAGTTGCTAATTACCATAATATATCTATTTTTGGCTAATATAATATCCCAAATACCCATATTAATAATAAAGAATTTATTTTTATTTAAAATTTTAAAGTTTGTAGTTTAAAAATTGTAGTTTAGAAAAAATATCCAAAAATATCATTGGTATTTCTTTTTAAGATGAACAAAACTAGATTTATGAATAATATTTTTTTATTTTATTTTCTAAATTTTGTGATAACATTTAAGTCTTAATCCAAAATTCGCACTTGCAAAATACGAACAAAAAACTAAAAAAATACGAATGTTGAATAATAAGGATAAATATGATTTTTTTTTATATATAAATGCAAATTAAGAATCACGGTAAACAAAAGCTAAATTTGAAATATGAATTACGAAACAAAAGCTAAATTTGAAAAAAAAAACGTGTTATTTACTTTATGTAAATTGTGAACACATGTATATATGATTTGCGAAACAAAAATAAAAAGAAATAAACAATTATAATTAAAGAATAAATGATTTTGTATATTTTTATAAAACAATTATCATTCATGGAATTAGGCTTATTTATTTTAATGATATTTTTAAATATCTTTTTTAAATTATAATTCAATATATATATATATATATATTTTTGAAATTAAAATTATAAAAGAACAACTCCGATCAACTGATAAAAATATAATCATCTAGTAGTTTTTTTTACGGAGTGATGATAAAGTGATTTATAATGTTATTCATCAAATTTTAGATTAAAAATATAATAATAAATTAACAAAAATATAAAAAAGGTGGTCTCTATTCACTGTCTTTATAAATGGTGAATGAGTGTTTTTTTTTGTATAAGAAAAACTTTAAATGAATTGAAAGTGGTTCATACAGCAAACTAGGGCATACCCCGAGTAATATAGTCTAATCTAAACGACTGGAAGTCAAGATACAACTTATCACCCATACATAATAGAAATAAGATATCGCCTGATAAGAAAAGGGGCACTGATCAAAAATGAAATGAACATCAGCAATAGTAGTCATACACCTCCCTATAGATCAACAATAGAAGTTGTACACCTCCCTAGAGATCAACAATAGAAGTTGTACACCTCCCTAGAGAATCGCCGCAACTGAGAGAGAATGACCTGCATGATCGTCTCGAAACCTGCAATCCAAACAAAACAAATTAATACAGAGTTAAACAGGCCAGCTAATCTTGGTTTCATAGAATCGAAACCGAAGATCCAATAGGATACTATGAGAAACCATGGAGGCTAGGACTGGAGGTGAACCAAAGATTCTCGAATTCCTCTCATTCCATACGTGGTAAATTACCGCAGCGAAGCCAGACTACCAAATACAATGGTTACGAGATTGTGACCACTTTGACGCTTCACTAATCCAAGATTGCCAGCAGGATGTAGTAATGGGGAAACCTAGATTAATACTAGCGTAGGTCCAAATACTCTGAGTGAAACTACACTAAGAAAGAATATGAGGGAGAGTTTCGAAATCAGAGTTGCAAATGGCGCAATCAGTCAGGGTATTGTAACCCCAATTGAGCAGCTTATCTTTTGTGGCAAGCTTGCCCCAAATAGCGAGCCATAATATAAAAGAGTGACGAGAAATATTATATTTATTCCAGACTAACCCGACCCACCCTACTTTAGGGTGAGGCACACGAATAGCATGATACATGTCTTTGATAGAGAAGGAATTACATCCTTTCTTCGCCATCCAAAAAGGATTGTCATTGTACGCAATGTTGGGGGGAGGGAGTGAGAGAATTATCGAATGAATCTCCCTTAAACTTTCACGACTTCTAGCACACGCCGATCTCAGGTTTGTAGGCCAGTTCCAAGCTCTATTATGAATGATATCCGAGACCTTGAGATTCTTCCCAAGTCTAGAATCAATGATAATGTTATCTCCATAGTGCGAGGCCAACGAAGAGGGAAGAAACCAATGATCATACCAGAGAGAGGTACTCGACCCATTCCCAATAGCCACCATGTACAAATTACAAGCCAAATGGCGAAGGCGAAGAATTTTCCTCTAGATCCAAGAAAGAGAGGATCTAATTGGCATGAGCAAAAAATTTGCGCTTTTAATTTTTTCAACTTTAATCCAATCACACCAAATGGATTGATTATTATTACTAATAATAGACCAAAGATACTTGAGGACATCCGCCTGATTCCAGATTTTTAGATCCAGAATCCCAAGGCCGCCCTCTATGGAGGGCAAGGTGACTGTGTACCAGGCTACTTTAGCCCCATAAATTTTCATAGCAGGTCCCGACCAAAGCAAACGACAAAGGTATTGGGTCAACTCTTTGATTATTCTAGAGGGAAGAATAAAAATGAAAGACCAATAGACCTGACGAGCGAATAAAATAGATTTGATTAGTTGAAGTCTACCAGCGTAAGAGAGATGCTTGGAGGTCCACGAATCAATTCTAGAGGTAATTTTATAAAGAAGAGGGCGAAAGTCCGAATAGGTAAGCCGACTAGTAAGAAGAGGGACGCCTAATTATTTTATAGGGAGAAAACCTTCAGGGTAACCCATGATAGACAAAAAATCTGCATGGAGAGATTCATCAATTCCGGAGAGGAAGATATGACTCTTAGCAGGGTTGACTTTCAGACCCGAAAGGGAGTGGAACTCATCTAGCGCCTCTTTGATAAGGGAGAGGGACTTGGCATCACCATGGCAGAAAATCATTAGGTAGTCATCAAAGCAGAGGTTAATGATTTTAAGTTTTTGACACTTCCAATGGAAGCAGAAATTCTTATCCTTGCTATTCTCCTTAAGAATGCTAGAAAGGACTTGCATGGCAAGAACAAAGAGAAAAGGGGAGAGAGGGTCTCCTTTTCGCAAACCCTTTCTACCTTTGAAATAGCCATGAGGGTCTCCATTAATATTAATGAAATAAGAAGGAGAGGATATACATTTGGCTATCCAAGAGATCATCTTATTAGGGAAATTTATAGCGACAATGATATCAAGAATGAGATGTCATCTGATATTGTCAAAGGCTTTCATAAGATCGATTTTGAGAGTAATCCTTTTGTCATTATGGTTGGAATGATAACCTCGCAAGAGCTCATGGGGTAAAAGAATATTATCCGAAATGTTCCTTTCTTTAACAAAAGTCGACTGAGAATTATCAATGAGATATGGGAAATAATCCTTAATTCTATTTGCTAGAATTTTGGATATGACTTCGTAAAGAACATTACAGAGAGCAATAGGTATAAAATTAGACGGACTAGAGGGGGAGTCCTTCTTCGGAATGAGGGAAATAGAGGTGGAGCTCCAAGACGGGTCCCAAGATTCAGAGTGAAAGAAATCAAGGACACCGTTACAGATATCCTGACCAACTATGGTCCAATTGGATTTACAGAAACCAGAATTGAATCCATCCGGGCCCAAAGATTTGTTACTGTCTACACTGAACAGTGCAACCTTAATCTCCTCACAAGAAATCTCACGGATCATAGATTCCTTATCAAAAATAGAGATTTTAGAAGTAAGAAAGAAAGAGACAGTATCCAAGCCCGGATATCCATCCGATTGTCTAGTTCCAATAGAGTTCTCAAAGTATCTTACAAAAATATTAGCAACTGAAGTAGGAGTTGAGACAGAGGATCCATATTCAATGTTAATGGAAACAATTTTGTTACGGAAGAGTCGAGCCTTAATACTATTATGGAAGAATTTAGTATTTTTATCCCCAAGCTTGATCCACTTTTCTCTGGATTTTTACTTTAGAAAGGATTCTTTTGCTCGACTAAGAAAGATGAAAGAAGAAGCAGCCTCACATTCATCCGAGACAAGAATAGGATTTAACGGATCTTTAGCGAGATTAGCTTGCGATTGGAATAATCTTTCTTGCGCGATTAGAACCCTGGAGCTAATGTCACTAAAATCTTTACGATTGATTCGAGTGAGATCAGACTGCAGTCTAAGAAGTTTATCTGAGATAAGACGCATACCTTTAGTAGATATGGGATTATTCCAATTCAACGATACAATATTTTTGAATTGCGGGTGAGCTAGCGACATGTTGAAGAATTTGAACGGTTTTGCACGTTTAGGCCGAGGGAAACCTAAAATAAGCTTAACCGTAGTATGGTCAGAGGTACGAAGAAAGCCATAATGGGCGAAAGACATAGAGAAGAGATTATCCCAAACAGGGTTGACCAGAAATCGATCTAGTTTGGAAAGAATAGGATGCTCATGTTGCTTATTGATCCAGGTAAATTGGAATCTAGTGGATCTAAGATCATTGAGCTCACTAAGGAAACAACAATTATTAAAGTCGTCAATAGAGGAGTTCCAATTTTCAGAGGAACCTAAACGCTCATCCGGGTGACGGGTAGCATTAAAATCCCCGAGGGCAACCCAAGAAATGAGAGTATCTACCTTGGAGATGGTAATTAAATCATTCGAGAGTTGAACTCGATCATAAGCTTCATTAAAAGCATAAATGACAGAAAATCTAAAGGAAGCATCAAAATTGTGACACTTGGCTAAGCAATGAATAAATTGAGAGGATTGTGATAACCTAGAAATAGTAGTTACACTGGGATTCCAGATAATCTAAATTCTACCTAGGGGATGGTCATAGTGATTAGTTATGACTTGCTAAAAGGGAACCATCTTCCTAATAATACTATATACTTTATACAGCTGGACTTTAGTTTCTACTAAAATTAACAATGAGATACTATTACTAATAATATAATCAGTAACATCTTTTTGCCTAATGGGATCATTTAGGCCTCGAACATTCCAAGATGCAATATTCATAAATAAAAACTTACAGTGCTTTAGACGATGGTCCTGTCGGAGGACAAAACCAGAATACCCTTATCCTTTGCATTTGTTGCAGATCCTTTTCGGAGGTGAATCAACCTCCTCACCACTTTCTACCTCCACAACTTCTTCAAGAGAAGTGCGAATTTTGCCGCTAGAGGGCAGTGGCTCCATCTCCGAGGGGTCGAACTCCTCCGAAGAAACTATCTGATAGCCTTTTTTACAAAGTCTGGTGTGATGGCCGAAAACCACACATTTATCACATTGAGGTGGTAGGCCTTGATACTCAAAATTCACTGTGATGAATTTACCACTGATCTTGAAGGTAAGCTCCGATCGAATAGTCAAACCGGCCGAGATCATGATACAAATTCGAGCAAATCGGAGTTTTTCCATCCTTTCCGTTTGATGGTCCACATACAAAAGGGTACCAAGAACCGAGCCGATTTTACTAAATCCCTCAGCAGTCCACAATTCCAAGGGAAGATTGAACACCTTTACCCAAATGAGGACTTCCTTGTGGAGATCTTTATAAAGAATGGATAGAGGAGCCCAAATCTTGAGGATGATTAAATTACCACCAAAATGCCAAGGGGCCTTTTCTAAGACTTTCTTGGCCATTTCTTCGGAGCTAAATTTAAAAAGGTAGTAGCCTTCAGGAAGCGTTTTAAAATCCAAGAGACCAAACTTTCTCCATAAAGATTCCACATTCGCTTTTAGGAGGGAAAAATCATGAGGTTGAGTAAGAAAATACCCCGATAAACAAGCCTTCTATAAATCTGGGGAACCCATAGCCGACTAATTCAAAATGAAATATTTTTCGCCATGCTCCATTAGGTTGAGACCAATAACCAATGGAGAACGATTGTCAACATGATCCGCTGCCACACTAGCATAAGAAGAGGGAGAATTAATATCCGACCTAGATTTTATGATGGATTTACCCAAACGGCTAGCGAAAGAGTCCTTTAAAGGAGCTTTATGGGCTTGGGCCATTTTATTCAAAACTATTTTACCCTTTGGACCTTTCCCAACATTGCCAAAATTTCTTATAGATAGTTTGTGGAGTATTTTCCGTTTTAGTTGATGGGACATAGATTGGATCGGTCATATTGTAGCAGACCCGTATATATGATTATTTATAAATACAAAAATGAAAAAAATATGATTTGTTTTTCTATTATGGGACAAATCATATTTTTTATAAACAAGTGAAATGTATACATATTTTTCTTTTATATAATTTTTTTATAAAATATTTTACATTTTATTTCTTTACATAAATGTATTAATTCTATGTATAATAAAATTTGAAAAGGTAATTAATTTAGTATATAATGTTTTTTATGGTTTTTTTTTGTTTATTTGAAAAAAAGCTGGAATTCTTTTTTTGATTTTTGGTTTTTAATTTCTTTAATGAATTTAAATCTCTCGCTAACTTCGAAAAACATGTGAAATAAAAAAATAGAGTAGATTTTAAAATTTTAGATTTCGATGTTAATGTATGAACAGATAGTTTACCATTTTTGTTTTTATTTTATGAAATTTTAAAAAAAGAAATGAACGTTTCAGTAAAAAATACACGATTTCATTAAATTTGGAAAGTTTTAAAATATATAATATTTTTTAACCATCCAAATACGTCTAACAGTTGATTAAGTGTAGCGTTTATATACTCACAATTTATTTTTGACACGATGATACTTTTTTGCACCAAAACATAATCAAAATTTCAAAATCCCTCCAAAATGAAAAATAGAGAGATTTGGTGCTGATTCAAAATGGACATACATCTTCAATCAACAAACACTAGAGCAACTTCCATGGTGCTAAAACTAAATATTATAAAGCGAAGACTTCAGGACTTTGAAAAGAAGACTTGAGAGAGGTCTTGATGAAATCGAATCGCACCAAGACCATTGGAAAGGTCAGATGCCTTTTCTAATTTAGAAAAAACTATCAACCGTCACACTCCGTCGATTCAAATCCGATCATCTTCTCTTAAAGCCAAAAAGCCAAACCTTTACCATTCAACACAATCTTCACAAGACAAAAAATTGAATCTATTTCAACTCTTCAATCGACATTTCTTATATATCCAAGCCCGATACTTTTAAGAAATACAATAGCTCGCAACTGATCCGGAACTGATGAGTGATTAAAATCTAAGTTTTCCCTCAGCTGCTCTTTGCGAGCCAATCTGCAGTATTGTTCTATTCTCTGAAGACGTGCTTTATTGACATAAAAGAAGTGATAAGCCTTCTGAAAAAGCATAGAATATACGTTTATGAGTAGTAAATTATATAAAATCATCATTTCCTTTCAAAATTGGGAGGACCAACATCATCAACAGTTTATTATAATATTATAATTTAGCAATTATTAAACATTATAGAAAATTAGAAGCTTTTTTTTGCGAGACCCCATTTAATTATAGGGAAACGTGCCACTAAATACCTTTTCAAGTATGTAATCCCAAATAAGTACCCAAATATGAGACCCTTAGACTAGTAGTAAGAAGCTAATATTTTTACCAAATTAGCCCTAATACTAGAAGAAAGAGAAAGTAAGTTATTATTAATACTCATCTTCTTCTCTCTCCTTCGATTTATTACTGTGTTTTTTTCTCTCTCTCTCTCTCTCTCTCATATCTTTGGATTTTCATCAGATATGGTGTTTCGAAATCCCTTTTATTGTTTCGAAAGTCGAGACCGGGTGTGACGATTATCACCGTGTTATCTCATTGAATCTCTCTAGCTATGGTGTTTCAGTTCAATTTTTGCCTCAGGAACATTATGCTCTTCAACAAGAATCGAAAAACGTTTTAGAATTCCATGTGAGCATGAGGTAGGTGTCGAAGGAAAAGGACATTGTGAATCTGATAGAGCTTCTTTAAGTTTTTTCTACCGGCCATGAGAAATCTAATCCCATATCCTTGAGCTGGATAACATATCATATGACGCTAGATGTGCACGTCTTATGGCGCTAGATGTGCACGTCTTATGACGCTAGATGTAACCGTAATATGACGCTAGATTAGCCCGTACTCTAACGCTAGATATGCACGTACTATGACGCTAGATGAGTTGTACCTATGACGCTAGATGGATGAAAATGGACACTGCATATGATGCTAGATTAACATATCATATGACGCTAGATGTGTACGTCTTATGACGCTAAATCTAATCATAATATGACGTTAGATTAGCCCGTACTCTAACTCTAGATATGCACGTACTATGACGCTAGACGAGTTGTACATATGACGCTAGATGGATGAAAATGGACAGTGCATATGACGCTAGATTAACATATCATATGACGCTAGATGTGCACGTCTTATGACGCTAGATGTAACCGTAATATGATGCTAGATTAGCCCGTACTCTAACGCTAGATATGCACGTACTATGACGCTAGACGAGTTGTACCTATGACGCTAGATGGATGAAAATGGACACATCATATGACGCTAGATTAACATATCATATGACGCTAGATGTGCATGTCTTGTGATGCTAGATGTGCATGTCTTGTGATGCTAGATGTAAACGTAATATGACGCTAGATTAGCCCGTACTCTAACGCTAGATATGCACGTACTACGATGCTAGACGAGTTGTCCTTCTGACGCTAGATGGATGAAAATTGACACATCATATGACACTAGATTAAAATATCATACGACGTCGCACTGTTCGACGGAGAAGATGAGAGAGCCGTCGTTCGGTTTTCTTGTGGCTTCGTCGTAGACGGTGGTGCTATGTTAACGTCTAATCCACTTGTTATGAGTAGGAGTGTTGAATTCGATGTGTCCAGAGTTCTAAATGTGTAGGTAGGTTTGAAGGTGAGAGAGAGGATTAAAAGGTTTATTGATATTGATAAAGAAATAAATTATTCAATATATATGTCTTGTGAGAAACTAAATACATCAAGTATATGAATGTGTAAACAAAACAATAAATTTGGGAGGTAAGTATTATTTTAAGCCAAACCAACTTCAGAGGAAACACCATAGATAATAGCAGGGGGTTCATCAACGGTTTTGGTTTGACTAAATGAGGACGAGTTTTACCAAGTTCGTTATCGACAGCTGAAATGAAAACATATACATCTTCGATAATTTTAGAAGCAGGACCAATATTACAACTTTCGTTCTCACAATGGCTGAGATGAAAAAGATAGAAAACAAGAAAGAAGAGAATAGAGCACATTTGAGGGTATTTCAGGAAGGGAAATATTAGCTGGGTATTAGAAATTAATTAATTTGGTGAGATGGGTATTTAGTAGGCATAGAAAATAGTTGGGGTACTAGATGATAATAAGTTTGGTGAAAAGGTATTTAGTGTGACATTTTCCTTAATTATAATGAGACCTTAACCCAAATTTTTATTTTTATTTTATGTAAATTGACAATTTTATCCTTCTCATAAAAAAACCAAATTTTTACGAGACATCGAACTTATTTTTTTTCTCCCCAAAACCAAAAAAGGTGAAAATCATTGAAGTTATGAAGAAAGAGTTCAGGATTAGTCATTTTTCTCGAAAGAGTGAAAGGTATCCACCTCTGACTCTTCTTCGTACCTTTACATCTACTGAAATTTGCTTCAAAATGGAATCAAAGACCTCACTGTCACAGAAACCAAACTTTTTGTTTTTTTCTCAGATCAAATTTTCTCAGATTCGAAAATGACGATGATAGAACCGACGAAGGAAGCGGTAAAAATGGAGGGAGTAGTTCCGACTCCAGTTGCGGTGAGAGGAGTATAACCGCCATGACTTATTGTTCATTTGGTGGGAGGGGAAGAAAAAAACAAAAAGGATGGAAGAAAATTATTAATTTAAATCAAAATAATTTGTTTGTTTAATTGGATTTTAATAATTAAAATCTAATTATGTTTTAACTGAATTCTATTAAAATCTAATTGTGTTTTAACTGAATTCTTCTTTGTTTTTTTGTGATTTTTTCTGGATTAGTTATATATGATTTTTAGTTAAAAAATTGGTTTTATATGAGAAGGATAAAATTGTTATTTTACCTAAAATAAAATAAAAAATTTAGTTGCGGATCTTGTTATAGCCAAATGGGGTCTCCATATAACACAATTTTTTTTTAATGTTAACACCAACAGTTAGAAATCAATAAAATATCTAATAAATCTTAATCAAAATCTAATTAAACCGATGGGTACAAATTGATATGTTTAATACTTATTTTATTAGTTTGGTTCATTATTATAATTTATAACTATTATTAAATTTTCAAACTACAGTAGAAACTTTATAAAATAATACACTTGGACAACCAAAATTTATTAATTAAAAGAGTTATTAATTAATCGATAAATTAATAATTATTAATTTATATATTAATTTATATTTTATTAATTTATAGTAAAATACTTGGTTTACAAACACTTTTCAAGCTTCCGTTGAATTATACAATACATGTATATGCAATGAACGGTCCAGTTTGAAAGAAACCTTCAATATTCCACTTTGTTATGCTTTTTGTGTTCAATGTATCACTTTATGGACATTATAAATATTTTCTATATAAATTAGGGATGACAATGGGTCGGGATGGGTGCGGGTGTAGCTAAACTCGTAACCCATCCCGTCTATATTTTTTCAAACCCATACCCTAACCCGTACCCGTCGGGTAGTAATATTTTCTTCCCACACCGAACCCGGTGGGTTCGGGTACCCATCCCCGGATACCCATTGAAGCAAATATATGGTATTTTAGAAAATCTTTTAATATATACTATATGCTAAAAGAAAAGAAAAATATATGGTATATTTTAATATATGGTATTTTAGCAAATCTTTTAATATACGGTTAGTAAATATTTTTGGAATTTAAATAATAATAATATTTAGACCAAAAAATATATTTAAAAATGAGAAATCAAAATATCAAATTTAATGTTTAAATGTAGAATGATATTTTTGAGAATATATTCTATCTAGTGATAATTAGCAAATATTTTATATTTTTGTTATGTTATTAATAATTAATATATGGTGTATGCTAGTAAGTTTTTCAAATTTAATTAATAATATTAGACTTAGTATCAGTTTTGTATAGAGAATTTTTTTAAAAAAAAACTAAAAAATCAAATTTAATATTTGATGTAGAATAATATGTTTCAAAATATATTATATATATTAGCAAATAATACATTGTTTTGGTATTACATAATACAGATATGAATATTAATAACATTATTTTAAAATTAGATAAATCATATTAAAGAATATGATATATTATATAATATTAATTTAGCGGGTACCCGTCGGGTATTAACCGGTGGGTCGGGTTCAGGTTGGGTACCCGCGGGAAATTTCTTAAACCCATAACCCATCCCAGATCCGACGGGTAGTAACTTTTCAAACCCACCACCCATCCCTGAATTTTTTTTAAAACCCATAACCCATCCCATCGGGTCGGCTCGGGTTGGATACCTGCGGGTTCGGAAAAAATTGTCATCCCTAATATAAATACAAGATCAAAATAAGTTAACACAAACAAATCATACACACAATATGGCTTCTCATCTTAAAGGTGTGAAAAAAACAACAATGACAGACGAGATTCGAAGAGCATTATGCAAGCACAACAAGGATAATCCAAGTCTCACTCAAAAACAATTGCAAGAATGGGTTCATAGTAACTATGGTTTGCAGGTGAGTCAAACGATAATATCAAATACAGTTAAGCGGTCTTTAGAGCATCTCTCACTTGTTCCGAAAGAGGCGATGTTAAGCGACACAAACTGGCAAAATTTCCTAACCTAGAAAAATATCTCTATGAATGGATTCTTCAATATCAAGAACATGTGAATATGACAGGTGAACTAATCATCGAGAAGGCGAAAAATCTCATGAAAGATATTTATCCAGTGGATACTCCATACTTTACATTTTCTATTGGTTGGCTTGGAAATTTCAAAGCAAGATATGGAATTAAAAATTTCCGGCGTTTCGGAGAGAGTGGATCTGTTGGACAAATTAAAATCCATAAGAGGTAAAGTTGATTAGTTTGAAATGAAAGACATCTTTAATATGGATGAAACATGTTTGTTTTTTTATTATTTTATTTTATATTTTGTACTTTAGTGATGTAATTATTTACATGTTTTGATCTTAAACAGGTTTGTTTTTTAGACTTCAACCAGATCATTCCCTTGCAACAATGTAGCTTGATGGGAAAAAACAAGGCAAAGAAAGACTAAATGTTGTTATTTGTTGTAATGAGGACGGTTCGGAAAAACTTCCTTTATGGATTATTGGGAAATATGCTAAACCAAGGTGCTTCAAGAATGTAAACTTGAACAATCTGAACTGTGAGTACCGTGCTAACAAACGAGCTTGGTTGACTGGTGTATTATTTGAAGAATATGTTCGCCAACTTAATAAAAAAATGGTTGGAAGAAAAATTCTCTTGATTGTGGATAATTGCCTTGCTCATCCAAAAATTATTGAAGGATTGCGAAATGTTGAATTATTATTTTTTGCCACCAAACACAACTTCAAACATTCAACCTTGTGACGCGGGGATCATACGAGCTTTTAAGATGCATTATCGTCGTCGATTTTATAGAAGTCTTTTGGAGGGTTATGAATTAGGGGTTCCAAATCCAGCAATAATAAATGTGTTAGATGCAATGAATCTTGCAATTTCAGCATGGTCTATGAATGTTCGTGCAAATACAATTGTGAACTGCTTTCATCATTGTAAACTTCGATCAACAGATAACACGACTTTTGAAAACTCAGATAAATGTGGTGAAAGCACTCAAGAACTCCAGAATTTGATCAAAGAGTTGGGTATTCGCAATGCAATGGATGTCGAAGATGTTCTGAATCACCCATAAGAAAATATAGTTGCACAGTTGTTGACTGATGAATAAATTATTGAAAGCGTTATTGGAATTAATAAAGATGATATCGATGAAGAAGATGATATAAGTTCTACAATGGAGCCCCCTTCGCGAAACAAAGCTATTAAAGCGGCAATCACATTGAACAATTTCTTGTTGAGCTATGAGAAAACAACACAAGAAGTTCTTACCATGCTAAGGAAAATTAGAGACGAGATTCAAGGGGAAATTAATTTCAACAAAAAACAAAAGACAATTGAGTCATTTTTCAAGAAACCTTCATGGATCATTCATGTAATATGCTATATATAAGGAACTATTAATTTATATTTTATATGGGGTCTAAAGGAATTATCAAAAATATATTATCTTATAATTTTAGCGAATTATTAATTTAGCACCCTATCCCCGAGTCGGGACCGGCCAAAAATATTATCTTAGAGAGTTTATTAAATAATCGAGTATTAATTTATCGCATTTCTACTATAATATGCTTCAAAACTATAAACATTCATATAAAAATCGGAGCAACCTTAGTGTACTAAACCTATTTATTTTGTTTTAATGACGATATAGCTAACAAAGAATAAGGATGATTCTAAGATATCTAATAGATTTATTTTTCATACCATCACGAATCACTTCAAGAATCAACGACTCCACTTTTGTTATTATGGGTTCCACATCGAGAGGTAACTTGAATCAAAGTTATCAAATTTTGTTATATGTTTTGATTATTAGAGATAAACATCAATTTAAATTGTCTCTAGTTTACGAAGATGGATGGTTTGTTTTATGGATATTCAGCAGTTAATCGCAAACATAAAAAATAAAAAAAATGTTAAGAAAGATAATTTATTTTAACGAAGCTTCATGACTCTCTTATATTCCGTAAACATGTTTCTCTCATTCTACCAGTGTGTTTATATATAAGTATATTATATATCTATTTTAGTTGTTATTGTTTATGATATATATATATATATATAAATCATTGTGAGCTATAACCCAACACACATTTGCGAAAATGAGAATTTTGATACTAATGAACTATAACGTTTCTTAAGATATGTAATTATAATATTTATTTTAGGTATTGTTGTTTAGGAGATACAAATATACATATGAGCTGTAACCCAACACACATTTGTGAAGTGAAAATTTGATGACAATGAACTATAACGTTTCTTGAGATATGTGATTGTAGGATTATTTTTGTTCGTAATAAGTGTTGATTTAAATGTTTTAGGCTTTTAGTCGTTTAATTAAGAATTCGGGTATCAAAAGAGATACACATTTAAAAGAAACTTGGTTTATTTTGTCTGTTAGTTTATTTTTACTGATTAGTTCAATGGAAGATCGAGTTTTATAGTAAAAAATTGTAAATTATTTGATGTATTATATAGGTTAGCCTTTTGCTATAGTATAATTTTTTGAGGATGAATGCAAGAATCGTCCAAGTGTAACAAATCAATTGTATATATTGTTTTACATACCAAGATAGATATCAAAACTTTACTTTCAAACTTGAATATATACACCTATATTTACTATAAAATTAATTTGATCACATCGAAAACTAAGCTCAAAACACACAAAAGAAGCTTGAAATTTTACAAAGGATGTCGAAATACATAGACCAAAGTATGTTCCAGCATCTACTTTTGTCTCTTATTTTTAATTTTTTTTCTTCTTATTGAATATATACTGAGTGCATTCTCTTTGTTTCTTTACAGTATTCTCTTACAACTTTTGGGGCATATAATTTATACTACAATCTAGGATGGACTCTGAATCCGGTATGTTTGAGGTTGTGTTTGTGATGTAGCGTCTAAATAAAATGTTTCATATTTTCGATTTTTACGTTGCTTTGTTTTGCAGGATTTTTTGAGCAGGTTTCAAGGTCAACATCCTGTGAGAGAGAGATAATAAGGAAAAATTAGATCAAGACATCTTAATCATAAAGTATTTTATAAAATCTTTTTTCGAATAGATCAAACCAAGAGTTTATTGTCACGTGCTAAAGATTATCTGACTAATAATTATTTGACTGATTTAAAATGTTAAGTTATCTTTAGTGAGATTATGCACTGTATGATCCGATTATCACAAAGACGTGTTATGTATTTAATTGCTACTTAAGAAGATTAGGCTATTGAGTGATATGTTGTGACAAGTGTAAATGGCTATCGTAGATTATAATCTTTGTTTATCTTTGTGTGAATGACAAAAATCTTATGATTGAATTGAGTGTTATTTTTTTTTTTCATTTTGTTCTTTTGCTTCATTTGTATGTGAAACCTGGATGAATTTAATGAAGTTTTTTTTATTATTTTTATGGTTCATGATTTTTGCTACATATTGTGTAGGAGGAGATTTTTGTGAGTTTTTTATTGAGAGCTGAAATTGTGATAGCAGGTCTGCAACCTGGTTTTGAGGTCTGCAACCTGGTTTTGAGGTCTCTTGTGTGAGACTATTAAGTAAAATGAATTCTATCAAAACAAGATTTGGAGAAGAAAGGAAGAAAAGATTGAGTTTATATAGAGTAAAGAACACGATTTGAACGAATAAAAATTGTTTGTGGATAAAGACATTGAAAAATATTATGCAAGTCATATGGAAGAAAAGTAGATTATCAAAGAAGAGGCTTTGAACAGTGAGTCGTCCCTCGACTATCGCGTTTGGTGGCAGATAGTCCCTGGACTTTCAAATGTCCATTGGCAGTCCCTAGACTATCGCGTTTGGATAAAGTTAGTCCAAAGGATCCTCTGATCCACCAGATGCTGCCACCTGCCTCCATACTCCCCAGTCTTTTGTGTCACCAGTAGTCCCTTGACTTTAGGTACGATTTTTCCCTTTGACCAAAATCCTTGTTGGCATAGCTGTTGGTGAGATGGAAAATTTTAAATACGTGGCACCTTAATGGGTCCATTTTATGTGTCATTGTTTAATTTAATTAAGTTAAATTAATAATTGAACACCCTTACATATATATTCCTAATTTCATCTTCCTCGAACTCGAATGCCTTCTCCTCTCTCCTTTCTACTTTCTTCTTATTATTTTTTCCTTCTCCTTTTATTCGTTTCCTAAAACCAGTAAAAATATTTCATCTACATCCTCCATTAATGTCTACCAGCTCTACCTCTTTCTCTTATAAAAAAATGAAGATTCGGTGTTGACATGCTTTTGTGGGAAACCTTTGGTAATTTGTACCTCATGGACAGAATCGAATCCAGGGAAGAGATTTTATGGATGCAGAAACTATCGGGTTAGTTTAATTTAAGCTAAATCTTCTAAAACCCTAATTTATGTTTAGAACCCTAGTTTTTTAAAACCCTAAATTGATATAATGTTACAGAGTATTGAAGGAAAATATGGGTTTTTTGAGTGGGTGGATTCACCAGTTCCTCATCATTCCAAAGAATTAATTATGTCGTTGAAGAAAAAGATACTCAAGATTGAAGGTGAGAATGGTAGTCCGAAGACCAAAAATAGTTTGTTGATGTTGTTTTGCTGCATTTCTTGTCTATTTTTTTATTAGTCTTGTTAAGAACTAAGAGACAACAATGTAATTTATGGTTTGATAAGCAATGTACATTTTGGTTTGATTTGCAATGTAAGAACCGGTTCTGGAGAAGTAATTTTATTAGTATTGTTCTTTGTTTGGTTTGGTGAAGTAATTTTATCAGTATTAGAACTGGTGTTGTCTCAACATTTTTTTTGTATTAGAACTGTTGTTGTCTCAACATTTTATTAGTATTTGTTTTCAAGCTTATGAACCTTAATGGACTATTTGCAAATCAACAAATTAGAGTAGTACTAACACTACTAAATTTTGATTCAAAATAAACCTTAGAATTTCATTCATAAATAGCCAAGCTTACATCACATTCCAACAGAATACATTATCAACAGATAATACAAAAAATTAGACAAGACTATGAACACCTATTAACAACAACACCCTTAGAGTTCAGACTTATAATTGTTAACAAAAGTAGACAAAAAATAGTATACTTTAGAACCAAAAAATTAGTTTCCAGTGTTCAACAGTCTATACACTAGACAATCCTAGAAGTATCATCTGGTGCAGCAAATGAACACCCAACAGCAGATGACTTCGGGACTCGTCTTGGTCTCTTCCATCTCTCATTTTCCACTCTAGATGCCTCTTTGAATGGAGGCATTTCCCTTGCCGACACCCAGTTTCCAGTAGTATCCTATAATCATACATTACCCTATTAATTATAACTAATAGACCAACAAATATTAACAATGCCAACAAATGCAACAACACTAATGAATACAGAAACAACAACACCAAAACCATTTTGTAAAAGCCTACCTAACAACTCAACACCACTATTGAATACTAATTAAATGCACACCAGCTTTACAGTAGGAGAGATAAGAATCTTACATTTCTTCCCACCCCTCTTCTTGTGGCTTGTGCACCTTGTCCTCCACCAGCTCTTGGATCAACACAATAGACAAGGCTCCTTTGCACCAAAAGGACAAAATCGATATCATTGAAAAAAATGAAGACTAAAAAAGAGAATACCAAATGTTAAAAACCTTACATCAGGCATTGTGTTAGCAGTTGCTCATCTCCCAACCTATTTCACCACCAAAGAAACCCAATCACCATCAATTATCCTAACTCTCTCAAAAATCAAAAGTGTGAAGAATACAAAAAAGTTACCAGGAGGTTAGCCGCTCTTTTTGCTGTCTTTCTAAGACGAGCATTGAAACGGGCTTCATGTGCTCTGTTAACTCCACCAGCAGTAGGTTCAGGTCCTTCTGTGTTGGTTGCAACCCCATCATCAGCTGGCCCAGTCCCAACAGTTACCTGTGAGCTGTATATAGCTCTCTGTGAGCTGTCTGCAGCACCAGTATCCCCAGTCTCTGACCCAGCAGCAGCTTGTGAGGACTCTCCAGTGGTTGGCAAACTCCTTATGTTGTGTCCTGGCTTCTTGAATTTTGTGCACTTCAATTGAATGAACCTTCTAGAGACTTTTTATCCAACCGGTGGTTCAAGCTCGCTTTTGTCCCTTCTTCTTTTTATTACCTTTTCCCCCCTTTTGACTTCCATAGGTGGTGAATAACAGAGAGGGAAGGAAGATTTCTTCCACAACAACTGCCCATTGATAGGGTTAATAGTATGTGCATAGATGGCTCTATTAGTTTCATTGCGGTAGCAAGAAGGAATGAATTATATGGGTCTTTTATTATCAGCCCATATACCCGCAATAGCATGAGTGCAAGGTATACCACTCAGTTGCCAACTCCTACACGTACATGTCTTTTGAGAAATATCTACAACAAATTTCCCTCACTCTGATTTGATTTCATATTGTGGACCCCCAGATTCTTCAATCCAGCACCTCCCAGCTGCCTTTATACTCAACTCCAGCTTCTTCAATATACTTGGGCAGATTTCACCCTTCCAGGTAGCACTTCTCTTTTTAAGCTTCGCTAGTCTTTTCATTGTTTGCGTTCTGATACCATCCATCAATGTTATGATGGATTTCTCCCTTAGGTGTAGAATAACCATATTGAAAGTCTCCGCTACATTGGAGGTCTGAATATTGCAGCACGTGTCTTTTTTGTAGTGGGCTCTAGACCATTGTCTTGATGGTTTATCTTTAAACCATTTGAAAGCGTCAATATTAACCCTTTGCATTTCTGCCATATGCGCATCAAACTCCCCAGGGTATGTGGCTCTAGCTGCTGCCCAAAAGATCCTTTTCTCTAGACGACCAGGGTGTGATTTTTTAAAGTTGACATACAAATGCCTACAACAAAAGCGATGTTCTGAGTTTGGAAAATCTTCCAACAATGCAAGGACTAACCCCTTATGTTTGTCACTCACAAACAGCCACGCTCCCTGGTTTTGGATGTCGAGGTCCTCCTCTAGCAATTGCAGAAACCAACTCCAACTTGATCTGTTTTTATTCTCCACAACAGTCCACGCAAAAAGGTACATTTGATCGTTAGCGTCTACACCAACAACCACCAAAAGCTGGCCTCCAAAAGCTCCCTTAAAAAAGAACCCATCGAAGACAACAACTGGCCTACACCCTGCTTTGAATCCCCTCTTACCAGCACCCAAACACATGTAGAAGCGCTCAAAGATATTGTTCGCTTGCTTAATAATGCAAGTTGAACCTGGATTAGTCCTGATAATCTCCTCATTGTAGTCCAACAACCTCACGAATTTCTGTTTGTCATTCCTCAATATCATCTCATGAGCAATAGACTTAGCCCTATACCCCTTCTGCCTGTTAATTCAAACAAGGAACTTTATGCTTAAGGACGCTATCAACGACGTAACTAAATCAATTGATATCTACCTCCCACTGTGGCAGGTAGTAATTAGCAATCCAGATGTCCATCATATTATTGTTTTCATTTGCTGGAGGACATGTATGGTTGTCAACCAAGGTCTTCAACACCCACCTGTTACTGCATCCCATTGTGGAGCAGTATGCTTTCCAAGGACAGCCCTCTGCTGAACACACAAATAAGATTCTTTTTTGTCATTTTTCTTCATAACAACGTACCTCCGCTGCTTAATCCCATAGTTATTTATAGCCTCCTTAAGCTCACTTACAGTCGTGAATTCATGCCCTACTTGTAGCTCTACACTGGCCAAGTTACGGGTGGATTGAACTCTGAAAAATTATACCACAACTCCACGTCATCGTCGAGCTCTACATCAGAGTTTGCCGGTGTATTCAGTGCATCCGATGCCGCGTACTCTGTCTCGATATCCTCTGCATCCCCTTATTGTTCAGGTGGGACAAACTGGTGTTGTTGCTCTCCAGCCTCATCATCTGCCTCTGCCGCTTCTGCTTCACCAACATTTTTATCCTGCGCAGATGATTCAACCTCAACTCCATCAACTCCATCCCCCCAGCGTACATCAGGCCCTAACTCCTTTATGAATGCAGTCCAATTCGAAGAATCTTCAACGAGAGGTTATTCAGTGGGCTCAGTGTCGTTGTCAACCCTCTGTGCATTGGGCGCAGTAGCATCACCAGCCTCTTATCCACCCCTACAAGCTTCTTCTTCATCCCGACCAGCCTCTTGTCCACCCCTACAAGCTTCTTCCTCATCCCCACCAGCCTCTTGTCCACCCTACAAGCTTCTTCTTCATCTCCACCAGCATTACCAACTGAGTCTTCCTGTTGATCAACTCTTTGACCAACATCTTTTTCACCATCACCATCACCCACTGTTTCTTCTTCTACCCCAGCATCACAACCATCTTGTTCACCCCTACAATCAGCTACATCTGTCTGCATAGTGGTCCTTTCTTCAACTGTTTCCGCCTCTACACCGGCCCTTTCACCATTTTGTTCTACCCTACAATCACCATCACTAACAATATCTTCCACCCTAGCCCTTTCACCAACTGCTTCCTCTTCCACACCAGCCCTTTGGTCAGTTTTTTCTTCGACCGTCTGTTCTCGAACCCTCTGTTCTTCAACAGCCATAGCCTTAACAAATTCATCTGTATCCCTATTCACAAGGTCTTCCTCACTACTCTCCCTCTCTTTCTCTTTTTATGAATATGAACGTGATTCTGAAAGTTCAACCACCGGTGGAGTTTTAACTTTTGGTCTTTTTGAAGGGGAAATTATCTCTAGTGGCAGAACATCTTCTATATAAAGCTTTAAGAATCTGCGCTTGTCTACCAGCTTGGACATTTCTAGTGCATCTGCATCGCTATCGACATTCACCAAACCCTTATCATCCTTGCGTGCCGGCAGTTGGTAGGGAAATTTAACACACCAAACTTTTGTTCAGGCGAGCACATCATGTAAATGTGCTCGCTTAGGTAGATTAGTGACATCTTGTCGGGGTTCACATTATCAACTAATGTCTCCTTACCGGCCATATATGTTACGATGCCACTTTTCTCATAGAATTTACCACAATGACGTACTACCATGGTGAATAATTCACGATTCACACCTGCAAATATCACAACCCCTTATCATTTAGCAACAATTACTCAACACATAAAAAATGACTACGACTGCAACAACAACAACGACACAACAGCAACACTCAATCTGCCTTTACACTCAAACAACAACAACACTCAATCTATACCAACACTGAAACAACAGAAACACTGAAACAACAACACTCAATCTATACATACACTCAAACAATAACACTCAATCTATACCAACACTCAAACAACATTAACACTCAATCTATACCAACACTCAAACAACAACAGCACTCAATGTATACCCTACTGCATATCTAATGCAGCAACAAACATCCCTAATGTAGCAAAAACAAACAGCAATCATCTGTCTAGTCCTCTGCAGAAAAAAACAGAGTAAAACAATCAAAACCAAATGACGAAATGTAGCACTTTAACAATCAAAACCAAATAACAAAAAACAAACAGCAACCTAATCGACATCAAACCCTATTATACTGATTAATCGATAGCAACCTAATCGATATCAAGCCCTACTAACAATATCGAAATGTAACACAGAATACATTTATCATAGAAACACAATGAAGCAATAAAACGATACATTAATACAAAGCGATACATTAATCAGACAAATATGGAAACAAACTAAATACCTGTATATTCTTCAGAGAAATCCAATTCGATTTTGACATTCTTCTGTTTCCTCCTCAAACCCTTCTTCATTGTTGAATCGCGTTTGCCACAAATTAAGGCTAGCAACAGGGTGTGCAGACTGTGATTAAGGAAGATGATTTGGGTTTTGTGTTTCGATTTGGGTATAGATTTAGGACCATATAGATTTGGGTATAGTTTAGGGTTTAGATTAGGGTTTGATTTGAGGATTTGATTTAGAACAAGGGAGAGGGGAGAGGAGAAAGTCGATGGATTGAAATTTGAAAAAATATAGTATGTTCAGGGATGCAGAAAATTTAGGGTTTAGATTTGGTTTAATTATTTTAATAAATTGAATTAATTAAAATATAAAATATAAAATATAACGCACCGATTGATAATGTTATAAATGAATTTGGGAAAAAAATATTTCACGTAGGCTAGATAATGCCATATGGATAAACTTACTTAATTTTTAATGTCAAGCTGTAAAATTGGGGTTTGACCTAAAGTCAAGGGACTACTGGTGACAAAAAAATTGGGGAGTATGGGGACAGATGTCAGCATCTGGTTGTTCAAAGGATCCTTTGGACTAACTTTATCCAAACGCGATAGTCCAGGGACTGCCAACAGACATTTGAAAATCCAGAGACTATCTGCCACCAAATGCGATAGTCGAGGGACGACTCACTGTATAAAGCCTCAAAAAAGAAGGACCATAACTTAAATTGGATTGAGTTTTAATTGCGGGCCGATTTATTTTATAACTTGGACCAAATATTAAATTAAATATAAAATAAATAGGATTGAGTGAAAAGTGAAAAACAAATATTAAATTACTACAGCATCCTACGCGCGAAAGATGTCGTAGATGGTCAATAGACAAAATTGTACAGAAAAATAACTTACATAAATAACTAGTTTGTTGCAATTTTTCAAACTCCGGAACCATTTCCTACGCGCGATCTGTCATGTTTTCTAGCCTCGTTAACCCTATTAACTTTAGTGAGACGAATGACAAACCTAGGATCTGGGATTTATCATGTTCTCTCGTTGTTAACCCGACCCTGTTAACTCCCTTGCGAACTTCAAGCAGTGATTCATCCATATATGGATCTTCTGATTATTTTCACTTTACCATGATATATCCATAGATGCATCCTTTTTATTATTTTCTCTTTACCACGATAGATTTTCAATATTTGGATTCTATGTTGTTGTTGGTAAAGCGTTTTTTAGGCACATAACAACTAAACTCTTTCTCTACAACCAGAATTTAACAATTTGGGAGCGTATAGCTGATATTAGCAAAAATAGTGTAAACATCCCACATCGGTAAGTGCCGATACAACAGGTTAACTTAGTCTGCTATAAAACAAAAGAATCAAGCCACAAGTAAAGCATGATCCTTCAGGCAGCTTTTAATGAGATGTGATGAGTGGTAAATACTCGCAGTTTTGTGAGATGGATATCTGCCCCGCCTGTATACGACAATGGGGTATCCTAATATTTGCTATCTGATCTCTATGCCTAAATGGTCATCACAATTCAAAACAAATTTTAATCTTTTCTTCTTTATATTCATATTCTCTTAAATATCGAAGAATGTATAATGTCTAACAAATTAGCATTGCTGCCTCTGCCTTACAACACTGCAAATTTGAAATTACTGTCGTATCTTTAATAAATATACTCTTTGAAACTCTCTTTTGTTTGTGTTTAACGCAAAATGAAAGGCGTTAATCTGTTTTTTCAATTCAATCCAGGGTTTTTTCTTTAAAACTAATTGAGAGTATGTATATATATTGGTGAATGTAGCGATGGTGATGTAACATTCGCACGACCGATGTGTTTTTCAGATTATACCAGGAAGAAGGTTATTCTTTTTAGAAAACGCTAGGCCACTAGCTGTATCGTTTTTGGTACTGCCAGCGATATAGCGTAACGAGGGTGTGGTGCCGTTGATATGTCTACTATATCAGTGGTGTTCGACATCTATTTGATAATCTTGATATGTATACTATATCGGCGGTGTAGTGATAATTGTTACATCGGTGTTGTGATGAACCCTACATGCTCCATGCCACATCTGGTGATTGCACTCTGCATGCAAATTACCCAATAGGAGAAGGTACAATAAATAACAATACTTGATTTATGGTTCATCGAGTCTGAAGGTAGTGGCAATAATGTTGTGGTAACTGAGGAGAAAGAAAGCAATACAGAAATCTGCCTTCAAAAAATTAAGACTAAGAATTGTGGGGCTACTCATTAAAAAATAACCCTCCAAAAATAGGCGTATGCCGCTTTGAGCAGCAACTACACGGTATTCTTTAGTAAAAGGCGAAAGAATAATTCGCTTTGTAGTTACTGCACGGCTACGTGAGAATAATTAACAGCATGAGCCTCTCCTTTATACAGTTTTAACTTCTGAATCATTTACAACGTTTTTGATGTGGGATTCTATAACAACCAACCTTGTGCTTGTCCAGTGAGAAGCATATCATATTTCTATCTCTTGTGTTTCCAACCTTGTGCTTGTAGAGTGAGAAGGATATCATATTTCTATCTCTTGTGTTTCCTTACTGCATTATATGTTCCTCCAAGTTACTTGTAATTGTAATTAAGGCTGTCTACGGTTTTAGAATACCGTAAAAAAAAAAAAAAAAAAACCAAACCAAACTAGAACTGGACCGAACTTTAATGTCCGGTTCGTGGTTCCATTTTAAAAACAGAAAACGATAAAGAACGGAAACAACAAAACCGGTTTGCAACCGAACCAATAAAACCGAATAGGAACCGAATCGATAAAGTCGGTCCGATACAGAACCAAACCGATAAAATTGGTAAACCAGTAGTATCGATAAGAAATCGAACCAAGACCCGATTAATTTATTATTATTAATTTATTATACATTATATTGTAAAAATTAACAGTAAATTACTCATTTATAATAAAAAAAATGAAAATTAATTTCTAAATAAACGTCTTTTAACAAATTCCCTCCCCTATAATTAACGCCCCTCTGAACTCCCTCTGAACTTTCCGGAAGGCTCTCTTCCTGTGAAGTATTTTGAAGTCCCTCTTTTATGGGTAGATTCACTGTCGTCCGCTTCTTCACAAATTAACTTCCCGTATTGATTCATGGATTTCAAAACACCTCTTCTATGCGGGAACACTCCAATTAATTAAATCTGTCATTTTTGCTGGTCAGGTTTACTGGTATTCGATCTTTATTCTTCCTTCTGGAATTGTTAAAGAGTTAAGTCAATACTTAAGGAGATTCCTCTAGTCCGGATCTGCAATGAAAATTCACGGGGCCAAAGTGGTCTGGTCCACTGTTGTCGCTCTTTACGATGAGGGTGGCCGTGGAATTCTAGACTTAAAACTCTGGAATCAGGCGGCCGTCCTCAAGCACCTCTAGTCTATAGTTAGTAACAAGCACAATTCAATTTGGTGTGACTGGATTAAAACTGAAAAGATTAAAAATAAAAGTTTTTGGAATGTTTCTATTGGTTCCTCTCCTTCTTGGAGCTGGAGGAAAATCCTTCGTCTTTGCCCTTTGGTGAGCAATTTTTACAGGGTGGCTATTGGAAATGGTCAAAAGACGAACACAAATAGATCGATGAATAATATTTTTTGACTTTCTTTTTTTAAAATTTTGTGATAAATTTTAAGTCGTAATTTGGAATTCACACTTGCAAAATGCAAACAAAAAATTAAAATAATATAAACTGTGAATAAAAAGGATAAATTTGAAGAAGAAAAAAATTGCGGATCAAATGTTAAAAATGAGTGTGAATTGCGAATCAATAGTTAAACTTGGATTTCTTTTTCACCAAAGCGTGAATTGCGAATATAAGATAAATGCAAATTGCGAAATAATGGTTAAAAGATACAAATTACAAAACAAAAGTTAAATTTGATAAATAAATGCAAATTGCGAAATAATGGTTAAAAGATACAAATTACAAAACAAAAGTTAAATTTGATTTTTTTTATATTTATTTTAGGTGAATTGCGTGAATTGCAAAACAAAAATTAAAGGAAGTGGGAATGGTGAATTAAAAATAAATGATTTTGAATTTTTTTTATAAAAAAATATCATTCATGGATTTAGTTTTATTCAATTTAATGATATTTTCAAATATTTTTTCAAATTATAACTCAAAATATATAGTTTAAAATTAAAATTATAAAAAGACTTATTCTAGATGAGTTGATAATTTTTTATTATCAAGATATCATATAGTAGCTTTTTTGGACGGAGTGATTAAAATTTGATTTATAGTGTTATACATCAAATTTTAGATTAAAAATATTATAATAAATTAACATAAATATAAAGGTACTCTCACATTATATTTTAGCAAACAGAGATTATTAAACATGAGAATGCGTTAGAGAAGGCGAGCAGGGAAGTCAAAACTCAGAGGATGTGCTAGAAACGCTCCAAGAATCAAGAATTGGGCTTCTTGATTTCAAGGCCTAACCGGAGTCGACTTTCTCAACCCTAGCCCCTCTCTCTATCATTCTCTCTATTGATCGATGCAATCAATCGTATCTGCTCTTCCTCTCGAAGAGCACCAAAACCCTAAATCGAAGCAACATCTACAAAATCAAAAAGACTTCCCAAATCTCTCTCCAGATCAGAATCACTCGAATGTCTTGCAACATCCTGTTTCTCAAGACATCATCTTCGAAAACCCAATCTTCGAAGATGAACAAACAATCCAAAAGCGATATGTAGAAGATTCAAAGAAGCAGAAGCAAGAATCAAGACCAACATATGTGGAGATGCTGAAAAAGAATACGGGATGGATCGACTCAAAAGCAAATGGAAAAAGAGATCAAGGTTTTGTGCATGCAAAATTCACTAGCAGAGTTGAAGATGATTACACCTTCGTCAAATTTGACGAATCAGATAAGCTTAAACTCTCATCTCTATCTAAATTTACTTTAATTGCAATTTTTTTGATTGGATCCCCTTATGTTGCTGATTTTAGGGTTTTCTTAAAAACATTTAGATTCATAGGGAAATTCAGTATGTTTAAATGGGATTATAGGCACATTTTATGGAATTCGATAATATTAATGATGTTAAAACCTTTTGGAAACGAACTGTAAGAACCATAGGAAAATTTACTTTTAGAATCCTTAGGTGGACAACAGATTTTAACCCCAAACGAGAGTCCCCTCTGACTCCCGTTTGGATTTCCTTTCCTAAAATTCCTGAACATATGTATAACCCAGATACCATTAAATATATTGCAAAGGCAATTGGATTGCCTTTGACAATATGGATACCATAAAAAATTGTGCTAGTTATAACCTATGTAAAGCCTGGACAGTAATTGATACCTCAAATCTTCTTCCCCAAAGACTTTGAATAAGCTTTGGAGATCGAGACGGTTAGTGGCAAGATGTCATTTACAATGACAAACCTGCATACTGTAAAAACTGTAGACATCTAGGACACATTGAAACTCCTTGTAAAGTTGAGGAATTAAACTCTAAAAAACAACAAAATTTGAAAGAAACTGTTAAAAAACATAAGGAAAAATGGATTCCTAAAATTAAATCTGTGATAGTCTTAAATGAACAAGAAACTAATGAACGTGTAGAGGATAATCAGAAAGTTCTTAATAAAGATGATGAAAAAAACATTGTAAAACCTTTATAAAAAATAACACTCAGATGATAATTGCTTGGTTTTCAATCAAAATACAAATCCTCCTGTTATAAATGATAGTGATGTTATTGAGGCTTTACAATCTATAAACCCAAGTAATATTTTCAGCATATTAAATGATGACAATATTTCTGATAAAGAATTGTGTGATATTTCTAGTGATAGAATAAATTTAAGCCTACCAAACTCTCCAATGAATAAACAGAAAGACATGCTAGATAAGATAGGTCATAAAAAATCTACTAAAGTTTAAATTAAAGGCCTAAAGAATAATTTAATTAACAAACCTCTAACTTTCAAAGGATCTGCAAGATCCTCAAAAATTACTAAAAAATGACAGTGTCTTTATTGAATTGGAATGTCAGAGGTGTTGGCAATCTCAACACCATAATAAGAATAACTAAAAAGTATTCAATAGATCTCATAGTTCTTTAAGAACCTATGATTTCTATTGAAAAAGTTGAAAAAACTTCTAAAAAACTAGGTTTGATCAATACTTTGGTAATACAAACAATAAAATCTGGATATTTTGGAAAAACTCTTATAAAATTAACATTGTTTTAGAATCTTATCAATTAGTTTATGCTATGGTAAACCATTCTGACTCTGTAAAAGAGTTTCTGGTTACCATAGTATATGCAAAATGTAATAGGCTTCAAAGAATGACCCTGTGGAATCAATTAAGAGATATATCAAACAATGATACTAATGATCCTTGGCTAGTGGTTGGAGATTTTAACACTATCTCCAATGCTAGTGAACAACTAAATTGTGTTACACTGTGTATGAACTCTACGGAAGACTTTAATAATATGATACTTGACTGTAAACTTGAGGATCCAGGATTCTCAGGTTCTAATTTCACTTGGATAAATAGCCATAAATGGAAAAGACTAGACCGGGCATTGCATAATGATAAATAGAAAGAATACTTTAATGTAACTAGGGTGAGACACCTGACCAGAACAGGGTCAGATCGCTCACCCTTAATAATTTCAGTATCATCAGTGTCAATTGATCATAAACCTCCCTTTAGATTTCAAAACATGTGGTTAAGTCACCTTAATTTATTATCAACAGTTGAAAGTAATTGGATTAATCCACTAGATACATCACCTCACTTTTATTCTTTCATTCATTTATTATGGTTTAAGCTTAAAAGATTAAAAATTCATTTAAAAACTTGGAATAAAGACATTTTTGGTAACATTTTTGACTGTATTGAGAAAACTGAAGAGGAAATTAGTATATTAGAAAGAATATTAGAGTCTTCTTACTCCATAGAAAACAATAGAAAACTTTATGAATTAAAATCTAGACATCTTGTTTAATTGGCTAGGGAAGAAACTTTCTGGTTACAAAAGAGTGCCTCTAAATGGTTAAAAGATAGAGACAAAAATACTAAAACATTTCATAATTATGTTAAAAAGAAAAGGTCTAGAAATAGGATAGATGAAATCATTGACAAAAATGCAATATTAGATGATCAAAAGCAAATAGGAGAATCAGCTGTAAATATTTCAAAGAACTACTCAATACCAAACCTATAACTGATGAACCTATACCTGACTTCCCACCTGATATCATACCCAAATTAGTCAATGACCTAGACAACCTATCACTCTTAGCTGAGCCAACTTCAGAAGAGATACATAGAGTTATTAAAAGCCTAAATAGTTCTAGTGTATCTGGAGTTGATGGTTTCAACTCCAGATTCTATATTGAATGCTGGTACATAATTAAAGAGGACCTGGTTAAAGCTATATCTGACTATTTTAACAAAGTTAGTTTCCCACAAGGAATTTTTGCCACTTCCATATGCTTAAGACCCAAGAAAAAACCTGCTAAAACTTGGTCTGAATTCAGACCAATCAGCCTGTGCTCTGTTTTTAACAGAATTATATCTAAACTTATAAATAACAGACTAAGTTTATTATTGCCCAAACTAATCTTTAAAGAACAAGGGGCACATGTCCCTAATAGAACTATACAAGAGAATATCCTGATTACACAAGAGTTAGTTCATGATTTAAATAAAAAACAGAGGGGAAGCAATATTATAATTAACTTGGATATGAAAAAAGCCTTTGATAAATTGAACTTTAATTTCATTTACCAAGTTTTGAAATCTTTTGGATTTAATAATCAGGTAATTAACTTAATTAAAAAAATCATAGAACATATACAATACTTAGTGATTATTAATGGTATAGCATATGGATACTCTAAATCTTCTAATGGCATTAAGCAGAGGGATCCTTTATCCCCCTCTCTCTTCATATTAGCTGAAGAATTCCTAAATAGAGGTGTGAATAAGAGTATAACTTTAGATCCCTCTCTAACCTTTAAAACCAGAAGCTCTATAACTATAAATTGCATAGCCTTTGCAGATGATGTACTACTGTTTTTAAATGGTTCTGTGAGAAATCTAAAAAAGATAAGCAATTTCATGAAAACTTATCAAATCTTATCAGGCCAGCAAATAAATTTACAGAAAACTACTTTTGTTGCTCCATCAATATTGACCAGACCTAGAATTAGAACTCTGGAACTCTTACTTGGCTTCAATCATAGTACATTAGCATTTAAACACTTAGGAATACCAATATTTCTAAAGAATAAGAACTCATACTATGATGAAATTATAAATAAGATCAGAATTAGTATAGATCATTGGAACTCTAAGTCTTTATCCTTTGGTGGCAGACTGATTTTGATTAAATCAGTTATGTTAGCCTACCCATTATACTATATGCAGTGTATCACAATCCCTAAATCTATCATTAATAGAATTAATAAACTCCTTAATAAGTTCTTATGGGGTCACACTGAAAACAATAAAAACATCATATGGAAAGATTGGCCTAGTCTATGTAAACCTTTAGTGAGAATGGTTTAAATATTAGAGATATTTCAACAGTTCAAGAAGCTTTATCATATAAATTGTGGTTCAATTTTAGGGCTAATAAAACTTTATGGGCTAACTTACTAAACAATAAATATTGCTCTAAACTTCATTCACTACAAGTCTTACCTAAGCAATCAGATTCTAAAATTTGGAAAAGGATGATAAAAGTCAGAACTAAAGCAGAAGAAAATATATACTGGGAAATTGGGAAAGGGAATGTAGATTTCTTCTTAGATAAATGGTTTGATAGTAATGCAATAATTCAATTGAACCCAAATGAATCAAACACCTGGTACACCAAAACTAAGGTTAATGAATACTAGCTTAATTACTCTTGGAACCTGACAAAACTAAAGAATGATGTCATTATTGATTTAGTTGTTAACAAGACAGTCAATATTAAAATAAACCAAAATAATGAAGACTTTATCATCTGGAGACATTCTCGAGATGGTAAATTCAATCTAAAACATATTGTTGATAGCATAAGAATCAAACATGTTAAATCCTTTTTCAAAATCCAAATTTGGAATAATATAACACCAACAAAATGCTCTATAACATTATGGAGAGTTTTAAACAATCTCATTTCTGTTGATACCAACATCCAATATAGAGGAATAAGTTTAGTCTCTAAATGCCAATTCTGTTCAGAATGTGAATCAGTTAACAATTTGTTTGTTACCTGTCCCATATTATGGAATGTCTGGTCCTACTTTTCAAACACCTTCAAAATTGTAGTTGGGAAACATATGACAATAAATCATATCGTTAACAAATGGTTCTCTTCTATACAGTCTAGAATACATATTAGAACGATAGTACCATCCTTGATAGTCTGGTCAACCTGGATAGCTAGGAACAAGATGAAACATGAAGGTAGAATCTGTTCTGATATTTCAATAATAAAACAAGTCAAATACATTCTATATTCTATAGACAGATCATCTTTATTAAAAAGAAAACATTGGAGATATGATTTACAAATAACTAAGGAACTAGAATGTTTCAACCATAGTTCTAATAGCAAATCCAGTCTATACATTAAATAGCATCCACCCTCTTTCAACAGACTTAAGCTCAATTACGATGGCTCCTCATTGTATAATGGAGAGTCTAGAAGTGGTTTCATCTTAAGAAACTATAGTGGTGATTTAATTGAAGGTCAAGGTATTCTAATAGGGAAGAGTTCACCTTTAGTTACTGAATCATTAGCTTTATTATATGGACTAAGACACTGTCTAAAGAACAACCTGACAGAGATTGATATTGAGATTGATTCCCTACAATTATTCAACATGTTAGCATATAATTAGTACCCCTGGTATCTATCTAAAGTATTAACATGTTGTAGAAAGTTGATATCATCAAAGATGATCTTAAAACACATTTTTAGAGAAGAAAATGTAGCTGCAGATTGGATAGTAAAGTTTGCTTTGGAAAAGAAGCAGGACTGTTTATTCAATGGAATGAACTGTCCTAGCCCACTCAATGCTATTCTATTGCTAGAAATCTTAAATTTGGGCTACTTTAGAATTTTAGACTAACATACTAACCCTTTTCAGGCAGGTACAAACCTGACCAATGAATTTGCTTCTTTTGCAGGTACAAAACAGAAAGACTCAGGAAGGGGACATATAGAGTACATAAGATTCAAGAAGCAGTAGATTGACGATTCAAGAATTGGAGCTCTAATCCATATCAAGTGCAACAAGGAACAACATATATGAGGAAGCATAGACATAAAGAAGCATTAAAGAAGATAAATAGTCAAAAGTAGAACTGCTTATCAAAACAATTCTAAAGTCTAAACTATGCTAATATACAACTCTAAGTTGTATCATTTCTTCTTTCAAATATTGAATGCGACATTTTTTATATAGATAAAAGCAAGCTGGTTAGATAAAAAAAGAGATTATTAAACATTTTAGAAAATTAAAAGTTTTTTGTTACATTAGAAACTATAAAAAACATTAAATAAATTAGTGTTTATTTACCATTATAGATTCCTAAATTTATAACCCATTAAATATTAGAATTGATAAGGAAGAATAAAAGACAAGGGCCGAATTGTAAAGAAAAAACTTGATATGATAAAATGCATAGAAATAAATGTATAAGGGCTGAAATGTATGAATTGTAAAGATATAGCCAAAATAGGAAGAAACCAAAAAGCGGGGACCAAAAGATGTAATTAAACCGAATTAAAGCGTGTAGGGTCCGCAATTGTACTATAAAAGGACCACACACGCTTCACGAATCCCGGGATGAATAGTACGAGACTTTCTCTCTCTATACTGTTTAGCACTTTCTCTCTCTAGATCTGACACTCAAATATTCCTCTATCACCTAATCCTTTATCAACAAATCTTCGCATAACAAAATCACCGTCAGACCATCTTTTAACTCTTCAGTGGCGCCGTCTGTGGGAAACAAAAATCGCTCCGACGATAATCACTTCCTAGAAATAATTCCTGTTCCGAGGAGAACCATGGAAGGCCAAGGGGACGATTTAATTGATCACTGCGAGGAAAACATGGAAGCGGATGACTTTCAGGACGACTTGGAATCCGAAGGAGAAAGAGGTCGGCGAGTCGAGAACGCTTTCGACGAATCCGCCCTCTTGGCTCAGAGGAATGAACTGCTGTTGGAAATCGAAAGGTTGAAGGCGGAGAAGGAAGCCGCCCAGAAAAATGTTCGGTCTGAGATAAGAAGAGAACCCGTCGAACAAAGGGAAGAGCGGGACGTTGAAATTCGTCCCAAGAAGAGAGATGATAAATCTCGGAGGCGTGAGCGACGGTCTCCGAGGAGGAGAGAAAAGTACCGTTCGGACTCGGCTACTTCAAGCGACTACTCACGGTATAGTACTTCTGAATCATCTCCCCGAAGATACCACAGGAGGAAAAAGCGTAATCAGAGGCGAACTGGTGCCCGAAGGGGAAGGAGTTCGGAGAGGAAATCCTCGCGGGAGAAGAGTCGCCACGACCGAGTTGGTGATCGCTCTCATGAGCAGGCAAAGTGCCTTGGGAAGGATGATATGGGCCCTCGAAATTCAGAATGGCAGCAGCAATACACTTTGCCCTCCGAGGAGGGTCTGTACTTTTCAAACAACGATAATTTGAGGTCCAACATTTATCGTACAGGGCATAATTGGAGAGCCTCTCCTCTATCCTCGGATATCTTAGTGGGGAACCTCCCAAAGCACTTTGACATTTCGAAGCTTGAAAAGTTCGATGGGACTCAGGATCCGGACAATCACATCGAGCAGTTTAAGAACTTTATGATAAACTTCGACGACGATGATAAGCTTCTGTGCAGAGCATTCTCTCAAACTTTCAAGGGAGTGGCATCTAAATGGTACAACAGGCTACCTCAGGGCTCTATTAAGAACTTTGACATGTTCTGGAACATCTTTAGACAACACTTCGTGGGGAGCAAGAAGTTTTGGGCCAACGGAGACAGCATAATCTATTGTCGACAAAAAGTGAGGGAGAGCCTCAAAAACTATATCAATCACTTTGTCAAAACCAAAACAGATATGGAGTACTGTAAGGATTCGGTAGCGCTTGCAGCGTTCAGGATGGGCTTGCTCCCCGGGTTGTTGAAAGACACGGTGGCAGAAAGTCAGGCGATGACCTTCGGAGCATTGCTAGATCAAGTTGAGAAGAGAATCTTGGTGGAAGAAACCCAAGCCTCAGAGAAAGGTTCCGGAGAGCAATTGGACCATAATCAATTTCAAAGGACTGAGCCAAGCTCTCAGGGCCCTCGATCAAACGTTCAAGCTAAAAACACGGGTCAGTATCCTCCAAGGCAAAAATCAAACCCGCAGTACTATGGCAATCAATCAAACCACAATCAAGGGGGAAGATACATGTCAAACAAATGGACTCAACCCGACTACTTTGCGGAGTTGACAGAAAATGTTGCTGCGATATTTGATAAGGCTAAGTCTTCGGTCACGTTCAGGAAGCCTTTTCCCATACAAACACCGAGGGAAAGCAGAAGCGTCAACAAATATTGCAAATATCACGAGGATGTGGGCCATGACACCAAAGATTGCATAGCCTTGAAGAAGGAGGTGCAGGCTCTCATTGAGAATGGAATGCTGTTGGAGTATGTCAAGAAACACTCCCAGAAAAACGCCGTGGTAAAAGTTATCTCGAAGAATACTGACACAGCCATGGTAATTTCTGAAGGGGTTGACGATTTTGACATCAAACAAGAGTATTTGGACCCCAAAGTCGGGAGGAACAATGTAAACCTGGTAGAGGAAGAAATTCCGAGGGGGAGGGTGGACAGCCTTTGTGCATTTTTCGATTCTTTAGCAATTTTTGGCGGAGACACAATCGCAGGAAATTCTAATAGCTCTCGCAAAAGGCACATGGTGAATCTGACCACCCAGATCGAAGCTGGAGTCTCCGCACAAATGCATCGCTCGCCTTCTCCTATTATTTGTTTTGATGATGATGATATGCGTAATGTTGCAGGCCCTCATGAGGACATTGTAGTGATCGCGGCAGGCATTGCTGGGGATCAGATTCAAAAAATACTCATTGACACATGAAGCTTTGCGAACATTTTGTTTATGAGTACTTACCGCTGCATTTCTGACCCACCGGTCATCCGAAGATCCGACAGGATAATAGTGGGTTTCACTGGTGCCACAACGGTTGTTGTGGGGGAGTTTCAATGTATGGTAGAGTTGGGTCGTGGACCATTTAAAAAAGAGGTGGAGGTACTCTTCATTGTGGTTGACGCACCAACCTCTTATAATGCTATCCTGGGTCGCTCTTGGTTATCTCGGATGCATGGCGTCATCTCCACGGTGCATCAATGTCTAAAGTATGTGATCGGGAACAATATTGGAACAGTCAGAAGTAGCCAGAAAATGGCACGAGAATGCTACCAGATAGCCCTGTCTTCCAAAGGGGTTCGAGGGGGGCCCTCTGACCCAGCATAGCAATTAAAGGGGCCGCCCCCCGAGGTCATCCCTTGCGATGATCCGAGGGAGGATCCCGGATTTCAAGTCCCAGAGGAAGATTCGGCGACAGACGAGTTCGCGGCTGGCAAAATTCTGAAAATAGGGGTCCACCTCTCCCCCGAATTTAAAGGGAATTTAATTGCTTTCTTGTCTGATAAACTCGATATGTTTGCTTGGTGTGCACAGGATGTTACTGGTGTGCCGGCGGAAATTATATGTCACAAGCTCACGATACGATCGGATGTCTGACCCATAGTCCAAAAATGAAGGCCTGTCTCCCCGGAAAAGGCCTCAGCGATTTTGTCGGAGGTCGAAAGGCTGCTAAGCATAGGTCATATTCGCGAGTCATATTATCCCCTATGGGCGTCGAACCCGGTGTTGGTGAGAAATAAAAATGGCAAGTGGAGGATGTGTATCGACTTCACGGACTTGAACCGAGCTTGTCCGAAGGACCCTTTTCCTGTCCCTCGCATCGACCAATTAGTGGAATCGACCTCCGGAAATCGATTACTATCTTTTATGGACGCTTACTCGGGATACAACCAAATCCGACTGGCTGCTAACGATGAAGAGAGCACTTCTTTTATTACTGGGCGAGGTCTGTATTGCTACAAGGTCATGCCATTCGGGTTAAAAAACGCGGGGGCAACTTATCAGCGCCTGGTTAATAAAACTTTCGAGGAGCAGATTGGGCGGAATATGGAAGCTTATATCGACGATATGTTGGTCAAGAGTGAGCACGACGAAGACCACTTTGCTGACCTGGCGGAGACATTCCACAATCTGAGTAGAGTTAATCTCAAACTCAATCCGGAAAAGTGCATTTTTGGTGTGCGGTCAGGTAAATTTCTTGGTTACATGATCAGCGAAAAAGGCATTGAGGCTGACCCTGAGCAGCTAAGAGCTTTGATCGCTATGACTCCTCCTCAAAACATTAAAGAGGTGCAAATCATGACAGGACGATTGGCTGCTCTGAATCGATTCATTTCTTGCTCGTCGGATAAGTGTGCTCCGTTCTTTAAAATATTGCGGAATGCGAAGCAATTTTGTTGGACCGAAGAATGTTCGACCGCCTTTCGTCAAATTCAAGAGTATTTAACCTCTCTGGAAGTTTTATCTAAACCCGTGGTAGGGGAGACATTGATTGTCTACGTAGCAGTATCTGAGTGTGCTGTCAGTGTCGTTCTCCTCCGAGAAGATGATTCTCTCCTAAGGCCAATTTATTATGTCAGCAAGAGTTTGCTGGACGCCGAGAAGCGGTATCTTACTTTGGAGAAGGTGGCTTTGGCGTTGGTTACAGCGGCACGCAAGATGAGACCCTATTTTCAAGCCCATCCAATTGTGGTTCGAACGACGTTTCCCCTGAAGAGTCTATTACAAAGACCAGATATCTCTGGTAGGATGACTAAGTGGTCCGTAGAGCTGGGAGACTTCGACATAACATTTGAGCCTCGAACGACGATAAAAGCACAGGTTTTAGCAGATTTTTTGGTTGAATTCCATTCAGACAAGAGAAGAGCAGGAGGTACCTGATATTGTCGCCGAGGAAGAATGGGTGATACGGACGGATGGTGGGTCGAACATCTCAGGCAGCGGAGCAGGTGTCCAGTTGATATCCCCGCAAGGGGTAGCTATGTTCCAAGCCATTCGTTTCGGTTTCCAAGCTACTAATAATGAGGCTGAGTATGAAGCAGCTTTAGCCGGCCTACGTTTAGCTCAAATATGCGGGGCTCGGCGGATAAAATTGGTCAGTGATTCTCAGCTAGTGATAAATCAGGCTTCAGGGGAGTCTGAGGCAAGGAAGGAAACACTGATACAGTATTTGAAGCTGATGAAAGATTTGGCGTCGGGTTTCGAAGGCGTCAAGTTCGAGCATGTCCGACGAGAGCTAAATGCCGTCCTGGATTCTCTCGCCTCTGCTTCACGGACATAAGGTTATCCCTGGGTTTTGGTCCAGACATGCCCGTCGATCTCAATTAGTAAAGACCATGTGATTAACATCTCGGAGGAAAGCCACGCGATCACGCCTGATTGGAGAACAGTCCTCATTGATTTTTTGGCTCATGACGTTTTGCCCGTCGACAAATATGAAGCCATAAAAGTTAGATTCAAGTCTCATGGTTACATTTTGCTGGGAGGATCGCTGTATAAAAAATCTTTGAGTCGGCCATTACTAAGGTGCTTGAGTGGGCCCGAGTCACAAATTATCCTCTCCGAGTTACATGACGGTGAAGGATCCGCTCATTGTGGATATAAGGCTTTGATACGCAGGGTATTCTTGGCAGGCTATTATTGGCCAACTATCTCGGCTGATGCAAAAGATTTGGTCAAACGCTGTGACACGTGCCAGCGCTATGCTAATGTAATTCACAAACCGGGAGTATTGATGGAAAGCATCTCAGAGGCAGTTCCTTTTGACAGGTGGGGCATTGACTTGGTTGGACCTCTACCGATGGCCTCTGGGGGCACACAGACGATAATTGTGGCCGTTGATTATTTTTCTAAGTGGGTGGAAGCTGAGCCACTCGCGGGAACGAAGGCCAAAGACGTGATCAAATTTGTTTTATCTAATATCTGTTGTCGTTTTGGTGTACCATTGCAGATTACCACGGACAATGGACCACAATTTGATAACAAAGAATTCCAGAGTTTTTGTGTGTCAAGGGGCATACGACAATGTTTTTCGGCACCATTTCACCCTCAGGCAAATGGGCAGGTGGAAGTAACTAATCGCACCATCCTCGACGGTTTGAGAAAGAACTTGGAAGGTAAGGCGGAGAAATGGCCCGACTATTTACAGGAGGTGTTGTGGGCATATCGAACGACCCCCCGAACAGCCACCGCTGTATCCCCATTTGCCCTAGTTTATGGGATGGATGCCGTGGTCCCTCCGGAGATCCTCTTCCCTTCACATCGAATAGCAACTTATGACTCAGACGCAAATGACCAGCATAGAGCATTGGCTTTAGATTTGGTGGAGGAAAAGAGACAGCGGGCGCAGCTGACTTCCCTTCACTATCAAACTCTTATGAGGAGCCGATATGCATCCAAAGTCAACCATAGAGACTTTCAGGTGGGAGACAAGGTCCTACGAAAAGTTTTCTTGCACACTAAGGACAAGAGTTTGGGGAAGTTGGGCCCTAACTGGGAAGGCCCTTATGAGGTCACCGAAAGGATAAAACCAGGCACATATCGGTTGAAAGATAGAGACGGACGATATCTCCGCTTACCTTGGAATATTGAGCATTTAAAGTTGTACCTTGATTAGCTGAGCCGGGTGACATTGTATTTCTTTTTACTTTCTATGTATCCCTTGAAACAAATTTTGGTGAGGACACACTCTTTCCTACCCTGTTAGGCACAGGAAGGTTTTAATGAGGTGTTTCGATGATCCCCTTAATACAAAGTTTCTTTGCCTTTAACTATTTTTTGAGTCACAGTAACATGTGCCTCGAATTGTTGTCCCTCGCACGATTTTTTGAGTCACAGTAACATGTGCCTCGAATTGCTGTCCTTCGAACTATTTTTTGAGCCACAGTAACATGTGCCTCGAATTATTGTCCTCGCGCTATTTTTTTTTATTATTTTTACTTTATTCATCGGGTCACATTAAAGTGTGCCACGATGTTTTGGGACCTTCAAACTATTCTTCGGGTCACATTAAGGTGTGCCACGATATTTTGGGACCTTCGAACTATTCATCGGGTCACATTAAAGTGTGCCACGATATTTTGGGACCTTCGAACTATTCTTCGGGTCACATTAAGGTGTGCCTCGAAGCCACTCTCAGTTGTGAATCAGAACATTTTCTCCTTGAAATTGTTTTCGGAGACCCTAAAAATTATTCGAAGGCCAAGCAGATTGGCATTCGAAGGCCTCATTGCAAATATAACCCTTGCTGAATTTATCAAAGTAAACATTGTTCGAAGGCCAAGTAGGTTGGCATTCGAAGGCCTCATCGCAAGTGTAACTCTTGTTAAATTTATCTAAGTATGAATTGTTCGAAGGCCAAGTAAGTTGGAATTCGAAGGCTTTATTGCAAGCATAAAACTTGCTAAATTTATTTAAGTATGAATTGTTCGAAGGCCAAGTAAGTTGGAATTCGAAGGCTTTATTGCAAGCATAAAACTTTCTAAATTTATTTAAGTATGAATTGTTCGAAGGCCAAGTAAGTTGGAATTCGAAGGCTTTATTTCAAGCATAAAACTTGCTAAATTTATTTAAGTATGAATTGTTCGAAAGCCAAGTAAGTTGGAATTCGAAGACCTTATTAAAAACATAACACTTATCAATTTATCTAGATAATAATTATTCGAAGGCTAATAAATTTGGAGTTCGATGGCCAATCAACTTGAAGTTCGATGGCCTTATTACAAACATAACACTAGTTGTTCGAAGGCCAATAAAATTTGTGAATTTATCCAAGTACTAATTGTTCGAAGGGCCAATGAAATCATAATTCGAAGAACAATTTATCTAACTGATAATCATTATGAACTTGTTCCAGATACAATACATTGACAAGTCAAATATTAGTGCTCTTACAAAGTTAAAGCAGCACAGCAAGTTCCAATCATTACAAAAAGAGGCCTTTTTAGGCCATAAACAAAAAAAAACTACCTACAACACTTTTACTCAATCGGCATTTTTCGAGGTGTCACTCCCCTCACCTTCTGAGTCTTCACTCTCACTTACGACTATTTGGGGAGGGCGAAGTTCTGGGGGGACAAGCTTCCAGAAAGGCCCCAGGTCATATTCAGGGTGATCGGTGTATATTTGGGTCAATAAGTCGGCTCGAGTGGCAGCATCCCGAGCCTGTAAGTTCTTCGAACATGTTGCTGCATAAGCATCCACAGCCTTCTCCTTCGCCTCTTCGACTTCTACTGGGAAACCTTTGATCTTTTTCTCCAATTTATCGCGCTCTCCAACTACTTTTCGAAGAGCCTTAGTACATTGCTCGAATCCATCGCAAGCCTTGCGATGCCCCTTTTTGTATTCAGATATCATCAGCTCCTGGGCATCAGTCTTCTCCTTGTACAAGTCCCTTTCTTTTTGGCAACACCTCTCTAGCATTATCACATAATTCTCAGAGGCAGAAAGACGCTCGTACAAGGCATCAGCTTGGCCCTCGATCACTGCATACTTCTTCTTGGCCTCCTCGAGCTGAGAGGCAGCTAGTGATGCCTTGAACTTGTAGTAATTTTTGCGTTTTTCAAGATGGCGTATCTTTTTTCCTCGGTTCACTGAAGTGTGCAGCAGTCTCCGAAGACTCATTGAGAACTCATCATCCAAGGGGACTTCGAAGGAGCTCGAAGGAGACCCTAACGCCGTAGAATCAAATTCGGAAAAATTACCACAAGCAACGTCTGGATGAATGAGTAGTGGAGGGTTTGTTCGAGGAGCAGGGATAGGAGCTAGCCTTGGACTGTCTTCGAGGGAAGTTGGGTGAGAAGCCTCAGTAAATCTTTCAATATCTTTTGCCCTCGGTTGAACGTCAGCGAGTAAAAGGGAAAGTATGGATTTCAGGCCAAACCAGCAAGCCCAATGAGTTGCTCTAGTAGAAACTCTTGCCCTGAGAGCCTTGAGGCCATTATGCAGGCCATTAGTGTAAACCACATATTGGGCCCAACCTGTGAGGGGCAAAGATCTATCTTTGAGAGGTACTCAATAAAGAAGGGGTCTAAGGGATACCTTAACCCCCAGTTCATGATTTCTGTGTAGACCACCACCTCGTGATCCCTCACAGATAAGGGTGTCTCTCCCTCGGAGGGAAATCTGATGTTGACATATCGGGGGATGCCCCATCGAGCCCTAAGCATCGTCTCCTCCTCCCTTGAAAAGTACTTATACTTGATATTGGCAAGGACCACCATGTGCTTATTCTCAATACCCCTAATGTTATTGCCGGTAATATTGTCTAACTCCAAGGGCAATGCAATATCCCCCTTAGATTTTGGAGCAATCCGGCGAGCTTGTTCCTCGGATATTGTCGAAGAAGATGTTGCACCGTTCGCAGGGCCCGAGGAAGGGGTAATGGGCAATCTCTGTTCGAGGGGATTGTTGAGAGGTCTCGTAACTATGGGGTCTAAAGTTTCTTCATGTCTAATACGCATGTCTTCCTCGGTAATAAGCGTCCTTGAGGGGGAGAATTGAGTTCCATGGATGGTCATGGATGGCGTGGAGGGCAGACTAGACACATCTGTTCTTTGTCTTCGAGGAGGACTGCCAGAATTATGATGAAGGTCTTGCCTTCAAGGAGGACTACCAGCATTACAATGAAGGTCTTGGTTTCGAGGAGGACTCCTCGAAGTCCTTTGATGAAGGTCTTGGTTTCGAGGAGGGCTAACTGAGTTTCGAGGAGGGATCCTCGAAGTCCTTCGAGGACTTGAAGATCTTTGGGGGAGGTTTTCAACACCAGTTGGGGCAGTTGGTTCTCGAATCGTTAGGGGAGCTTCCCTGGCCCGCTTTCGCTCATGAGAACCTTTTCTGTCTCTATGGGGTTTCTTCCTCTTCGAACCTGATGCATGCTTGTGTGATATCTCTTTACTCATTTCTCTAGGAGGGTTTGTTTCGCTGAGCAAGCTTTGACGAGCTACTTCACGGGGGATAATAACGGTCGAGTTGTTCGAAGGAGGCCAGGCACCAAAAAAGGTTGTAGTCGATGGTGGGGGATGAGGCCTTACGTCTTCACCAGCAGCAACCCTCTCTTCGAACTGTTTACTAATCAACAACCACTCAAGAATTCGATGGGGCTTGTTCGCCAGCTTTATCTCTCTAGAAATAATTGAACAGAAGTTGCATTAATGAAGGAAAAGGTTGGTATTTATAGAAGACTAGTGGGCTTTCTTGACAAATGAAGCCCGAGGACATTTTCATGTTGTTTGCCTATGGGTACGATGGTCCACATAGGTGGACATTGTTCGGCCGCCTAACTATAGCAGAAGGTGAAGAGTTTTGTGTCAGAGATTGTCAGGGGAAGGGAAAGAGTTTTCTGACAACAATGTCAGAAGAATTGGTACCGTTTCTTCAGAAGTATGCTGACACCGGTGTTTGTGCAATGACATCATCAATCCTAGCACCCTTTTTCGCCTAAGTACATAATTATCCGACGACCATTTTGCTTAAAATGTTGCAAGGATTGAGGGGGCTACTCGGTATAACAGAAGTTCGAAGAGGCCTTTTTAGATATTCGAGGAGGCTTACAAATCATTCGAAGAGGTTTTGTGTCGAAGAGGTTTTGTGGAGCGACCTTTTGCCTAAGTAGTTCATGGCCCCGACAATACGAAGGGATTTGTGGAGCAACTTTTCGAAGGACTTATGAAGTTCGAAGAAGAAATGATTTTGGCCTGTCAGGAGAATTATTCAGTCTTAGCAAAACAATTTTTACTAAGACTGGGGGGCTACTGATAAGGAAGAATAAAAGACAAGGGCCGAATTGTAAAGAAAAAACTTGATAGGATAAAATGCATAGAAATAAATGTATAAGGGCTGAAATGTATGAATTGTAAAGATATAGCCAAAATAGGAAGAAACCAAAAAGCGGGGACCAAAAGATGTAATTAACCGAATTAAAGCGTGTGGGGTCCGCAATTGTACTATAAAAGGACCACACACGCTTCACGAATCCCGGGATGAATAGTACGAGACTTTCTCTCTCTATATTGTTTAGCACTTTCTCTCTCTAGATCTGACACTCAAATATTCTTCTATCACCTAATCCTCTATCAACAAATCTTCGCATAACAAAATCATCCTCGGACCATCTTTTAACTCTTCAAGAATATTTGATCTATTTGTAAAAATATAGCACAATTACTAAAATTAATTTATGATAACTGGTTAATCTTTTTATATGTATCTATAATTAACACCAAACATCCATTTCTTGATAATAATGAGAATCTAATTAAACCAGATCAGTATAGTTGGATATGTTTGATACCTATTTTTATTAGTTTGGTTATTATTTACTTTATTTATACATTATTATGATTTATTACTATTATTAAATTTTCAAACTAACAGGTTTAAAAATCATAAACACTCGGAGCAACCACAAAATGGTAATTGTACTAAACCTCTTGATCTTATTTTAATGAATATAACTGACAAAGAATAATATTAGGTTCTAATTTATCCAAAAGATTTTTTTTCATCGAATCATGAGCAGTCACTTCAAGGATCAACGACTCCACTTTTCTTATCATATGTTTCACCAACGGTATGGAGATATACTACTTTAATCAAAGTTATCAAATTTTGTTATGTATTTTGATTGTTAAAGACGATTATCAATTTAATCGTCTCCAATTTAAGAAGATCGATGGTTTGTTGAATGGATATTCAACAATTAATCGCGAATGTTTAAAAAAAATATATATTAAGAAAGATAATTTATTTTAAGAAGCTTCATATCTCTTATGTTTTTATGAGTAGGTTTTTTTTACCTATATATATATATATATATTAATTAGCATATTATATATTTATTTTAGTTGTTACTGTTTAGAAAATATAGATATATATAATATAATGAGGTATAACCAAACACATGTTTGTGAAAGCTACAACTGTTCAATGGTTCTTCAATGTGCATAACCTTCTTCTTGGGATAAAAGCTACAACTATTTGCCTAATTCCAAAAGTTGAGCATCCTAACAAATGGCAAGATTATCGTCATATCAGCTTAACTACTATGATTACTAGAATCATTGGGAAGATCATCAACAATAGGCTCTCCAAGATCTTACCTAACCTGATATATGAAGAGCAAAGAGCCTTCGTTAAGGGGAGGAGTATCCACGAAATCATTCTAATTGCCCAGGAAATGTGCTATGACCTTAACTCTAAATGCAAGGGAGGAAATGTCATCATCAAGACAGACATGACTAAGGCTTTTGACAAGCTCAATCATAGGTTCATTTTCAGAATCCTTAACTTATTTGGCTTTAATACTAATGTGGTTATGCTTCTAAGCAATTATATCAGTAATGTGTATTCATCTATCCTTATCAACGGTGAAATGGAGGTTTTTTTATCAATACTCAAGGATTGAGACAAGGAGATCCACTTTCTCCAAGTCTCTTTATCTTGGTTGAAGAATATCTCATCAGAAGCATCAAACATATTTCTCTCGACAACTCTAATCTCAGGTTTAAAAGCAGGAGTGACATGAACATCTCATGTCTTGCATTTGCTGACGACTTCATGGTATTTAGTAATGGAGGGACTACTTCTATTCATACTATCAAGACTTTTCTAGACCACTACTAACAAGTCTCTGGCCACGAAATAAACTCTACTAAATCCAAGGTTATTATTTCTAATAACAAGAAAATTCAGCATATTTCCACTATTTCCATCTCCACCAAGATAGCCAATTTCGATGACTTGATGAATAAAACCAAAAACAAAATTCTGGACTAGGACAAGCTGGATCTCTCCTTTGCTGGCAGACTTTTGCTGATTCAAACGGTGTTAACAACTTTTCCTACTTATCTTCTTCAGCACACCGTTTCCCTAACAGTGTCATAAACAGATTGGAGGTTCTCTTCAACAAAATCCAGTGGGGAAACAAGGAAAGTAAACACGTCATAAATTGGTCCGGATGGGATATATTATGTAAAGCTTATGACGAAGGTGGTCTTAATCTAAGGAAGCTAAAGGATGTTCATCTAGTATAATCGATGAAGCTTTAGTTTAGTTTCAGGTTGCAAAATTCCCTATGGGCTAGATACATGACCTCTATATACTACAGGAATAACATTCACCATATCCTTGCTATCTCCCTTGTCAAAAAATCAAAAACTTGGGATCGTATTATCAATGTCAGAGAGCTGTCTAAGGACCGTATTTTCTACATGCCTGGATATGGAAACAAGGACTTCTGGCTTGACAGATGGTATTCTGAAAAGCCTTTCATCTAGTTTAGAGACAACGTCAACATAAGACTTCTTTGGGATGTTAATCGTGATGCTGTTAAAATCTTTTGGATTGATGGCAACTAGGATTTGGACAGACTTAGAACTCTTGTGACTGATACTGAAGTAAATAAAATTAAAGAAATCACTTTAACAGACATGGCAGACAAGATGTTATGGTCTATTTTTAAAGATGGAGAATTCAAATACAAGGACACATGAAACCATATTAGGCAGAAAGGCAATAAATCGAACCTTTATGCTAAAACATGGAATGATGTTACACCAAAGAAATGCTTGTTTCTTCTGTGGAGAGCCTTATATAACTGGATTCCTACTGATAATGTTTTGCAAAGCAAGAAATTCCAGCTTGCCTCAAAATGTATCTTCTGTAACAATACCGAATCCACTCAACATGTTTTAGTTTAATGTTCTTAAGCCTGGAAAGTCCGGTTATACTTCAGTTCTATCTTCAAGATTCAAATTCAACCTCATATGGCGTGCTGAAGAAACTATAACGTTTCTTAAGATCTGTGATTGTAGGATTGTTTTTGTTCGTAATAAGTGTTGATTTAACTGTTTTAGGCTTTTAGTCATATGATTAAGAATTCTGGTATCAAAAGAGATGCACATTTAAAAGAAACTTGGCTTATTTTGCCTGTTAGTTTATTTTTACTCAAATAGTTCAATGTAAGATCGATTTTTATAATAAAAAAGTTGTAAATTATTTGATGTATTAGATGGGTTAGCTTTTTCGTATCGTAAAAGTTTTTAATGATGAATGCAAGAATCATTAGCAAATTAGTATTATATATTGTTTTACATACCCAAGATAAATATCGAAACTTTACTTTCAAACTTGAATATATAGACCTGTATTTCCAGAATATACTTTTGTCTCTTATTTTCTTCTTATTAAATATACTGATTGAATTTTCTTTGTTTCTCTACAATATTCGTTTGCAGTATTTAGGTTATACAATTTCTACTATCCTCCAGGATGGACTCCGAATCAAGTAATTTTCGGTTGTGTTCATGTTTTATCGTATAAATAAAATGTTTCATATTTTCGATTTTGATGTTGATTTGTTTTGCAAGGTTTAAATAGTAGGTTTCAAGGTCAACATCCTCTCAGAGAGATAGGATAAGAAAAAAATTAAATCAAGACATTTTGATCATAAAGTATTTTATAAAATATTTCTCGAACAGATCAAGCCAAGAATTATTATCATGTGCTATAATTATTTGACTGATTTAAAATTTTAAAATGTCTTTAATGAAATTGTACACTTTATTACTAACATAAAGACATGTTATGCATTTAATTGCTTAGACATGTTATGCATTTAATTGCTACTTAAAAAGTTAGGTTGTTGATGTTCTATCGCTGAAGTTATGTTGTTGAGTCATATGCTGTGACTAGTGTGAATGATTATCGTAGATTTTATTATTTGTTTATCTTTGTGTGAAATACTCTATGTATAATATTTTTGATACAAAAATCCTATGATCGAATTAATTGTTTATTTAATTTTTATTCTTTTGCTTCATTCGTACGTGAAATGTGGATGATTTTGATGAAGATTTTGTTATTTTATGGTTCGTGATTTTTGCTTCGTATTTGTGTAAGATGATTTTTTGTGAGTTTTTATATTAAAAGAAGGAATTGCGATGGTATGCAAATCTTTTATTTGAAAAAAAAAATTGCGACCGACAGATCTGCTAATCTTTTATTCGAAAAGTTTACTGAAACGACAACTCGAATCCTAATTTAAGTGTTTGATTTGGGATTGGATAACTACCAATTATATTAATTGGTTGTTGTATACAATAAAATAAATAGCGAAGAACAAAACAATCCATCACATATAATTTATAATTGACAGAAGAGGCTATAACTTACGAGATAAGGAAATTGAATAATTATATCAAAATTATGTATTTTTTCTTGGATTTCCTACTTCAACTTGGTTTTGAGGTCTCTCTTATTTAATGAGACAAAAGACAAATCTAGGATCTTCCATGTTTTTAGCCTTATTGACTCAGTTAACTCCCTTAGGACCTTTAAGCAGCCATTTATATATATATATATATATATATGTAGAGGTGTCAAACGGTTTGAACCAGCACCAACCCGCACCGTTTAAGTCTGAACCACGGGTTGCAGTCCTGGCGGGTTGCGGTCTCGGCGGGTTGCGGTCTCGGCGGGTTGCGGTCTCGGCGGGTTGCGGTCCTGGCGGGTTGCTCTTATGCGGTCCTGACGGTCTGGCGGTCCTGCCAGGTTGCAGTCGTAATGGGCCAGTTTCACAGTTAAACCGCCAGTTCAAACCACCAGACGAACCATTTAAGAGCCGTTTACCAGTTCAAACCATCAGCCAAACCATTTAACCATTTAAGAACCGTTTATCAGAATATATTATAATGTTATTTAAAATTAATTTGTAAGTGTTAATTGAATCTAATTTCAATAATTGAGTTAATTATTCTATTTCATGTATTTTAATTTAAATATGTTATCATTTTAATCGAAATTTTATGATCATCAATTATATTTTAAAAAAATAATTGTAATTTGATTTTGATACGTTTGAATAATATATTACTATTAAATAATATATACCTATTAGACATATAATTGTATTAAAATTTTAAATTATTAGGTGATTCTTTAGATTCTTTCAAGCTTGAAGTGTTTATGGTTAGATGAATTATATAGTTTATTGTATTTTCGAACTATTCAATATTAGAAGTTTATATGCATAAACATAAATTACTTGTAAGTTGTAAAGAACAAAATAAAAATTGAAAGCTAGGTAAGTGATTTAAATAACATTTAATAAAAAATAGAAGCAAAACAAACAATTCATTAAAAATAAAAACCAAACAAGTAACATAGTTGTTCAATCAAATAAAAAAGATAAACATTACAACGATAATGAAAATCAATTGCGAAAAACTAAGGAGCTTCATCGTTGTTGTTGTTGTTACGTGGTTGACCTTGCAAATGCATGTTCTCCATCATCTGTCGCATATACTCCGACTGTTGGGCTTGAGAGTTTGCAAATCGCTCATTCCATTGATCTTGTCCATGATGCCACTGCTCGTATTGACCATGCCACTGCTCGTATTGACCATGCCACTGCTGGAGGTGACCAAGTTGATCATTCACCCCTACTTGCCACTGCTGTATCTGGCTAAGCTGGTCATTTACCCCCCCCCCCCCCCTGCCAATTTTGAAATTCACCTTGCCATTTTGTAAAATCATCATGCCAAACCTTTTGTTGAGTATGCGCAAATTGCATATGATTCATTTGTTGAGTATGCGCAAACTCAGCAAATTCGCGATCGGTTCGTCTTTGTTGTGGCGGTACTCGCGAAGAACCACTAGCATTTGGATCGAAAGACACTTCAGCCTCAACTCGATACTGAGTAGGTGGATTTGGCGGTTTTGTAAGACCGTTCGCAATATATATCTGATTCAAGTCTTCTCTATGGTGGTTCCATGCCTCTAATTTCGAAATCAACTCTCCATCCCAAGAGTATATTTCCTGCAAACGCAAAGAGTTTCTACCTATAGCACTAGTCGGCCTCACCTTCACCGGAGTGTACATACTCACATCAGCTCCTTTCGAAACAAGCAATTTACTCAATATCATCCCATAAGGTAGTTTATCCGTACCACACCTCGCAGCCATATTTCGAATCATCAAGCTGGGTAAATTAATTATTCCCTGATTTCGAATCATAAAAGCAGTAACAAATGTTTGAATATATGAAAGCTGCGAATCATTGTTACTAGGTGGAAGAAATATACTATTTACCAATTTCAAAGCTAATTTCCCAATACCATCCAAATTACCCCGCATGGCTCGAAATTTACCGCTAATTTCCGGAGCTTCCGCACCAGGACAAGTAAGAATCTCTACCGCTTCTTCGTAAGACAAAGGCCAATCAGCACTCCATATCGTAGGGCGATAACTAATGGGAGGTAATTTATTACCGGTATAGATATCATGGGTTGGAACGGAAAAAAGATCGTAGAAATCAGTTTCAAAAAAACTAATGTCTTTACCATCAATCAAACAATTCATTCCTAAACCTCTTGGATCATTTTCGATTAATCTAGCCGTGGAATAAAACTTTCGCACTAGTTCTATATACCAATCACATTTGAATCTAGCTAGATTCATCCAACCTTGGCCATTAGTAGGCTCAATAAGTTTGAATTTTTTTTGCATACCCTCTATTTGGATCAGTTCCTCGTAGTTCAGAAACATACCGGACCAAATTTTTGTTACACCTCGACCTCCTTGCTGATTACTACGGATGCGAATCTCCCCCTCGGGGCGATGTTCGATAGTCTCGCTCTCCGTTACCTCCTGCTCCATGGTTTGAAACAACATTTCTTCCACCTCTCTCAATTCGGAAGTGGTTGGTTCACTACGTCCACCTTTACGAGCATTCTTTTTTGTTTTCGAAGACATTTGCGAAACCTGAAATTTAAATAGAGTTTGAAAAATATAAAAAAAATTTAGAGAAGTGTAGTAGAGAGAGGGGATAGATTTGTAGTGGAGAGGGAGAGATTTGTAGTGAAAAATATAGGAGGATGTATGGTGTATTTATAGGGTAATTTTGTGTTTTTTTTTTATTATTTTCTACTAGCCGTTTGATGACGTCAGCATGACGTCATCAAGCGGACCATCCGGCCACGCGTGCGGATGGTCCGCTTTTGGCCGTTGCCAACGGCTAGTTCGTTTGAACTAGCCGTTGGTTGAACCGGGGCATCCGGACGATCGTCCGGATGCCCCGGTTCCAATTCGGACCATCCGGATCGATATCCGGATGGTCCGAATTGTCTGTCCGGGCGTCCGGGCGAAACTGTCCGGATGCCCCGGATCATGTGTCCGGACCATCCGGACGCCCATCCGGATGGTCCGGGCGATTATTTTTTTTTTGTTTTTTCGGTTTTTTTTTTTTGGATCTCCCCTATAAGTAGAGGAGACCCCAACACCAATACTCACACCTCTCAAACAACTCTCTACTTCTCTCTAAATCTATCTATTTGTTCGATAAGTTCTAGAAAACTACAATTAGTTATTTTACTTATTCTACTCCTACGTTCGAAATTGTTTGATTTTTGTTTTTCCGCAAATTGTATCTTAGTTGTTATTAGTCTAAATTTAGTTGTTCTATCTTGTTATTAGTCTAAATTTACTTGATCTATCTTGTTATTAGTCTAAATTGTGATTTTATTATTAGTATTTTATTGCATATTTGAAAAAAAACTGTTATTAGTTTTAAAATGAATTCAAAACGTAGAAATACTGGGATAAACGCACCATCTAATGTGGATCTCAATACCATGGATGATTTTTCTACAGAATTCCCTCACGTTGACACACTCTCCTCCCGCGAAAGTGGTGGTGGAAGTACTAGTGGTGGGAGATCTCGTAAGAAAACATCTTGGATTTGGAAACACTATACTCTATCAGAAGATGGTTTGTCTTGTATTTGTAAAGAGTGCAATAAACGTTATCTTCACGTAAATGGATCTAGAAATATGGGCACTAGCACTATGGTAAAACATTTATCGAAACATGAAATATTTGATCCTACAAAACCTAACCCAACTAATGTTTGCACGAACCCTCAAACAGGTCTTCCTTTTGAGTTTAACCACGATACGTATAGGGAAGAAACAATGATTTATGCAGTCGGTAGTTTACAACCATTTAGTTTTGGGGATTCTTGGAGATACGAAAATTGGATGCAAGCTGGGGTAAACCCACAGGCAACACGCATTCCACGTACCTCTTTGAGATCGCTAGCCTTTAAATATTATTTACAAAGAAAAAAAGAGATTATTCAAACTATGCAGACTTTGCCATGGAATGTTTCGATTACTAGTGACATAGCTACTTTTACTGATTTAGATATGATATGTGTTACCCTCCATTGGATGGACGCCCAATGGGTCCTCCAAAGGAGAATTATATGGTTTGAATCAATTGGGAAGCATACCGCACAAATAATTAGGGAGAGTATGACTGAATGCATGAATGTTTATGGCATTAAAAACAAGATTATGTCTATTTCGTTGGATAATGCATCTTCTAATATTAGTGCTATAACATTTCTTGTACAAGATTGCAATCCCCCTTTTCCAAAATTGTTTCACACCAAATGTTTATGCCACGTACTTCAATTAATTGCGAAAGAAGGAATACGTAAGGTTCAGGGTGATTATATTACCCCTATAAAAAATGGGATCCTATTTTGCTCGACATCCGCTGCTAAAAAAAGAGCTTTTAAAACACTTGTTCTTTCAAATGGGAAAAAATATAAGAAACTTTTATTAGATGTCGAAACTAGATGGAATTCTACTTACACAATGCTTGCACGTGCGCATGTTTTTAAAGAAGAGATAACGACGCTTTATAATACATATCGTGAAACACCAATTGAACCAGATCATTGGAAATTTTGTGCACACATGTTAAGATTTTTAAGACTTTTTAAAGAAAACACCCTAACCTTTTCTTCACAAAATCAACCTAATGCTCATTTGGCCATTTTCACGATTGCTAATCTTGCCATGCATATGAATGAATTTAGATCACATTATGCATGCGTAGACATGGTGCCTGGAATGGAATATAAGTTCACAAAGTATTTTCATCTAATCCCTGATAGTTATTCATTTGCTTGCCTTTTAGATCCTTTTTCACGAAAAGAAAAATTTGAATTGCTAGTTGATTGCTTTTATAAATCTGTACGGTTTCCTACAGATATACCACCGACCGAACCAATTGACCCTCAAGGGTATATTAACGATACATATGATAGTTTGTATAATATCTATGATAAGTATGCTGCAAGATATACATCAAATACATCTACAAATGTAAGGAGTAGTAACAATAGGGGTAGAGGGAGAAATACTAACTATATTCAATTGGCAATGTTACGAAACAATGTTACAGAAACCCCTCAATCTGATAATGAGTTGTATAGATATTGGACCACTAGGTTTGATTTTACGAATTATCAAGACCAAGGTATTGAAGATATCATAAGATGGTGGGGGTACCAAAACTGAAGAGTTTCCTATTCTTTGCAGGATTGTTAAAGAGATTTATGCTATACCTATGTCTACAGTTGCAAGTGAGTGTGCTTTCAGCCAAGCGAGGTTGCAATACACGACTAAGAGAACAAGATTGACGGGAAAAGCACTTGGAGTGCTTGTGGCAGTTAAGGATTGGACAGCGGCGGATAAAAGGATGCAAGACATAGAGTTCAGAGACGAAGTGAACGTAGACGACATCTTCGAAGATTATCCGGATGATTACGAAGATATACTTGAACAAGAAATTGCGGAAGAAAACGAAAATGACGACGAAGATTTTACTTATGAAGAAGACGAAGCTGGAGATGAATGATGTTTGTAATAGTTTTTTGCTATTTTGTGTTGTAATTTGAAAACATTTGTACAACTCCTGGCCCGCACGAGTATAAACTGTGAACGGCTAAATTATCCAAAAATGATTTTACCTTTTATTATAACAACAACAAATGTATTATGAAATACTTATAACTTCATAAGATCTAATTTTGGTTTAAAAAATAATAACAAACACTTGTAAAATTTAAAACCAAATCACAATAGTAATCAAAATGTAATATTAAAATTATAACCGTAGAATTTGTAATATTTTAACATGATAAGATATAGTTTTGGTTTGTATTAGATCTAAAAACATAATAATAATAATATTCAAAATGTGATAATAACATAAGTAATATTTAAAATTTTGGACTATATAATAATTACAACACTAAAAAACTTAATAACCAAAACAAATTAATATTAACAAAAATGTAATAATAATTCTATAATAATATGCAATATCTCAATATTTTTTAAATATAACATTTTGGTTATAAAATAAATAAAATCAGCATAATATTTATCAATAAACCGCCGGTTTTTTACAAATAAACCGTGGTTTCGCAGTCTCGCCAGGTTGCAGTCCTGCCGGGTTGCAGTCCTGCCGGGTTGCAGTCCTGCCGGGTTGCAGTCCTGCCGGGTTGCAGTCCTGCCGGGTTGCAGTCCTGCCGGGTTGCAGTCCTGCCAGGTTGCGGTCCTGGCGGGTTGCTCCTTATGCGGTCCTGGCGGGTTGCGGTCCTGGCGGGTTGCAGTCCTGACGGGTTGCGGTCCTGCCAGGTTGCAGTCCTAATGGGCCAGTTTCGCAGGTAAACCGCCAGTTCTTAAGCAGGTTGTCAGCTTTGAACCGTGGTTCCTGAACCATTAGACACCTCTATATATATGGGTTATGCTAACCGGTGCCCATGGGCACCGGTTAACAAGCATTTAATGTTAACTTTTTCTGTAATAATCAGTTTTCTTTTGTGCAATTGCAATAATGAGAGAGATTAGGCATTTTTTATGACGTCCTTACCCTTTTGTTCCATATCAGTTCTTTTCCATGTTAATATACGATACTTAATTAGGTAAGTGAGGATAATTTAAAAAAATTATATTATTATTTCAGTTAAAGTAATTTATAACTATTAAATAATATTTATAGGTTTTATATTAGGCAAGTTATTTACTTTGAAATTTTAAATAAAAATATAAAAATAAGTTTTCGACATATTTTAAAATATCAGTTTTGAAATAAATGTTAATTTAAAAATTTAATCAAAATCAACTTCTAAATAATTTAAAAATTCAGTTTATTTAAATCAGTTTTTTTAAAATTAAACATTGTAAAAATTCAGTTAAATTTTCATTTTTCAAACAAAATAATTTTTTAAACATTTTGTATTTAAAAAGTTGAATGTTCGTTATTTCCGTTTCTTTATTTGAAATTAAGGTTTTGTTTTGTAAAACAAATAACGTTAATAGTGTTTTTCAAATCAAATTTGAAAAATAAATAATTGTTGTACAAAATTTTAGATGTGATTTTAATTTTAATTTTAAATTATAGAAAAATAAATAACTGTTAGAATATAAATAAACACTGTACAAAATTTTAAAAGTGATTTTAATTTTTATTTTTAAATTATAGAAATAATTATTTTATAATTACTATTTTCCAGATCAATTCATTTATTTATTAGTATTAGAACTTCATTTTGGAAATTCTATTTTCTTTGTTCGATGATTAATATCTTTCTTTATTCATTTATTTATTAGTATTATAACTTCATTTTGGAAATTACGTTAACATTTAATTTGATTTGTTGTCTAAGTCAAAATTTAGGGATCTAATAGTTGATTAAGTGGAAGGGGGTAATCTTGTCAACGAAATAAAATATAAATACAGATAATAATTACTCATATCAAACTGCATCAAAATTAGCAAAAAGTATGCTAATAATGTCAAACAAATTCTAACTTTTTCTTGCTTATATTCATTTTTGTCTTAAATTTCAAACAATGAATAATGTCAAACAAATTAGCATTGCTCCCTCTGCCTTACAACACTGTAACCCAAAATGAAAGGCGTTAATCTGTTTTTTCAATTCAATCCAGGGTTTTTTCTTTAAAACTAATTGAGAGTATGTATATATATTGGTGAATGTACCGATGGTGTTGTACCGTTTGCACCACCGATGCGTTTTTCAGATTATACCAGGAAGACGGTTATTCTTTTTAGAAAACGCTAGGCCATCAGCGGTATTGTTTTTCATACTGCCAGCGATATAGTGTAACGAGGGTGTGGTGCCGTTGATATGCTTGCTATATCAGCGGTGTTCAACATCTATTTGTTAATCTTGATTAGGTCTGTCAACGGTTCTCCGGAACCGAGAATCGGACCGGAATCGAACCGATAAAGATCGGACCGAGAACTGCGATAAGGATCGGACCGAGAACCGGACTGAACCTTAACGGTCCGGTTCTCGGTTCCATTCTAAAAATCGAAAACCGATAAGAAACCGAAACAAAAAACGGGTAAGAAACGGAACCCATAGAACCGATACGACGAACACATAAAATCGATAGAACCACCAATAAAATCGTTAACCCACCAATAAAATCGTTAACTGATTATTTATTATTATTATTTATTCTTTTATAAATTATATTACCAAAATTAGTAGTTAATTACGAATTTTTTAACAAAATCAAAGATTAGCTTATAAACTTTAGTTTTTATATCATTTATTTCAATAAAAAAAAAAAAAATCAAAATTTAATTGGATTTTTTTAGTTTTTTAGTGGACCGTACCAAAATGGACTGAAATGGGACCGGACCAAACTCGAACCGGAACCGAAATCTTAGCGGTTCGGTCCGGTCCGAACCGATAAGCTCAGCAATCCGGTCCGTTCAAAATCCGGACTGAACCGGACCGATAACAGCCCTAATCTTGATATGTTTACTATATCGGCAGTGTAGTTATAATTGTTACATCGGTGTTGCGATGAACCCTACATGTAACAAGCGGCGGTGTAGTGATAATTGTTACATCGGTGATTGCCCTACATGCAACAAGCAGAAATCTCCATGCCACAACAAATTATCCAATTCTCATTCGGGAAAGTAGCGGCAATAAATAAAAATACCTCGTGGGAAGATAGTGACAATAAATAACAATATCTGACCACTGAAATGAGTACCATCTAAATCTCTCTTTAACGGTTCGCATCCGTCAGACAACGTTTAAAGAGATGCTAATGAGATGGATGTCTCTGTCCTGCCTTAAAGGACACTAATTCAATAGTCTAAATTTTTTATGTTACAAGTCCATACACTTCATCTTTCGGTTTCGCATGAAGCTAAAGAAACATACTAGTTATATCTATTAACCTATATAATTTTGTGAACTACAATAATGTTGTTGGCACTTACTGAGTAGACATAAAACTATACAAATTTGCCTTCGAAAAGTTAAGACTAAGAATTGTAGGGCCACTCAGTAAAAAGTAACCCTTCAAAAATAGGCGTATGCCTCTTTGATCAGCAACTACACGGTATTCTTTAGTAAAAGGCGAAAGAATAATTCACTTTGTAGTTACTGCACGGCTGCATGAGCCTCTGTTTTATACAGTTTAGATTCTGAATCATTTACAACGTTTTTGATGTGGGATTCTATAACAACCAACCTTGTGCTTGTACAGTGAGAAGAATATCATATTTCTATCTCTTGGGTTTCCTTACTCCATGGTACAACATTCCATATGTTCCTCCAAGGTACTGGTAATTAGGGATGTCAGTAGCTTTGGAGAACCGAGAACTGAGAATCGTGTACAAAATAGTGTTTCGTTTTCCGGATAATCTCTGAAGTCTTGTAAACAATTTCTTATTGAAATATTTTTGGGGTTCTCTAAAAATTTCAATTGGATAAAATCAGAGATATATACTTTGAACAGAGATGATGAAAATGATATAATCTTCTTTTCAACAGAACCTATATTTATAATTTCGACCAACCAAAAACAGTTTGGAAGTTAGGGCAGTTAGGGTATCTTAACTGATTTTGTAATAAAACGGCTATAATTTCAAATTTGAATAAAACGGTCAAATTTTCAATTTCAAAATTCTGTTGACCCCGCAAGGGGCTCCGCCCCTTGACCCCGCTAATCGTGATATAATCTAACAAGCGTGCACTCCGCACTCTACGACTTGTTTGATAATATATCATGATTCAATTGGTCGACTAGTCGATCCAATTACACTAAAATAAATAACAAATCGGACCGGAACGAAAATTGGACCGAACCTTAACAGTCTGTTTCGTGGTTCTATTTTAAAAACCGAAATCGATAAAGAACCGAAATAATAAAATCGGTTCGGAATCGAACCGATAATAATTCCGTATCGGTAAAATTGATAAATCAGTAGAACCGATAAGGAATTAAACCAATAAAAAAACCAATAAAACCGTTAGACCCGATCAATTTATTATTATTATTATTTTATACATTATATTGTCAAAATTAATAGTTAATTATTATTTTTTAATAAAAGAATTGAAGATTAACTTCTAAACTTTAATTTTTTATGTTATTTATTTATTTAAAAAAATTAAAGATGAAATTAAATTGAATTAAATTCTTTTAAATGGACCGAACAAAAACTGGAACCGAATCGAACCAGATCGGACCAAACCGAAAACTTAGAGGTCAGATGCAGTTCCAAACTTTGTATGGTTTACTTTTTTACGTTGGTTTGCAGGCTATCGCGTCAGACTGAGGGTTTACCCTATGCGCACTCATTGCACTCTGATTAGCGGCTGCGGATTCCCTCTGAAAATAAAAAATTCAACCGTCAGGAAATTCTCTACGGAAATTGGTAAAACAAATCGAAATTACTCCTTGAAATAGATTTCTTACCTAGCGGCAATTTTATAGATTTTAAAACACGAGAATAGACGTTTTCCACAGATTAATTTCAATTTTGCTCTTTTAACAAATTTCATGCCCTAGTCTATAACACACCTCTCCCTTCCTTTGTACCTCCACAATAACATCCAAGATTCAACTCTCTTTCTTACTAGGACAAATCTGTAGCCTAGTTCCTTCTCAAGAACGCTTTAGCAAAATTGTTTAGGAATTGTTTTTCATTTTGCGAGAGAACAAAATTACTTAAATTTAGTCTCTATAAAAACATTTGCTAAAACCTACTGTACCATTGGCTTATATAGTTATATGCGGTTTCGGATGAATCTAAAGAATCAATTTATGGATGCACGGCCTCTATCTATTGAACTATATACGAAAATAATTTTATGAATGAAACTATTGAACTATAATAGTTTGTGTAACTCTGAAAAGGAAAACACATGTAGTTTTTATTTTATTTTTTAATTTCAGTGAATTTCTCACAAGTCAATTATACGAATTTGATAAAATAAAATCAGACATAAAACACAAATTTTATTTGGGTTATCTAAAATTGGATAGTCACTCTTTATTTTAATCAGAAAAATTTAGGAAGGAATGTCAAAGTATATTGGATCGGATTTTATGACCGTTAGTTAGATCGAATCGAGTACAAACTGGATCGCAAATATAAAAATATCCTATTTGAATAATGACCGCATTGCAATACTTCCTAATTATTTTAAACAAATATCAAAACAAATAATCATTACAATGATTCTTTTAGCCAATCATTAAATTTGAAGATCCATTTAAATTGCATAGTCAACATATTTGTTCTATTTTTTTTCTTCATTAATATTCTTAAATGTCAACTAACCATCTTTTATATTGATCGAATGAAATGATTTTAATATCCACATGCTTGGTTATGCAATGACAGACTAGGTTTTTTATTAAAAAAATAACACTCTAAGTATCAATATACAAAACTTAATTTTCTTTCGCCATACCTAATTTATCCAAGACATGTTATAACGATATCATCTTTTTGCTCGCCTTAGTAGCGACAACATATTTTGACTTAAAAGTAGATAAGACTATTATATTTTGCAAACTAGAATGTTAGCTGATGAGAGTACCACCCATAGTATACACATTCCTAGTAGTACTCTTTCTACTACCAACATTTCTAGTCAAGTCAATATCAACATAATTTTGTCACTTCATACTAGAACATGTAAAGCAAAGTGATGTATCTGTAATACCCTTTAATGCTAAAGTAGCCACTTGACTGCCTCCAATATTGTTTTTCTAGATTACTCATCTACATGCTCACAACTCTTATTGCATGTGTAATATATGGTATGATAAAAACCATGACATACATAAGTTTCTCAATCACCAATACATAGGGAATTTTATTCATATAAGTCTAATATTTTGTCGTCTTAGGTGATAGGTCTTTGGTGCCCACTAATTTTGCATTATTCATGTCAAACCTATTCAAAATCTTGTTTGCTATTGACTCCAACAACTTTAAGGTACCATGCTTGTTATCTCTCGTGATTCTCATACCAAGAATTTGCTTTGTAGTTTCCGAATCCGTGATTGCAAACTATTTTGAACATTTTTCTTCTTTATATAATTTATTTATGCACCATAAGTTATATAATAAGCATATCATCCACGTATAACAACAAAATAATAAAAATATTTTCATACTTCTTTATGTAGCAACAATAATATGATTCACATATAGTCAAACTGGTGATATTTATAAAAACTGTCAAACTATATATGCCAATTTCTTGGAGTTCGTTTCAAACAATACAAGTTTTTTTTATTTGTAAAGGATTCTATTTTCCATATATTGAGAAATCATATGGTTGCATTATATAAAATATGTTTATTAAGATCATCGTGAAGGAAAACACTATTCACACTTAATTACTTAAAATAGAAGTTATGTGCAACCATAATTCCTAAAACTAATCTAATTATATATAGCTTCACAACTATGAAAAACATTTTGTGTAGTCTACACGTTCTTTTTACTGAAAACCTTTCACAACAAGCATGACCTTGTAATGTGTACGCTCAGTATACTGTACACCAATTTTTTTATTGAAGGATTAATTCTCTTCTCGTAACTCAGTTAGTTGGCAAATCTGATTCTTGATAAAATAGCCGAACTCATTTTTTTATAGCTAACTTCCACTAGCTCAAATTCTCAACTTGGAGAATGTAGACTATACTGCTCAATTTCAAAAACTTTATTGTCCTAAATTTGTACAACTTTGTTTGGATAAAAGAATAACACTCTAAGATATTTCATATTTAGGATTACAAGTGTTTGGATAAAATGCTTCTTAACTTTTGTCTATGATTTTATCACCTACACTAATTTTATAAACTTTATATTTTTTATATTGGTCTCGATTTGGAGAATCCTAGATACAATGTTCCCATTGGTTCATTTCTTAAGTTGTTTTGTTGCTTTCTCAATAGTCTCACGTCTCTTTCTTAATAGTGTCACGCCATTTTCTTATTGTTCACAAATATATATATATTTTAAAAGTTTCTTCTTTGGATAAGGGTCTCTTAAATTCATGCACTCAGTCGATATATTATATTCTAAAATATTTCTTTCAAGCATGACCATGACATAAATAAGTGATTTTCCTGATGACATGCTCAACTAAGTTCAAACCTTTACCCAAGGTGTTTTACATTACATGCACATTCCTAGTTTGGGGTGAATGTTTCTCTATATAGACTTGGTTGGCGCGTTGGAGACCCTGGCCATATGATAATATGTTTTTAGACTATATGAAGCTCGGTTAGCTATATGAGACGTTTTTATTAAAATAGCTTGGCTCGCTTGGGTGGGCTCTCATTGGACGGTGTGGAGTTTTTTTTATAGAGGGTTGGCTCTCATTGGACCGTATGAAGTCTCTCTCTATAGAGGGAGGTCGGTTAGAAAACTCATCTCAAATTATTTGTTTGTTATTTATCACATAAGGGTAGAAATATTAGTTAAGAAATCGGTCTCTTTTTTATTTCTATACGTGGCATTCGTGGGAAGAAGAGCTCTGTTTGTTGAGCCTTGGGAGTTCCACAAATAAAATATTTTTAGGTATTTATTATTATTATAATTGTTGTAGAAATTTGTCCCATCATAGTAAAATTGGACGATAAATGTTTCATCAAATCAAATATTTAATTCGGTTATACCTATGTTTATTTTTTCCTATAGTTACATTTAGATTGTTTTAATATTTTACAAGTACATATTTGAAGATACATATTTTAAACCTAAAATAATAATGTTATAAAGGTATGAATTTTTATTTTTATACAATTAATAAAAATGATTAGTTGTTTGTAATTATTATATATATATATTGGCCTATATATTGTTTAGTTTTTTTGGTGAATCTATATATTTGATTAGTTTGTTAATTTTTGTATGAAATTGTTCTATTGCTTATATTATGTGGTTAATATTTTTTTATCGGGTACATTGTTCAATAAAGTTTTTAATGTTAATTTTGAAGTTAAACTGACATGTTTATGAATATTGTTTTTTTATTGTTTGATGCAGATATATTTGAGTGGCACATATGATCATGTATGTATAAAAGATTAAGTAAGCACAATAATTTTTTTAAGACTAATCAATATTTTTATAAAGAGGGGTCAATATTTTTATAAAGAGTAGTTAATCGTCTAAGATAGTCTAAATACTAATAAAGGTATTCTTGCCTCCTGAAGTAAAAGACGGTCAATATTGATAAATTCGTTTAATTGCATTAATAATAGTTATAGTCAAGCTTTTCATCAGAAAAACATAAAATAAAAGTAAACATATTGTTTTTTATGTTTGAAAAATATTATATATAGATATACATAAAAGAAAATATTTAATTATTTATTTTTGTTTAGAGTCTTTTTTTTAATCCACAAATTAAGGATGGCAATTTTTCCAAACCCGCAAGGTACCCGAGCCGACCCGATGGGATGGGTTATGGATTTTAAAATTTCCCACGAATGGGTTGTGGGTTTGAAAATTTACTACCCGCCGGAAATGTGATGTGTTATGGGTTTAAGTAATTTCCCACGGGTACCCAACCCGAACCCGACCCACTGGGTAATACTTGATGGGTACCCGTTAAATTAATATTATATAAAATATTATATTATTTAATATTATTTATCAAGCTTTAAAATAAAGTTATTAATATTCTCTCCTCTCTCTCCAATTTCTAACGGTAACATATTCTGATACACCTCTCTCTCAATCGTCTCTGGCGAGGCTTCAGGTCTTATAACCTGAAGTTATTTTCTTTCTTGTTTATACCCTGATTAGTCTACAAAATTCTTGGTCTTGCCAATAATCGGGACGGATTCAGATCTTATGGTCTGAATGCCGGTCATCGGGACAGATTCAGATCTTATGGTCTGAATGTCGGCCTTCGGGAAAGTTGTTTCTCCTTTGTCTTTCTTTCAGAGTTGTCTTCGTTGTCGATTTCTTTCATGACTATACTTTTAGATTTGTTCTCAGTCGGACTCTATTATCCAATAGATTTCGATCTTGTCGCAATTAATCTTCCATCAATTTTATGGTGCTTGTCGGCAATGTCTGAGGTTCCATCAAAGGAGGAACTTCGATTCCGTTGTCATCGCATCTCCTCATCTTCTCCTACTCTCGTGGACGGGGATCTGTTACGGATTTCAAATACACGTTTCTCCTATTTCGATCATTTTCTAGTAATAATGAAACCGCCCCTGAATTCGAGTCTCCGGTTTGTCTTTTCTGCACCAAACGCCGGTCTAAGTCTCTCATTCTCTACAACTCGTCTATTTCCACGAAGGTAACTCGTCGTTCTGAAAGTCACAATGGTCCCTTCTTGTCGAGCCTTGGACGCAGATCTGATGTTCTTTCGGCCATCGATGTAGAATTTCTCACCTTAGACGACGAGGAGCACGAGTTGCAGGTAGCGATGCCGATTCAGACGAGGTTGGTGCCGAGCATCGCCAAGGTAACTACAAGAAAAAAGAAGATATCGGTGTACGATAACCCTAAATCTATTCGTTTGTTTGGGTGTTATGAGTTTGGACCATGTTGTGGGCCCAAAATTAAAAATCTTAATTTTTATTTTAATAAGGGTTTGGCCCTTTATTGGTTAATTTACTTATTTATAACTTCTGATTTGGCATATGGGTATAATTTGAGTTTGATATTAAATTTTAATATCCTAAATTTTTATTTAGGTGGCTATTTCTAGTTTAGTTTTAAATTTTTTCGAGTTATATTTTATTTATTTATTCTATATAACTCAGAAGCTTTTGTGTATCATGGTATCTTTTTTCAATGTGAAAACTGTTCATGTTTTTGCCAAAGTACGAGTTTTTGTAAATTAATTTCGACCACTTACTACTCTCTGATCATTATGACTCAGGTTTTTGTGGAATTCGACCCTTCTGAGCTTGGTTAAGATTCTACAAAGATTCTCTTATCACACCATTTGAATGAGATCAAGGAGTTTGATAGCAGTGAGGAGGTAGACTCGCTTCCTAAGAGGCTTCGCTCTACTGGCGTTACTGCTTACGGTAATATGGATTTGTCCTCCGAAAAGACCATCGTCTGACACACTGTGAGTTGATTTTTCCCTCATGATAATTGCTTCATGGAATGTGCGTGGTCTAAACGACCCCGTTAGGCAGAAAAACGTAACTGATTTTATAATTCGCAATAGTATTTCTCTTTTAATTTTAGTCGAAACCAAAGTCCAAAACCACAAAGTCGACTCTATTATTAGATTGGTGGCCCATTTTTGGCACTACATTACTAATCATTCCTCTCACCTCTCAGAATAATTTGGGTTATTTGGAACCCTAGTGTCATCTCTGTCACTAGTCTATCCCAATCACCTGAGTTTATCCACTGTAAGGTCAAATGCTATAATCGCCCTTCCTCTTTCCGATTCACTTCGATCTATGCCTTCAATGAAGCAACACACCGCATTCATCTTTGGAATGACTTAATGTCTATTGCTGACCGTGATAAGGGCTTGCCCTGGGTCTCCCTTGGGGATTTTAACGCCATCCGCAAACTGGAGGAACGTTTAGGCTCCCGGGAGATCTGGTCCCCTGCCATTGATGATTTTAATAATTGTTGCTACCATTGCGAGCTTAACGACCTCAGATCCACTGACATTTGTTTACTAGGATAAATAAGCAGCCTACTCACCCTATCTTGTCCAAAATTGACCGTGTATGTCCGTTGCCCACTTTGGCTTCCTTCGCTCTTCTGAACATACCACTGTTACTCTTAACCTCGGTCTCCCTCACCCAAAATAAAGCCTTTCAAATTCTTCAACATGTGGCAATCTCATCCCCTATTCAAATCCATCGTTTCCAATATTTGGAACCTCCCTTCCTATGCTTCTGGGATGATCCTGGTCTCCCAGAAGCTCATCCGGATTCAACACGAGCTTGCATGTCTCAACCGTAAAGAATATAATGATATTAGCTCTAGAGTTTCCTTAGCTCAGGATAACCTCTTACGTGCCCAAACCAACCTTGCTCTTAGTCCCCTCAATCCTGAGCTCGTCACTAATGAGATTGAGGCTTCAGAGTCTTATATTTTTTAGGCGTGCTGAAGAATCCTTCCTCAAGAAAACATCTAGAGAAAACTGGGTCAACCTTGGAGACAAATACCAAATTCTTCTATAATAGTATTAAAAATCGTCTTTGCCGCAATAAGATTATTTCTATCAATAACGACCTTGGGGTCACTCTCTCAACCTCAGATTCTGTATCTCAGGTAATTGTCAACTATTTCAAGGACCTGCTTAGCACCAGACATCCCTCTGGTTACCCTGGTTTGGATATACTATCCACTCTTATCTCCTCTAAGGTTAATGACTCGGACAATTTCTCAATGACCCGAAATGTTTCTCGAGAAGAGATTAAGTCTGCCTTATTTAGTATTGATAGCAGCAAATCTGCCGGCTCTGACAGTTTTAATTCTAGTTTTTTCAAAGCCTCTTGGGACATTGTGCGCTCAAATATCTGTCTTAGGGTTCTTGAATTCTTTAATTCCGGCACCCTAGATTCGTCCTGGAACTCCATTTACATCACCATTATCCCTAAGAAAGATTCCCCATCCGTGGCTGCCGATTTTAGACCTATTTCCCTCTGCAATGTGATCTACAAAATCATTTCCAAAATTCTGGCCAATAGAATTAAAGATTGTTTTCCTTACTTTATTGATTCCTCTCAATCCGCATTCGTTGGTGGTAGGAACATCTCTGACAATATTCTCCTCTCCCAAGAGCTCCTAAAGGGTTAATCCTCCAACAAAGGTTGTTGTAGGGTTGCTCTTAAGATTGATCTTATGAAAGCTTTTGATAATGTCAGATCACATTTGATTCTTGATATTCTTGTTGCAATGTATTTCCCTGTTAAGATGATCAACTGGATCATTCAATGCATCTTTTCCCACTTACAATGTCATCATCAATGGGGACCTTTATGGTAATTTTCAGGGTAGAAAAGGGCTCAGACAAGGAGACCCTCTTTCACCTTTCCTCTTTGTCCTTGTTATGCAAGTCCTATCCGACATTCTCAAAGAGAAAAGAACTGCCCCTAACTTTAAGTTCCACTGGAAATTCCAGAAACTTAACATTACCCATCTCTGCTTTGTGGATGATCTTATGATTTTTTGGTCATAGAGATGCAAACTCTATTACCCTCATTAAAGAAGGACTCGATGATTTCTTCTCTCTTTTTGGTATGAAGGTCAACCCTTCCAAAAAGCCAAATCTTCCTCTCTGGTGTAAATTCGCAACTCCGCACTGAGCTCCTCTCTATTCTAGGCTTTTGTGAAGGCTCCCTCCCAGTCAAATACTTGGGAGTTCCCCTTATCATTGGCCGTCTCTTGCATTTGGATTGTCGTCCTCTCCTTCACAAAATCACTTCGAGAATTGACTCTTGGACTTCCAAGCACCTTTCCTATGCCGGTAGACTTTAGCTGATCAAGTCTGTCTTGTTCGCCGGTCAAGTCTATTGGTCCTCTATTTTTATCCTCCCTTCTAGGATCCTTAAATAACTATCTCAATCCCTCTGTCGTTTTCTTTGGTTAGGCCCCACCAGGAATATTTATGGGGCCAAAGTCGCTTGGACCAAAATTACCACTCCCTCAAGAGAGCGCGGCCTTGGGATTCTAGATCTCAAAATATGGAATCAGGCGGCTGTCCTCAAGCACATTATGCCCGTGTGAATCTATTTGGAGAATATTCTAATTTCACGTACATTCGAGGCATCTTTCTGTTGAAATAAAAACATGTTCATTTGTCTTTGCAACAAAATATTATATATGATCCTAATGTAACTCTTCAATCAATTGTTAACATTCTAGGTATTGAAAATTCAATGTTAACAAGGTGTTTTGATGAAAAACAATATAAAGAAGCTCTAACGCTATCATATGCAGAATTTTTAAAAAACTTTATACAAGATGCTCATGATAAAATTTGGAAATTGAGAAAACAAGGTAAATGTATAAGTTGATTAACATATGTACATAAAAAATAAATGAAATATACTATTTTAAAATGTTATTAAATTTTAAAAAAGGAGCTTATAGTTTTGATGACATAAAAACTGTTGGCGGAATTGTACAATTTAGATATCAAAATGCATGCAAAGCAATAGGTATGTTATATGCAGGTGATGATGTACATAGGGCTAGAGGGGCACTGACCCGCTTACCATAAAATATGGGTTAATATATAGTTTATTTTCGAGTCTCCGGTTTATCTTTTCTGCACCAAACGCCGGTCTAAGTCTCTCCTCATCTGCAACTTGTCTATTTCCACGAAGGTAACTCGTCGTTCTGAAAGTCACAGTGGTCCCTTCTTGTCGAGCCTTGGACGCAGATCTGATGTTCTGTCGGCCGTCAATGTAGAATTTCTCACCTTAGACGACGAGGAGCACGAGTTGCAGGTAGCGATGCCGATTCAGACGAGGTTGGTGCCGAGCATCGCCAAGGTAAGTACAAGAAAAAAGAAGATATCGGTGTACGGTGACCCTAAATCTATTCGTTTGTTTGGGTGTTATGAGTTTGGACCATGCTGTGGGCCCAAAATTAAAAACCTTAATTTTTATTTTAATAAGGGTTTGGCCCTTTATTGGTTAATTTACTTATTTATAACTTCTGATTTGGCATATGGGTATAATTTGAGTTTGATATTAAATTTTAATATCCTAAATTTTTATTTAGGTGGCTATTTCTAGTTTAGTTTTAAATTTTTTCGAGTTATATTTTATTTATTTATTCTATATAACTCAGAAGCTTTTGTGTATCATGGTATCTTTTTTCAATGTGAAAACTGTTCATGTTTTTGCCAAAGTACGAGTTTTTGTAAATTAATTTCGACCACTTACTACTCTCTGATCATTGTGACTCAAGTTATTGTGGAATTCGACCCTTCTGAGCTTGGTTAAGATTCTGCAAAGATTCTCTTATCACACCATTTGAATGAGATCAAGGAGTTTGATAGCAGTGAGGAGGTAGACTCGCTTCCTAAGAGGCTTCGCTCTACTGGCGTCACTGCTTACGGTAATATGGATTTGTCCTCCGAAAGGACCATCGTCTGACACACTATAAGTTGATTTTTCCCTCATGATAATTGCTTCATGGAATGTGTGTGGTCTAAACGACCCTGTTAGGCAGAAAAACGTAACTGATTTTATAATTCGCAATAGTATTTCTCTTTTAATTTTAGTCGAAACCAAAGTCCAAAACCACAAAGTCGACTCTATTATTAGATTGGTGGCCCATTTTTGGCACTACATTACTAATCATTCCTCTCACCTCTCAGAATAATTTGGGTTATTTGGAACCCTAGTGTCATCTCTGTCACTAGTCTATCCCAATCACCTGAGTTTATCCACTGTAAGGTCAAATGCTATAATCGCCCTTCCTTTTTCCGATTCACTGTGATCTATGCCTTCAATGAAGCAACACACCGCATTCATCTTTGGAATGACTTAATGTCTATTGCTGACCGTGATAAGGGCTTACCCTGGGTCTCCCTTGGGGATTTTAACGCCATCCGCAAACTGGAGGAACGTTTAGGCTCCCGGGAGACCTGGTCCCCTGCCATTGATGATTTTAATAATTGTTTCTACAATTGCGAGCTTAGCGACCTCAGATCCACTGATATTTTTTTACTAGGATAAATAAGCAGCTTACTCTCCCTATATTGTCCAAAATTGACCGTGTCTTGGTCAATCCAGAATGGGACGACCTATTTCCTATGTCTGTTGCCCACTTTGGCTTCCTTCGCTCTTCTGAACATACCACTGTTACTCTTAACCTCGGTCTCCCTCGCCCAAAACAAAGGCTTTCAAATTCTTCAACATGTGGCAATCTCATCCCCTATTCAAATCCATCGTTTCCAACATTTGGAACCTCCCTTCCTATGCTTCTGGATGATCCTGGTCTCCCAGAAGCTCATCCGGCTTCAACACGAGCTTGCATGTCTCAACCGTAAAGAATATAATGATATTAGCTCTAGATTCTCCTTAGCTCAGGATAACCTCTTACGTGCCCAAACCAACCTTGCTCTTAGTCCCCTCAATCCTGAGCTCGTCACTAATGAGATTGAGGCTTCAGAGTCTTATATTTTTTAGACGTGCTGAAGAATCCTTCCTCAAGAAAAAATCTAGAGAAAACTGGGTCAACCTTGGAGACAAAAATACCAAATTGTTCTATAATAGTATTAAAAATCGTATTTGCCGCAATAAGATTATTTCTATCAATAACGACCTTGGGGTCACTGTCTCAACCCCAAATTCTGTATCTCAGGTCATTGTCAACTATTTCAAGGACCTGCTTAGCACCAGACATCCCCCTGGTTACCCTGGTTTGGATAGACTCTCCACTCTTATCTCCTCTTAGGTGAATGAATCGGACAAGGTCTTAATGACCCGAAACGTTACTTGAGAAGAGATTAAGTCTGCCTTATTTAGTATTGATAGCAGCAAATCTGCCGGCCCTGACGGTTTTAATTCTAGTTTTTTCAAAGCCTCTTGGGACATTGTGGGCTCAAATATCTGTGTTGGGGTTCTTGAATTCTTGAATTCTGTTACCCTAGATTTGTCGTGGAACTCTATTTACATCACTATTATCCCTAAGAAAGACTCCCCATCCGCAGCTGCCGATTTTAGACCTATTTCCCTCTGCAATGTGATCTAAAAAATCATTTCCAAAATTCTGCCCAATAGAATTAAAGATTGTTTTCCTTACTTAATTGATTCCTCTCAATCCGCATTCGTTGGTGGTAGGAACATCTCTGACAATATTCTTCTCTCCCAAGAGCTCCTAAAGGGTTAATCCTCCAACAAAGGTTGTTGTAGGGTTGCTCTTAAGATTGATCTTATGAAAGCTTTTGATAATGTCAGATCACATTTGATTCTTGATATTCTTGTTGCAATGTATTTCCCTGTTAAGATGATCAACTGGATCATTCAATGCATCTTTTCCCACTTACAATGTTATCATCAATGGGGACCTTTATGGTAATTTTCAGGGTAGAAAAGGGCTCAGACAAGGAGACCCTCTTTCACCTTTCCTCTTTGTCCATGTTATGCAAGTCCTATCCGACATTTTCAAAGAGAAAAGAACTGGCCCTAACTTTAAGTTCCACTGGAAATTCCAGAAACTTAACATTACCCATCTCTGCTTTGCGGATGATCTTATGATTTTTTGGTCATAGAGATGCAAACTCTATTACCCTCATTAAAGAATGACTCAATGATTTCTTCTCTCTTTTTGGTATGAAGGTCAACCCTTCCAAAAGCCAAATCTTCCTCTCTGATGTAAATTCGCAACTCCGCACTGAGCTCCTATCTATTCTAGGCTTTTGTGAAGGCTCCCTCCCAGTCAAATACTTGGGAGTTCCCCTTATCATTGGCCGTCTCTTGCATTTGGATTGTCGTCCTCTCCTTCACAAAATCACTTCGAGAATTGACTCTTGGACTTCCAAGCACCTTTCCTATGCCGGTAGACTTCAGCTGATAAAGTCTGTCTTGTTCGCCGGTCAAGTCTATTGGTCCTCTATATTTATCCTCCCTTCTAGGATCCTTAAATAACTATCTCAATCTCTCTGTCATTTTCTTTGGTTAGGCCCCACCAGGAATATCTATGGGGCCAAAGTCGCTTGGACCAAAATTACCACTCCCTCAAGAGAGCGCGGCCTTGGGATTCTAGATCTCAAAATCTGGAATCAGGCGACTGTCCTCAAGCACATTATGCCCGTATGAATCTATTTGGAGAATATTCTAATTTCACGTACATTCGAGGCATCTTTCTGTTGAAATAAAAACATGTTCATTTGTCTTTGCAACAAAATGTTATATATGATCCTAATGTAACTCTTCAATCAATTGTTAACATTCTAGGTATTGAAAATTCAATGTTAACAAGGTGGTTTGATGAAAAACAATATAAAGAAGCTCTGACGCTATCATATGCAGAATTTTTAAAAAACTTTATACAAGATGCTCATGATAAAATTTGGAAATTGAGAAAACAAGGTAAATGTATAAGTTGATTAACATATGTACATAAAAAATAAATGAAATACACTATTTTAAAATGTTATTAAATTTTTAAAAAGGAGCTTATAGTTTTGATGACATAAAACCTGTTGGCGGAATTATACAATATCAAAATGCATGCAAAGCACTAGGTATGTTGGATGCAAGTGATGATGTACATAGGGCCAGAGGGGCACTGACCCGCTTACCATAAAATATGGGTTAATATATAGTTTATTTTGACATAGTAGGTATTTTTAAGGAAAATATTAATTTAAAAACCTGAAATAATGATTAATTTTAATGAAAATGTTAAATTAGAAATATGAAATAATTGTTATTTTAAAGGTAAATTCTACATTAAAGTTTTGAATAATAGCAGTTTTTAATGCAAATTTTAAGTTAAAATATTTATAAATTAGAAGATGTAGTCCGCATTTGGTAAATTATATGGAGAAAATGAAGAACAAAGTCTTAAATAAATGAATAAATAAATAACATTATAAACCAAATTCAAAGTTACATTTATAAAAAATTTACATATTAGTGAGTATATTTGTTATTTATTTATTTATTTAGCAATTTTGTATTTACTTCAATTGTATCTCTTCAATATATTTTTAAAGTATATTTGAAATAACAATTTTTATATTTATCAACTTTATATTTTTTAAAGTTTATGTAATTAGCAATATATGATGATTCACATTTATTAAATAATTAATTTTATTTTTAATATGCTTACACACATGTTTGTTAAACCATATATATTGAAATAATTTTTAATTTTTTCAAGAAAATAATTTATTTATATCATAAATTATGTATCATACAAATTTTATTTTATTTCAATATATTTTATATATAAAAAGATTGATTTTATTTCCATATATTTTTAAAATATATATATTTTACATAAAAATTTAGATTATTTCATCTATTTTCAAAATTATCTTTTATATAATAAATTTGATTTTGTTATATTTTATTTTTAAAATATCTTTTAGAATAATATATTACGAAATATTAAGATTTATTGTTAAATTTTATTTTTATATGTAATAAATAATATATTAATATATATTAAAAATACATTAAAGTAGTTGTATACAATGAGAGATTTTTTTTTAAAACGATAATTTAAAATTGATAATGGAACCATTTTACGACGAATGAATTATGTAGAATGAATTTTATCAAATTTTGTTTAGCCCCCTTATATTGATTCTTGGATCCACCACTGGTTGGGTGATGATAAAAAATGAGATGATGTTTTAAAATAGGCTACAAACACAGCTACATGCTCTGAATTAAAATATTTATGTGTTACTTCAACTTAGTTCCGATGATATAGAAGACCTTAAAAATAATGTTTTATACGAACTATTTAATGCAAAAAGTAGGTGTTTAAAGGAGCTATGATGATATAGAAGACCTTAAAATAAAAAATTGAGGGAATAGTTAAATTATGATGTAGATGAATTAAAAACACAACATGCAATTTTAGCTTCCAAATTGAATAACGAGCAAAAAGAAATTTATGACTCTGTTATCTCTGCGAGCATAACTAAAAAAGAAGGACTATTTTTTATATACGGAAGGAAATATTGTTCGTGCGGTTGCTTCATCAGGAATTGCTTCATTGGTTCTTTCTGGAGGTAGAACCGCACATTCTAGATTTAAAATTTCCTTAAGTATAACATATTGTTTTACATGTGAAATAAAAAAATCAACACTGTTGGAAAGTTAATTCCAAAAAAGTTAATTATATAAGATGAATCTTCCATGAGTCATAAAAAATTATTTGAAGCTCTTAATATATCATTACATGATATTGTACCAAAAATATGTGAAGAAGAAAATAACAATTTATTTAGAGGAAAAAATATTTTATAAACCGCTGATTTCAGACAAAGTTTACCAGTTGTAGCAAGAGAAACAAGAGATTAAGTTGTTAATGCCTCTTTAAGCAGTTCTTTTTATGGAAACACTTTCAAGTATTCTTTTTAAAACAAAATATGAGATTGTCTAACAATTGTTAAAACGATGTAGAAAAAAAGAACAAAATAATTTTGCTGATTGAATATTAAAAATTAGGGAAGGTTATATTTTTTATTTAAATATACTAAACAATGAAGAATATTTATGGACTAAAATTCCACATGATTTAATTATTGAATCATATGATGATCCTATTTACTCTATTTTTAAAGCAATATATACTATTTTTTTGAATAATTTTGATTCTATTTTTTTTTCGAAGGGAACCCGCAGCCGCTACTCAAAATGCAATGAGCGCGCACAGGGTAAACCCTCAGTCTGACGCGATAGCCTGCAAACCAACGCCAGAAGGTAAACCACACAAGGTGACAGGCTCAGCCGAGAAAGCGTATGTAGAGGGACTCGAACTCATGACATTTGGTCACAAGCATGCCTTACTCAACCAACTCGGCTACCCCCTTGGGGCCGGACGCTCGTATTCTATATGTATAATATCTGGAAATTCAGAAAGTTTTGCGCTTTTGTATCTGATTGAATTTTTAAATAAATTAGAATTTAATGAAATACCTAAACATGAGTTAACATTAAAAATTGGTGTGTCTATAATGTTGTTAAGAAATTTTAATTCATCTTTAAGATTATGCAATGGTACAAGATTAGTAGTAACACAAATGTGAAATAAAGTTATTGCAGCCAAAATCATAACCAGTTGTAACATTGGTGATACAGTTTTTATACCTCAGATTGATCTTTCATCGACACAAAACAAATCACCATTTACATTTAAACGGAAACAATTTCCTATTAGATTATGTTATGAAATGACTGTGAATAAAAATCAAGGATAATCTTTGAATAAAGTTGGTATTTATCTTCCTCAACCAGTATTCACTCATGGTCAATTATATGTCGCATTACCTAGATTAACTTCTAGAAAATGAATTTAAATTATTGCTAACAATGATGGAGATATTCCAAATTTGTATACGAAAAATTTGTATATCGAGAAGTTTTTGACAATCTATAAAAAAATCGTGTAAAAAACTGTTAAATATACCCAATATTTCTAAACATGACATAATACTTGCACGTTTACATAAAAATTGATATGCTAAACTATAATTCGGTAAGTTTATATTATCCGAGAGATTTTTTATATAGTACAAATATTAATATAATTAAAATTAATTTATTATATATTTTGTTTTATATGTAAATTTATATTAGTATTATTAAAATTATTTTATTATACACATTTTTTAATATAATAAATACAAATAATTCTTATTTATTAAAAATGCTTAAATAAATGGATACGATGTATAGATTTTGGAAACTAATAACATTTTAAAATTAAAATCATCAGCAAAATTAACTTAGTCTTCACATAAAACCAAATGATAACAATATCAGAATGAGGGGGGAGAACAAATATTTTTACAACTCAAAGTGCGCTCTTATAATTGTTTTTGACCACATGCTCTCCTCTGAACTTGTAAGATTCCTAACAAATAACTTAATATAGATATGTATGTATACTATCATCCGAAAACATTGTAAAAACCGTAAAAATTATTTTTCCATTCAGGCGAGAAATGGTTGAAGCAAAGATTTATAATTTCTTTTAAGGTAGGTCAAACAAGTGGATCACAGTGAGATTTAATATTTTTTCCAAAAACTGGATATGCTTTTAGGCAACTGAAAAGTACCCCAGATATGATTCTTACCAAATATCTAACATCTGCAAAGTTTTGTCATGATATAATTCAGTATAGATTTGGACGTAGGCTGTCATCCAAAAATATCTTCCATCTTTATTTTCTTTTTTTCCTTTGAACCAATTAAGTTGTGCAAAGCACGAGTGGATGGATATCCTCCAATGGAGGAAGGAATTTGTTGGTAACATCATCATGGAGGTAAATATTGATGAGTAGATTGATTATTTGAAACTTTTACCATTTCAACTATATGTGTTTCTATCTGATTTTTGTTGCGATTTTCATTGTACATCATGACAGGATTTCGAGTTTAAACTGGCAGCACCATCTTTGTAACAATAAAAAACAAAATCATGGCATAAAAATTCTATTTGTTAGCTATAGATGTGGCCAACCAAATGATGCTTGAACTCCATCTCCTGCCACAAATGTCACAAATCATTTAACACTAATGAAAGTTTGTTCTTTACACCTATTTATTTTTCTCAATTTTGCTTTCTCAATTTCATTTGATATTTGTGTCTGTTCTTTGGAACAATAAAATATCAGTTGGAATAGTACGACACTTCCCAACAACTGTAAGAAAATAACACAAAAGTAAAAAACTTACTCAGCCTAGACACACAAGTTGTCACACAGTATTCTTGGGATATTGAGTCAGAATAGTCATTTTCGTACTTAATATAGGTCCCACTCTTTTCTAATATAATTTTGAAAACTGAGAGTATCTTTTTATTAACATATATTATAAAACAATACCGGTGTTTGTTTAAACGTATAGTTTATGCCTTTTAACCATCTCGATGCTAAGAAGATTACAAACCGCACTCGATGCACATCTAGGAGGAACATGCTGCTAGCGTGGTTCATCATCTTATTTGGATATGTTCAGTCCAAAGATTATGTCATGGTGGGTGATAAGTTCTCAATGGATAACTATGTTTGCTCAACTATCTGGAATGATATGAATGAGCTTTTGTTTTCAATGATCCTGAGATTTTGTTTCACCATAACATGTTTTATGAGATTTATATTTAAATAAATCCTAATGGAATTAATCAGATACTGCACTATGTATTCTAGTTATGACATGTTGATTGACTATGAATCTTTGTTGGCAGCCATTTCAGCCTACACCAGGTGCTTTTCCGAGAACTCTTGTTGTTTGGATGACCAATCCATCTAATGTACCACATCCATCTGCATGTCGTCTAGGATTATTTGTATCCAACAATGTATGTATTGTTTTGTTAAGACTTCGATATAAATCTATGGTATACTAATAAAGATCTATATTTTTTATTATATTTATAGTTCAATTATTCTAGGCCGTAGAAATAAATAATTGCATGTTGTTATACTAATTATTATTGTTAAAATATTGTTAGGGATTCTACTAGAAAAACTAATCAAAGTTACATTAATAACTGCATGTTGATACATTACATACTATTTTAAAATATTATTATTTTACTGTGTTTTGTAAGTGCTGATTAAATTATTTACTTAACTAATATGTTTCACATGTGTCAACATACTTACTTTCACAGGTGTTTAACGGGTGTAAATAGAAAAATGTAGATAGCCTTATTTCCACATGTAATTAAACAAACATAATGTATATTCAAGTAATGACAATTGTTTTTCCAATAATGATCTTTCTAAACACAGAGTATATACATATCTAAAAGGAAAATATTATTTGCGTCTCACTCTTACCTCTTATTCTTTTAACAACTATGAGTTTCTTTTTGGAAAACCTATCACCCAGCTTTTGAAGGTGAATTTTGTTTTTTATTTTCTTTTCTATATAATATTTTTATTACACATCAATTATTATACTTCTATCATAAAAAATCATTTTAGAATATAATAATCACTCACCTTTTTTTTGTAGTTATGGACATCACGCCTCTATGTTATTTACAACCATATGAAAAGAGTTAAAAGATCCGGGTTTGTATTTGTCGGATTTTAAAGACAAATGATTTTAATGATCTAGACAAAGTTACAAGTTTAGGTTGCATCCTGATGACACAGATGTAAGGAGTTTTTTTTTTTTAATTTTCTTATATATTACATACATATCATCAACTTCAACTCCATTGTAATGATATAAATATATTTATTTATTTTTCAATCACAAGGAGACGCTATCCAAAAAACTATGAAACCTTGGGATTGTGATTACTTTTCTGCATAACTTGATGTTGGAATTGTTTATGAATCAACGAGTTTTACTGCAAAAAGAACAAAGAAGTTTCTATAGTCATTACTGAGGCTGGAAACCTTGATTTTAATCGGAAGACTTCTATCAGAAAAATTGAAAACGAGGGACAAAAAATATTGAATCATCGTTTCTATTTGGTGGTATTAATTGTCCTGCCGAGCGTGTTAGAAACCATTTTCCTCCAACAGGTAACCAATCTTATATTTTTTTAATTTAATTTTCGAAAACGCTCTATATTCTATTTGTTCTATTATATGTAACTACTTTTGTATCTGTAGATATTTTGGGACGAATTTCTGCAATACAAATGTTAGAGAATCGATCTGTTGAATTTGTTTTAAGAGTAGATGAGCAAGCTGAAGTTTATAATTCAAAATATAAAGTTTGTTTTTTAATAAATTATTTGTTTTTCGAAACTAAATTTTTATATTTATGATTATAATTTTCTCTTAATATAAAAAAAAGAAATCAGGATAACTTGATGGGGTGAAATAACAAGAGAAATCAATATGCAAGTCCTTCGAAAGTCATTATAAATACACCTTCGTGTTTTTATTCAATATTCTTGTAACTAACATAAACCTCTAAAAGGTTGTATAAGCAAATCATTGTTAATAAACATTTTTAAGTAATCATGGAACTTTCCTTCAAGTAGCTTTAACACAACAAATACACTAACGTTGAGGTCAAATTAAAGATCTCACAGACGAACTTTTCACCTGCCGGATTATTGTCGTAATTAGTAGCCTAAATTATCAGCTATTTAGGCTATATAAATAACCTAATTTAATATGGTTGTTGGTCATTTTTTATCAAACGACGATCGATGCAATAAAAAAGACCAACAAAAATAACAGTTTTAATACAAGTATAATTTTTAACGGTTATTTTGAAACTCACCAACTCCTCCGGTTACTAACCACAATTCGTAATTCGTTTTCTAAGTCAATGTTGTTCTTAATTAGAGATGGCAATGGGCCGATTTCAGACTGGGTTTGGGTTGATCCGCTTGAGTCTGTATTTTTTTTACTTGAACTCTAAACCGGCCCAACCTGCTGCGGGTTTAATACTTTTAAGTCCGAGTTTGACCCGTACGTGTCCGCGAAACAGTCTGATCCGACCCGCAAACAATATTTTTACTATTCAGATTTTTCGGTTCAGTTCGACCCGGTCGGAACGCATTTCAAACTTGACTTTATTTTTTAATTCGTATAAAAAATTAAGATGTTAACTTTTTAAACCAACAAAACTATACTTAAATAAATCATTAAATGTTACTCAAATGAAAAATATAAATCTTTAATATAACAAACAATCTAAAAAATATCTTAAATAATATGAAATAAAACATTAAAATAAACATAAACATTTTAAAAAGTTTTTCTAGTCTCCAATAATAGCATCAATCAATAACGGCCATTCATCTTCTTATTCATTGTCAAAATCATAAAAAAATAAATTAAAATGTGATATTAAGTGTGACATTGCTTTTGATGACAAACTTAACCAATAATATAATGCTAAATTAAATAATTAAAACTAATAATAAATTTATATTAAGATAAATTAATAACTATAAAAATTTAAATATTGTTGATTAAATTTAATGGAAAAATCTAATTATTAATTATTAAAAGTAATATTTAATAGAAGAATCTAATAATTATTTAAAGTAATTTTTTTATATATTACTGGAAATAATCAAGATTTTATCTATATATTTTTTTTTACATATAGTTTATATTTTTGGACCAGATCCCGTTAGACAAACTACAAAACCATACCAGATTGCATATTGACCATAATTTTTATTTCCTATACTTTTCGTTATAAGTTCCGGTATTCTACCGGAGTTGACCGAATCAGACCGATTTAAACCGGCTAAAAGCAACATTTCCATCCCTTTGCCCTAATATCATATCTGTTTTACTCGCTAATATTTGAAACATAGATACTGTCCTTGTAAACTCCGAAATTCTCAGTCGTCACCTGTATCTAATATAATAAGCAAATTATAAAATTTAATTAATTAGAGTTATTCTAATTAATATATGCAACTAAACTAATAAAAAAAGCAAGATATACACATAAATCAGACATATTTACAGCGCATCATAATTTATTAATTATTTGAGAAACCGTATAAAAAATCATAAATCACTGAATCAGAATAACTCGATATAGCCTGATTTTGAAATTCATATTATGATATTATACTAATTACTATTCAATATAAAAAAACAAATCATAAAATTTAATTATGAAATGTCGGATAGTTTAGAGTGATTCTAATTAATATAGACAACTAAACTAATAAAAAAAAAGCAAAATATACACGTAAATTTGACCGATATTTACCGCACATAATAATTTATTAATTGTTTGTCATAAATCACTGAATCAGAAGCCAAATTTATATGAATTTATAATCCGATTTTCAAATTAATATTATGATTTTATATATAAAAATAAATAAAAATTATTTATTTCCTATTCTGTAAACATAAACACTGACGATATAAACAATGAAGTTAATTTCTTTGTATTTATACTTATGGGGTTCAGTGTTGAAGCATTTTACCGAACCATTTTGACCAGCTTGTATCAAATTCCATCGAGTCCAGCTTTCCAAACGGCCTTGAAAACATCCCTATGTGATCCCATTATACCAAAATATGAATCCAGTCCCACGGAAGTATTCAAGTCAAAAGCTATAGCTTTTTTAGAAATCCTACGCTTTCTTGGCCACAAACCAGAGGCTCCATAATTAACATCAGCTACAATTGAAAGAATATCACCTCTATGACTCTACGAGTGAGCTTTCGTGCAAAGGCCGAATGCAAAATTAACCTAAAACACTTAAAATGCATTAGTAGTTATTTTTTTCCTTTTATATTAAAGAAGGAAACTTTCAATGTTACAGTTATAATGTTTATCCAATATGCATACCAAAGTCACTTCAATTACATGCATATTCACAAAAAATTCACTTACAATTTCTTTTAATTTCATGCAATTACTTCTTTTCCGTTTCTATTTCAAAATTCAAACTGAAGAAACATGCAAAGTATAGTTTATAACTAAGAAGTCCTAGACATGAATTTATGAGACACATATTTTTTTAAAAGTAATTTGCATATTTCATTTTCACAATCATAAATCTAATCATCTAAAAATTTAAAAAACCCACATTTAAAAGTCATCCTATAACAAGAGAGAGAACTTACAGGATGATACCATAGTTTTCATACGTTGAACTTGACGATGATCTTGATAGGTATTATTTTCCTTGATGTTTTAATACTTGATTAATGATTCTTTTAAGACATAACAACAAATCTCTTGATTTTAGTCTTCATACAAAGAATATTTCAATCTTTTGTAGAAAAGAATATTTGATTCTTGGATAATTCTGAAGTCTTGTTATAAACAATTTCAAATTGAAATATTTTCGGTGGTTCTCCAAAAATCTCAATCGGATAAAATCAGAGTTCTCTTTTGAACTTTAAGAATGAATTTTTGTCGATAATATATTATGCCTATATTGGTCGACTAATTAATCCAATTACACTAAAATATCTAACATTATATAGATCCTATTAGTTGTATAGATAAAATATGTTGTACATATCCCACATGCAACATTACATACATCTTTATATTACTAAGGTGAGAGGCCTTGATTCCAACGGACATTAAGAATTAAAATTTATAACAATGGATATGTTTGGAAATGAATATGGACAGTGGGATGTTAAAGAGAAACTTACCTTCAGAATTCTTAAATAGAGAGTTCTATTTAAAAATTTATACAAACCAACTTATAACTGATAAATGAACTAACATATATGGCACATTGTCGAATAGTCGGTCGGCTAAAAAAATTTACAAGATACTATCGAGTACTTATCGATAAAACTTTCCTTTTTTCCCTCATTCAGGAGAAGTGGAATGGGAAGGGCCTTGTTTGCTCTTGGCCACTGGTGGGTATTAGTTACCGAAGCCTTATCACCTTCATCGAAGTTGTTTGCACTCGTTTAGGATTTAGAAGAAAACGAATTGCGAGTGCATTTTACCTTGTTCCAAGCATTGGCAAAAGTTTGATTTGAACTGTATCGACACATTGACCAAATTTGGCTGAAGAAAACGAGCCGACCAAATCAAAAGAGCTCAAAATAAGCAGATTGTGGTGGTTGAGGTTTGAATTTACTGTTTTCGGTATAATTAAACTCAAATTTGTTTTCTTTAAAAGTATCTCTCTGAAATTATGGATAACAGAAATATGTTTAGGTGTTATTTATAGTAGTTAGGTTGTGACCATACTTAAATCCCCACCTTTTTTGCTTGATAGATATGTAGGTATGATCAAATGTATTTAATGGATTAGGAGTTAATAATTTGGGTAGATAATATAAATAATAATTTAGTAAATTAAATGGTAAATATATAAGTAAATAGTAAAAAAGTCAAAAGTAAAAATAAAGGGTTAAAATTTAAATAAAGGATACTTTCGTACGAAATGTTGAGTGACGGTATTTAGACCAATTTTTTTATTTAGGTGAAACTCTCAATCACCAACAGACATATGCCCAAGCTGTTCATCAGCCTAACCCAGTGAAAACCAATGATATCAGACCTTTTTATACTCAGTATAAAGATGATCATATATTTATCTAGTTTGAAGATCAAATTCATGAAGATTTAATGCAAAGTACATCATACACTTTGATAATAAAATTTGCTAAGGATCTGCCCAAGAAAATTGTTCTTGATAAGTTTTTCGAATCCATAAAGTTTAATGGTGACTTCACTTATTCCATCTGGAATTCAAGATATTTGTTTCTTGAGTTTTCGCTAAAAGAAGATATAAGCAAAATATGGTCGTGTGTGTATGGACAGTTGGTGAATACTCCATGAGAGTTCTGAAGTGGTTACCTTCATTCAATGTTAAGAATGAATGTCCTCTGGTTCCTATATGGACTAGAATTGAAAATTTACATGAACCCTTTAATAATGAAGGCATCATTAACTCCATTGCTTCATCTATTGGTACTCCCCTCAAGCTCTGGATACCTCCTAATAATAAGGCCATGTACAATGCGTGTTATGTATGGGTGGAAATTGATATCTCTAAGAAGCTTCAGAATCATGTATGGTTGGGATTTGGTAATAACAAGGTGTTTGGATCACATTAAGCTACATGGATGTACCAATATACTATGCTTCTTGTTTTCATGTGGTGGGACATGATTCTTTAACCTGCAAAAGAAACACTGTCGATCTGAGTAATGAGACAAGAACAACACACGTACCTCATCTGCTAAATAATTCTGAGAACATTAAAGAAGTTGTTAGTGCTAACCTCAAATCAGTAGCTGTTAGTGCTAACCTCAAATCAGTAGTTATCTCCAGTGATAAGAATGTGAATCCGGAACCAGTAATCAGTACAACTGCTGAAAACCAAGGCAAAATACCTGAAGTGAACAAGGATGATGAAATTAGAGAACCTGACCTGCTGCATAGAGAATCAATTAATGAAAAATTGAACAACAAATCAAATGAAAAGGTTAATGTTACGGATGATACTAGTCAGCAAGATGATGATATAACAGATGCATTTAATTCTATTGAAAGGGCTAATGTTACTGAAGATACTAATCAGCAGGAAGAAGATATAATAGATGTTAACAAATCTCTTGATAACATCATGGATTTTCTTCAGCTAGCAGATGAAGTTACACCCCCTACTGTTAAATTAACCCTCTCAAATGAAAATACACGGAGCCTTCCACCATCTCCTGCTCTTAAACTCAAAAGAGTAGATCTTAGTTTCCAAAAATACTGGACCAAAAGCTTAAGCAAACTAGGAGAAGCAAAAATAAAAAATTATCTAGTGTAAAATCTCTTCAATTTGAAGAGACTAAAAGATCTTCTCTCAAGAGCCCCAAATGATAAAGCTCTTAAGCTGGAACATTTAGGGAGTTGGTAACCAATCTTCTGTTCGAAGGATTAAATACATTATCAGAAAAGAAGGTATAAAATTATTGTTTTTACAGGAACCTATGATAAGTTGTGATCAGATTAATACTCTCTCTACTAAGCTTAAATTTCATCACTCATTTGCTAATGTTTCAAACAAAATATGGGCGATTTGGCATGAGAATTTGGAGATTAAGATCATCGTGGATAATATCCAGTGCTGTCATATTGAAGTAAAACATTCTCTGCTAGACAAGATGGTTAACATCCCTTGTATATATGCTAAATGTCAAAGAAAAAGTAGAATGAAGATGTGGAATGTTATCAGATCATTTGAGCCTACTGTTAAGGAATGGCTTCTTTTGGGTGATTTTAACTCTATCTTGTCTCCTTCTGAACAATCTGGATGTTCAATTTTTTTTCAACAAAGTGCTAACGATTTACTTGATTTGATTAAAGCCTGTCATTTAGAGGATGCTGGTTACGCGGGTACCAGATTCACGTGGACTAATAAAACAAGATGGAGAAGACTTGACATGGTATTGTTTAAGGAATGGTCTGAATACTTTGCTGAAACTAAAGTAATACATCTACCCCGTATGTGTTCAGATCACACTCCACTTTTTATCACAATAACCAAAGACACCAAGAGACATAGTAATGTTTTCAGGTTCCTTAATATTTGCCCGTATGTGTTCAGATCATACTCCATTGTTGAGAATTTGCTAGCCCTGTCCATGGAAGAGGAATATTGGAGACAAAAAACACACACTAACTGGTTGAAGGATGAAGATAGGAAAAATAAGTTATACCATAACTATGTAATGAAGAAAAGAAGGCAAAGAATAATAAAAGGCATCAAAATCAACAACATATGGATTGCAAATGAAGAAGCTATTAACTCCTCTGCTGCGACCTACTTTACAGATGTTCTTTCATCTCATTCTTACTCTAATAGACATGCTGAAATTGAGAGATTGAATAACAATATTTTTAAAGTCATTCCTAAACTAGTTGATGAATCTGATAATAAATTGATGCTAGCTGAACCATCTGAATCAGAAATTTGGTCTATTATTCGAAGATTGAATCCAACTAGAGCAGCAGGGATAGATGGATTTAATAAGTACTATTATACTTCCTGTTGGCATATCATAAAAACCGATATTTGTAATGCTCTCAAATCATTCATACTTGGCTAGGACATTCCTAAAGGGATATTGGCTACTGGAATTTACCTAACACCTAAGACAACTAACCGCTCTAGTTGGAGTCAATATAGACCCATTAGCACATGCACTCTAACTAATAGAATAATGTCAAAATTGGTTAATGATAGGCTTTCTATAATTCTGCTTAAACTTATATCTGATGTGCAAGGAGCTTATGTATAAAGAAGATCAATAGACGATAACATACTCATTGCAAAAGAGTTAATTCATAATATAGGTAGAAAAACAAAAGCTGGAAATGTAATTATTAAGCTGGATGTGTCAAAAGATTTTAACAAATTATCACACAGCTTTGTCATAAAGGTGCTGCAGAGGTTTAGTTTCAATTATCAGGTTACAAAGTTGATTACTAACATCATTAGATCAGTCAATATTTCCATACTCATAAATGGGAATGTTGTTGGATACTTCAGAGCTAATAGAGGTGTGAGACAAGGTGATCCATTGTCTCATAGCCTCTCTATATTAGCTGAATAAGTGTTAATTAGAGGGATGCACAATCTTTTTTACTCGAATAAAAAGCTTAAATTTTGAAGTAGAGGCAATATAAATATTCTTTTATTATCCTTTGTTGATGATGTATTAGTTTTTACTAATGACTCACATGTTTCTCTAGAAAAAATAGCTCAATTCTTGTAGGTTTATCAAGATATTTCAGGGCAATCTATAAACAAAAGGAAAATATAGATTATAACATCATCAAGCATGCCTCTTGACATAAGGAACTGCCTCACTATTCAAACTAGCTTCAACACAACTTCCTTCCAACAACATACTTGGGTGTAACTCTCAGTCCTCACAACCAAACAAATAACTTTACTCATTTACTTGAAAAAATTAAAGACAAGATTTCTAATTGGGAAAGAAATATGTTATCATATGGTGTGCGTCTTACTTTGGTAAAATCAGTTCTTATGGTTATCACTCTCTACTGGTTATAGAGTTGTTGGCTCCTCACCTTTATCATAACAAAGATTGAAAAAATAATGCATAGATTCTTGTGGGGATCAACAAAACTCACTGGACTACATGGCCAGCTATTTGCAAATCTTTTGAGGAGGAGGGTCTTAATGTCAGCAACTTAATGAACATTCAGAAAGCATTCTTTTGTAAGCTCTGGATAAGGTTTAGAGAATACAATTCTCTTTGCGCTAATCTTCTTCATAACATCTACTGTAAAGATAAACACCCTTTACAAGTTGACTCTAAGTATGGCTCTCAAACTTGGAAAAGGCTGGTCAAAATCAGGGAATTTGCTGAAGCTCACATTAGATGGAATCTTGACTGTGGTAATATGGATATATGGTTGGACAATTGGTTTAATAGGCTTTCTTTTATGAATCTCAATCCAAATCAAAACAATAACTGGTTTAAAGGTAAGAAGGTATGCTCTTTGTGTGAAGCTAACTGTTGGAATACGAATATGCTTGAGCATATATTAAGTGATCATAATATTAGGTTAGTTACTAAACTCAGACTCAACAGCTTAGCTAAGAATACTATCTTATGGACCTTATAAAAGGATGGTAAATTTAATATTAATGACACTGTCAAAGCTATGAAAACTTCCCACAGTAGCTCTTCTTTATTTGGCAATCTCTGGAACCGAATTTCTCCTAGGAAGTGTTCCTTTCTTTCTTGGAGGCTTATCTTAAACAAACTGCATACTAACTCAGTACTTCAATCTAAGCATATAACCCTGGTATCAAAATGTCAATTTTGTTTAAATTGTGAGACTAAAAATCATCTATTTATCTCTTTTCATTTTACTTGGGAAATTTGGCCTTATTTTGCAGGTGTCTTAAAGGTGGATATTCAAAGGTTCATGGTTGTCAAACATATGTTCTTGGCTTGGTTTTGGTCAGCTTCAAATAGAATTCATATCAAAACAATTCTGCCAACTGTAATTAGCTGGGTCATTTGGAAGCAAAGGAACACAATGAAGATGAGTTTTATTCATACTTCTACAAGTGCAGTAATCAGATACATTATCAAAATACTGATAAACCTGGACTACTCAAAATTATTGAAAGCTAAGCACTGGAAATATTGTGAAAAAACTGTTGACACTCTTGGTTGCATTAATCATTTATGCATTAAGAAAAATAATTCTTACCTCACTTGGACTCCTCCATGTCCTGGTAGATACAAAGTCAACTTGGATGCTAGCTGCTCTATTTCAGGTGAAGCAAGTGGTGCCGTTATCATCAGATATCACCAGGGAAACCTTGTTCCGGGCTATGAAAACAACTATGGAATGTTATGTCCTCTTCAAACTAAAGCTTGTGCAAGCCATGATGGTCTCCAACTATGTAAAATTAAAGGATTTAAAGAAGTTGTTGTAGAGTCTGATTCTGAAATAATCGTTTCTCTTCTCTCTACTGGAAATTTTCTCTTAAACTTAAGTTCTATCCTAAGCAGCACCAAATCTCTTCTAACGTGTAAAATTACCATTCATCACATCTTCAGAGAACAAAATCGAGCAGCTGATTGGCTGGCTCGATTGACGCAAAGATGCAAGATGAGATTCGATTACAAGAATTTTAAAACTCCAACCATGCTGGATGCTATATTGTTATTGGAAAGCCTAAACATTAGATATATAAGAATAGAAAATTGACTTACTTTTCGTGATTCAGGAATGCGAGATTCTGACTTCAATCTCCCAAAATAATTGAAGCTCTCTGATGTCATTTCAAAGCTTGGATGCTTGTTCTTCATATCAGATTCAACCGACGAATTCGTCTCTTCAGTGGCTTAAGATACGTAGCTAGAAAAGAGATAAAGATTGGGTCTGCTGCTGATTTTGGAAGAGGAAAGAAGCTAAGTGGGATCTGCTTGCTTGATGAATCCTGAAGCAATCAAGGTTGTTTAAAGGCTCTGCTACATTATTCTTCGCAAAATAAAGTTTGGTCTATTGAATGATTCTGCAAAATAGGTTCAAAAACACGAAGAAGCAAGGAATCACCATAGTTGATGGATAAGTGTTTGCATGAGTTGTTGCTTTCAAATGAAATCAAAATCAGAATTGAAGAAGGGAATCTCAAAATTTTACCCAAAAAAAGCGTTGCACTTTAGTTCTGGATCAATTGTTGATTAGTTCTATACATTTTAAAGACTTCAAACTAAGTACTTTAGTTATGGATCAATTGTTGATTAGTTCTATACATTTTAAAGACTTCAAACTAAGTCCTCAATCTTCGTGAACTTATCATTTATATTCTAATAAAAAATTTAGACCTAAAAAAAATTATTAGTTATTTGAAAAACCCTATAATTTTTTTATAAATCACTGAATCAGAATGACTCGATACAATCGGATTTTGAAATTCATATTATGATATTATACTAATTACTATTCAATATATAAAAACAAATCATAAAATTTAATTATGAAATGTCGGATAATTTAGTCATTCTAATTCAATATACATAACTAAACTAATAAAAAAAAAAGCAAGATATACACGTCAATTAGACAGATATTTACAGCACATAATAATTTATTAGTTGTTTGTCAAACCGCGTAAAAAGTCATAAATCACTGAATCGGAAACCAAATTGATATAATCCGATTTTCAAATTAATATTATGATTTTATATACAATAATAATAATTATTATTATTTATTTCCTATTTTGTAAACAACGGCTATATAAACAAATGGCTTACGATCATTCTAATCAAAATAGTTTTGGCATCCAATTAACACTTTCGTTTCCGTCTAAAGATGGATTGCAAAACTTGTATGAATGAAGAGACCGAAACCGGAGTTGGTTCTTGATTTTGTGAACACAGTTTGATGCCAAAAACTCCGGTTTTAAACAGAGAAAGCAGAGGGTTTGAGTTCGATCTCAAAACTCCATCAAAATCGGTAAAAGAATTTTCCGGTGTAGATTTGTTGGATCTGACACTAGAGAGTAGTAGTTCACCTGAAACACCCAGAAGATGTGTTTTCGATTCCTTCGCAGAAGATAAAGGCAAAGAAAAACTGTGCTTGAGGCATCCGGAGCTGTCGGAGTGTCTCAAAGGGAAGGTAGGGCCTTGTTTTCACAGGGTCGAACTTAAATACCTCTTGGCCTTACAGAAGACCAAGTATGCTTTCATCCATACGGCTGAACTGGGTCGAATGCGTACAAAATGGGGGATCCCAGAAAATGTGAAGATAAGGATTCCCATAGATCCCGAAACTCCTATGGATTGCAAGCTGAATGAAATAGTCATCTTCACTGAGCTATTTAATTGGGGACTCAGATTCCCATTGGACCCAGAGATTGTCAGATATTTTCATCTGATCAAACTCTGTCCGAGCCAGCTGAGCCCCAACGCTTGGTACACTCTGATGTCATGCATCATGGCATCAAGGCTGTCCGGGATCCCTCTTCCTATGGAAGAGTTTGCTGCAGTGGCCAATCTTTGCAAACATTACCAATTCCCCTTCTACCACTTCAATATGGGGGACAGTTTCAAAGCTGTTAATGATCTATTGGAGTCTGAGAGTAAATGGAGGAGCCAGTTTTTGTTCGTCAGTGGCGCTTGGGAAAACAGAAAGAAGATCAAGTCCGGAGAGAACCCAAGCCTCCTCAGAAGCAGGTGGAGGAGTGACCGTACGTCTCCCACTTTAAATCTTTGTCTACTTCTTCCTTCTTAAAGCTGGTTTAAATTAACTGGTCTTTCTTTTGTCTTAACAGAACTGCCTAAGGAGTTCGGTGATTACTTGAAGGCCGGGCAGGTTACCTGTGGCAGGATTAATGCCTAGGCTGCTGAGGAATGGGGGAACCGATTCCACGCTGCTTTCACCAGTGGATACTTGGCAAGGTCTCACCTGTGGAACACCACAGGTCGGAGAGACTTGACTTGGGAGGAGCTCACCACCCAGCCTTCTCCGGACACTGTGCTTAAGAGGACCCATGAACCAGATGGGACACTCTTCCTGCCAGGCCGGGCCAAAGCCCCAAGCAAAATGAAGGGCAAGAAGAAAGGCAAAAAGGTGGCGAGTGATGCTAATCCTGCTGATGCTGAGAAGGATGCTCCAACAGACCCGGAGGGGCCGGCCCAGAGCCAAATCGACGCTGCTCTCTTGCAAATGGTGGAGCAAGAGACCGAAAGGCAGGAAGCAAACTTCCCAAAACCTCCAAGGGCTTCCAAGAGGATTCGCAAACAAGGAGGTGAAGGCGCAGACCGGGTAGCCAAGAAGAAAAAGACTGCTAAGGGAGATGAGCTTGCTCTCCGGGATCCGGAGCCTTCTTTCCAGGCTGACCCTTCTGACCCAACACACGCCGAAGAGATCCCAAGGGACTTTCATACCGATGAGGTTGAGGGAGGAGATCTCAACATCGATGGAGTCGACATCACCGGTCTTGGTGAGCTTGGTGAATACTTCCTCAACCTCCCCAGAGACGACTTCGCAGGGCCTTACATTCCTCCGAGCAGCTCTAATATGGTCAACTTCAATGGTAAGACTTTCATTGTCTCTAGTGAAAAGGACACCATAGCCCACTCCTTGCTAAGCAACGTGCAGTTGGTACTTACACTGGAGAGGCAAGTTCGGGGTCAAGAAGACATCATCAAAGACCTTAAGTCTGAGAAGGAAAAGCTGTCCGAAGACCTTCGCACTGCTACTGCCAATGCTGACATGTTAAAGGAAGCAAATGAGGAGTTGAAGAGGAATCAGGAGGAAAGCACCACAAAAGTTGCCACTCTAGAGGAAACCATTAGAGACCTCCGGGAGAAGCTGTCCGGTGTGGAGAAAGACCTTACTGCCTCAAAAGAAGAGACCAAGGCAAAGGACAAGATTATCACCAACCTAACTACTGACAAGATTTCTCTTGAGAATGCAGTATCCAAGGCTGCCGAGGAAAAAACCACTTTGTTAAGGGATCAAGAGGCTACGATCCAAGCTAAGATCAATGCCTATGCCAACCAGATGATTAAAAGCGAAGAGCTATTGCTTGAGAAGGTGAGGTCTGACATGGTTCTACTCTTTCATGAAAAATATCCGAAGGGGAACCTAGGGGACTTGTGGCTTTATGTAGACGATGATGACCTTCCACATCATACAATGGCCGAAGAGGATCAGTATGGAGTCTCCAGTGCGTCCTCATCCGATGATGAAGAGAGGACCGGAGAGAGCCCAGACAGGGAGGAAGATGATCCCAAAGGCAAGAAGGTAGACGAAGGGAAAAGCGACTTTAAGGGCAAGAAGGTAGATGAAGGTGAGCCGTCTTCAAAGTCTCAACCTTAACCTACAATCTAATTTGTTTATTTTTCATTCAAACTAAAGTCCTTGGAAGGCCAAGGCACTCTTTTTGTAATGGTGTCCGGTGCTCGACCGGACAGGTTTTTTGTGTTGTATCTTGACTATTTAAAAGTCCTTGGAAGGCCAAGGAAATTTTAAGTTGTTTATTTCAATGAATATCTCTGTTCTGTACAACCATCATCTTCTTTCATTGTTCGTTTTAATTTTGATAGCCAGAGTTTAAGTAGCCTTTAGTTGTTGCATTGTGAGAGTGTTTAAATTCTCCGGCTAGAGTTTAAATAGCCCTTAGATATTCCAGTCCGGATAATATGACAAGGGATAAAACTTTAAAAACACTTAGAAAATTTTTAAGAAGGCATCGAATTTTATTCAACAGCCCGGACACCTCATTAAAACCTCCCCGTGCCACCAGGGAGGAAAGAGTATGCCCCCAAATATTTACATGGATGTTTAAACAAGTAAATATTTACACAAGTGCTATTCCAAGGACATCCGGAGATGCTCAATATTCCAAGGATGAGTTAGAACTCTGCCATCTTTGTCTTCCAACCAATAAGTTCCAGGCTTAATTCTTTCAACAACCATATACGGACCCTCCCAAGTTGGGGCCAGCTTTCCGAAGAGCTTTTCTTTAGTGTGTAAGAAGACCTTCCTTAATACTTTGTCCCCTGGTTGGAAATATCTTCTTTTAACTTTGGAAGCAAACCTGCTTCTCATCAAGCCCCGATAGTGTGCAACTCTAAGATGAGCTTTAACTCGTCTTTCTTCTATCAAATCAAGTTGACCTCTGATTGCCACCTCGTTAGCGTGTTCGGAGAAGTTGTGAACATGAAAGGAGGGGAAGGTCTTCTCTATGGGGGCTACTGCATCCATCCCATAGACCAAGGCAAAGGGTGACTCTTGTGTTGCAGCCCCAGGCGTTGTCCGGTAGGCCCACAAGACTTCTTGTAGATAACTAGGCCACTTCCCAGCAGCCCCTTCCAAATTCTTCTTTAAACCGGACAATATAGTTCTATTAGCCACTTCAACTTGCCCATTCGCTTATGGGTGGAAAGGTGAAGAAAAACAATGCTGTATACCCCTTGAAGCACAGAAGCTCTCCATTTCTCTATTGTCGAACTGTGGCCCATTGTCTGTTGTTATTTTCTGTGGGACACCAAATCTACAACATATGTTGGATATCATGAATTTTATAACAGCTTTTGATGTTGTCCCTGCTAGAGGGGCTGCTTCTATCCACTTCGAGAATTAGTCAATGGCCACAATTATAGTTTGGCGCCCTCTGGACGCCACAGGGAGAGGCCCTACTAAATCCAATCCCCATCGAGCAAAAGGAATGGGCTCAGAAATTGATTCTAAAGGAATGGCTGGTACATGAATTTCATTGTTGTACCTCTGGCATGGGTCACACCTCCTCACCAATTCCTTAGCATCTTTCATGATTGATGGCCAATAGTAACCGGAGAGTAAAACTCTTCTCGTTAAAGCTCTAAATCCACAATGGGCTGATCCCTCACCATCATGCAATTCGGAGAGGACCACTTATGACTCTTCATCCCCCAAACAACGCAGGAGAGGTTTACTGTAGGACTTTTTGTACAACACTTCTCTCAATATGATGAAACCACGAGCCTTGTGTTTCAATGTTCTGGCTAGTGATTTATCTGGAGGCACGACACCATCAGAGAGATATTGCAGGAGAGGAAACCTCCAGTCTCGAGGCTGTTTCACTTGTATTTCAAAAATTTCCTCTTCGTTACCCTTACTAAGTTGAATAGAGGGGCTTTCGAGTACATGGATCCATGGATATGACTCCGTATATGCTATGGTTGCCAATGAGTTTGCTAGCTCATTTTCTGTCCGGGGAATGTGCTCATAGATAACATCTTTAAACTTAAGTGCTTCATTTTTTAGGAGGAGTAAATATTTCACAAGTTGCTCTTTCTTAGCCTCAAATTGGCCTTGGGCATGGTGGATGAGTAGTTGGGAGTCACTTAACAGCTTGACCCTCTTAGCCCCACAAATGTAGGCTAGCTTTAACCCAGCTATAGCTGCTTTGTATTCAGACTCGTTATTAGATGCCCTGAAAGCAAAACAAATAGCCTGGTACATCTTGTCTCCATATGGGGAAGTTAAACATACTCCTGCACCACATCCCATAGTGCTAGATCCACCATCTGTTCGGACGATCCATACCTTTTTATCTTTTATGTCAGTAGTTTGCTCCGAATCCCTGTCGGAGTGGAATTCAACCAGAAAATCAGCCACAGCTTGGGCTTTGACTGCTGTTCGGGGAGCAAAGTCTATGTCGAAGTCCCCCAACTCTACTGACCACTTAGTCATTCTGCTCGAAATGTCTGCTTTTTGAAGGACATTCTTTAAGGGAAAAGAGGTCCGGACGATGATAGGATGAGCCTGGAAATAAGGCCTCATCTTCCTTACAGCTACCACCAGGGCTAATGCCAATTTTTTTTCAAGTAACGCCTCTCAGCATCTATCAAGCTTTTGCTGATGTAGTACACTGGATGGGGATGACCATCGACCTCTCTTACCAGCACATCACTGATGGCACAACTCGAAACTGCCAAATATACAAAGAGAGTCTCCCCATCAACTGGCTTGAACAAAGTTTTGGGGGAGGATAGGTGTTTCTTGATTTCATTGAAAGCCTCATCACACTGTGGGGTCCAATCGAATCTCTTTGCACCCTTCAAAGTTTGAAAGAATGGAGCACACATGTCCGAAGACCTTGAGATAAATCTATTTAAGGCAGCTAATCTCCCCGTTAATCACTGTACTTCTTTAATGTTTCGAGGAGGCTCCATTTGGAATAGAGCATTGAGCTGGTCCGGATCGGGCTGTATTCCATGTTCACTTATGATATACCCTAGAAACTTCCCGGACTGCACTCCGAACACACACTTTTCAGGGTTTAATTTCAAATTTACTTTCACCAAGCTGGTAAAAGTTTCTTGAAGATCGGACAAGTGCAACTGCTCATCCACACTTTTTACCATCATATCGTCAATGTATACTTCCATATTTCTTCCAATTTGATCAGTAAATGCCTTGTTGACTAACCTCTGATAAGTAGCTCCAACATTTTTCAAACCAAATGGCATCACCTTATAGCAATGAAGCCCTATGTCAGTAACAAACGTGGTATGCTCTTGATCCTTCGGATCCACTTGAATCTGATTGTATCCGGAGAAAGCATCCATAAAGGAAAGTAGCTTGTTCCCAGATGTGGAGTCTACTAACTGATCAATCCGGGGGACCGGATACAAGTCTTTTGGGCAAGCTCTATTGAGATCTGTGAAATCAATGCACATGCGCCACTTGCCATTCTTCTTTTTTACCAAGACAGGATTGGCAGTCTACAAAGGGTATTGAGATTCCTTGATGTGCCCCATCTCTGTGAGTCTGTCAACCTCTTGCACAATGACATCAGCCTTTTCTTTGGAAAAAGCTCTTCTTTTTTGAACTACTGGAGCCACATCTCTCCGGACGAATAGGTGGTGTGATATCACTTCTGATGGAACCCCAGTAACATCAGAATTGCACCAAGCAAAAACATGCTGATGGTTCTTCAAAAATTTCAACATTTCATTTTTCAACATATGGGGCATCTTGGACCCTATCTTGACACTTTTCCCATCTTCCAAACAATGTGTTTCTACCTCCTCGATCGGTATCAGTACTCCAGGGGTCTCTCTGGGGTCATTAATTTCACCCTCACCCCCAGAAAGGCCCTCAAACTGCTATTGTTCATTAATACAGACTGCCCCCAGCGTTCGAGGAGCCAGGGCAGTGGCATAACATTCTCTTGCAATCTTTTGGCTGCTCCGGACGACTCCAACCTGTCCCTGAACAACATACTTCAAGCACTGGTGGACTGTTGAAGCCACTGCATGCATCCTAGAGAGCCAAGACCTCCCTAGAATAGCATTATAGCAAGTGGGACAATCCACCACAATAAAGAGTATTCTGACCATTTTCTTGAAAGGGCCCTTGCCCAATAACACCTCTTCTTCGAACTCTCCGATCACATCTGCTGAGCTGCCTGTGAAGCCCACGATTGACCTGTCCGAATTCTGAATTACAGCTGGATTTTTCATTTTCTTGTAAGTGGTTAGGAAAAGGATATTGGCTGAGCTTCCAGTATCCACCAGGATTCGTCTTATGTCATTGCCCCCTATAGATGCTCCTATGACAACAAGATCCTCATGAGGGCCAACAATGTCTCTCAAATCATCTTCATAAAAAACAATGAAGGGGAATGAGTTTGGTGACTGGTAGGATGTCATGCCTCCTTCTAGCTGGGAGGCTAAAGTGTGAACATGCCTCTTCCTCGAATAAGCAGTAGGAGCTGTCATCGTGTCCCCTCCGAATATTGTAAGCGACTCAAAAAACTTAATGAGCTCGGAGACCGATCTAGAACATTCCTCTATAGCACCCACTCTGTTTCGAGTTGGATCAGGATCCAAGTATTCAGATTCCACGTCAAACCTTTCAACTATAACCATGGCCCCCTCCGGAGCAGCATTACTTGGACCAACCCGGTGAGTGTTGTCAGGCCTGTTGCCTCCTCTTCTTTTAACATAAGCTCCCAGCTTTCCCCTCTCAATAAAGTTCTGAACCTCTTGTTTCAATGATATGCAGTCATCAGTGGTATGGCCAATATCATTGTGATATTGGCAAAAAGAGTTGTTGCGATGCTCTCTGGGAGACTGCAGTGTTGCCGGTCTCCGGTAATGCACCTTATCCTTTGTTTTATCAAAAATGGTGGCCACACTTTCTTTTAGCTCTGCGAACCACTCCGGTTGGACCCATGGCCCTCTTTTGTTTCTGGATTGCTGACTCTGAGCAGGAGCTGCTGGCTGAGACTGAGCTTTTTCCCTACCATGCCCCTGTCTGGTCTCTCTTGCTTTGTTCCCGTACTGATTTTGATTGGGAGTTGGTGCCACTGGGGTAGACCTCACCTGCCTGTACACCCTGGTTTTCTTTGTTTCATCAACATTTATCTGTTTGCCAACCTGATTCAGCAACCCTCCCCATGTCATGACCTTCTATAGGGTCACTGAATCAGCTAGATTGCCTGGGTTCAAACCTTGCCTTAGGGATGTTATTGCCACTTGTTCGAAGCAATCAGCCAACCCATTTTTGGTGTTCACAAAACGACTTATATATTCTTTCAAGGACTCATTTGGTTCCTGGGCACAATGGATTATTGTGTCTCCATTGCCCTTCAGCTCTTTACTCTCTACAAACTGCCTTCGAAAGGCTACCCAAAACGTATTGAAATCTTTAATACAACCCTGAGGCAGGCTGTTGTACCATTTCAGAGCACTCCCCGTGAATGATTGGGAGAATTCCCTACAAAGTAGTTTATCATCGTCGTCAAAGTTCATCATGAAGTTTTTAAATTGCTCCAGATGGTTGTCCGGATCAGTACTGTCATCGTACTTCTCTATTTTGGTGCTGTCAAACCTCTTGGGGAGGTTTCCGGACAGAATTTTAGAAGACAATGGAGATTGCCTCCAATTTCTTCCACGACTGAACACAATATCCTCATTGGGAGTTGCAAAGATACTTGGTTCATCGTGGAAGGCAAAGGGATCCATCAGCATCTTGTCCACATGCCTCCGGTTGTGTGATGACCCTTTTCCAATATTCTTCTTCATTCTTCCATGTCTATCCCTTTTTCTTTAGTACTTTTTGATCTGCCTTTGTTTCTTTCTAGTTCGACCCTCATCGCTGCTTGAGGATAAAGATTTTTCAACTCCTTCATCGTCCGAAGAGCTATCAGAAGATTCTGAGCCTGAGTCAGAACTCTCCACAGGCTTGGACCGGTGAGACTTTTTAGAACTGGCATGAGTCTTTTTGGTGCTCACATGAGTTTTTGAAGACTCATGCTCTCTGGGGTTATCGGTGTGATGACCAACCGATGCTTTAGACTTTTCTTTCATGCCCATCTTGGCCTTTTCTGCCCTCAGAGCTTCTATTTCACCCTTTAACCGGTCACGCTCTTCGATGGTGTATTCATCGTTCTCTCCCACCACTTCGAGCAAAGCTGGTGGTAGTTCTGGATTGTCCGGATTCATTCGGACAGATTTTCTTAGCTGGTTTTGAATGCTTGATTCAGGTACCTTCTTCTCCCACTGTGGTCGCCAATTTGGTGTGGATAATAATTGCCTGAGGGTAGGCTAGTAATTTCAGTTGGTGTTTTAAGGTAGTGTGTGGGTATTATGTGTTTAGAGTAGAGAGTAGAGAGATAATTAAGCAGCTTGGTAGCAGTTAATTCTCATTACCCACACTTAATACAAGTGGTTGGGTATTTATACCATGATGTTTGGGCCCTTATGGGCTTTCGGGTCATGTTTAATGGACCCGAGTCATGTTCAAAGACCCATGAGCTCTAAGTAGGAGAGCAAGTAGCTTAGTCAAGAAGTGTTTAGGTTTTTTAGTACTTTTTTCATAGTTCGAACAGTCATATGGTCATAGTGTTCAAAGTGACCTGTCCGGTCCATGTGATCTGTCCGGTCCATGTGATCTATCCAGTATCCGGAGAGGTTGGACCGATCTGTCCCTGTACGGGGAGCAGGCAAAATTCGGACTCATCAGCTATCATCTTCCTACTGATGCTCAAGCTACTGCAATTTTCCTTATTCCCAAGACTTCTCACCCTATTACTTGGCATGAATTCATACCAATTAGCTTAACTACTATGTTGAGCAGAATAATTGGGAAAATTATCAACACAAGGCTAGTTGGCATCCTCCATCACCTTATTTCAGAAGAACAAGGGGCCTTTGTGAGAGGTAGAAACATTCATAACACTATCTTAATTGCCCAGGAGCTTAGCCTTGATCTCAATTACAAAAATAGAGGAGGGAATGTGATTATCAAGACTGATATGGCTAAAGCTTTTGACAAGCTTAACTACAGGTTTTTATTAAAAGTTTTTGACTCTTTTGGTTTCAATACTGATGTTGTCTCCTTGATCAACAATTGTATTATAAACATTCATTCCTCAGTCATTATTAATGGAGAAATGAGGGGTTTCTTCAACAACACTCAAGGCTTAAGGCAAGGAGACCCACTGTCGCCTTCCCTCTTCATTCTTGCTGAGGGATACTTATTCAGAGGGATAAAAAATCTCTTTGAAGATAATCCTAAACTAAGGTTTAAGTCAAGAGGTAATCTCAACATAGCCTGCCTAGCTTTTGCTGACGATTTTGTGATTTTCAGTAATGGTGCTGCTACACCTATTAATCAAATTTAGAACTTTCTAAAGCGCTACCAGAAGGTTTCAGGGCAACTTATCGACAACAATAAATCAAAGATTATTGTTCCTCTTAATACGAATGCTCAGAGAATAAGCATCTTGGAGAAAAATCTAAATTTCAAGCATACTAACTTACCTTTCAAGTACATTGGCTCTACCGTTGCTTCTTCAACAAGAATCTCCAATTTTGATGATATGATCTTCAAGATAAGAAGTAAAATTCTTGACTGGGACAAATCCTCTCTTTCCTTTGCAAGAAGACTCACACTGATTCACTCTGTTCAGTATGCTTATCCCATCTTTCTTCTCCAGCATACTTCCCTTCCCAACTCTGTTTTAGACAAGACATAAAATATTTTTAATAAATTCCTTTGGGGTGTCAAAGCTATATTTTTAATAAAGATAGTAAGCAGACTATTATCTGGTCCAAATGGGACAATCTTTGTAAGAATCATAATGAATGTGGTCTTAACTTGAAGAAACTAGAGGATGTGCAGCTCATCTACTCTTTGAAACTCTGGTTCACTTTCAGAGAACAGAATACCTTATTGGCCAAACTCACAGCCTCTATCTACTGTAGAAATCTTCACCCTGTCCTTGCTTCTTCTCCTATCAAGAAATCCAAAATATGGTCCAGAATTATTAATGTAAGAGACATTGTTGAAAATCATATTTTCTTTAACCTTGGTTGTGGCAACATGGACTTCTAGTTCGATCGATGGTGCTCAGATAAAACTTTCATCCATTTCAGAGAATCTGATGACAGAAGTTGGCTTTGAGACACTAATAGAGATAAGGTTAGCAGCTTTTGGGTGGATGGTGGATGGGATTTGGAGAAACTTAAGGCTTTTGTCACTAACACTGAAATCAACAAAATCAGAAACATTTCCCTGAATAACGACCCTGTTTTGATCCATTGGTCCCTTTCGTCTGATGTCTCTTTCAGTTGCAAAGAAACATGGGAAGCAATCAAGCATAAAAACAACAAATCCAACCTTTACGCAAAAACCTGAAATTCTGTCACCCCCATGAAATGTTCATTTTTGCTTTGGAAAGCTCTGCGTAATTGGATTCCCATTGATATTGTTCTCCAAAATAAGCATTTCCAACTTGCATCTAAGTTCCAATTTTGAAGTAATGAGGAAACAATCCATCATATCTTGGTCCAATGTCACTAATCCTGGTTTGTCTGGATGTTTTTAGCTCCCTATTCAAAATTCATATATTACCTAATATGAATCTTCCTCATCTCATTAGAATGTGGTACTGGTCCACCACTAAGCAATCTGACATTCACACAATCATTCCTTCAATTATCATCTGGGCTGTATGGGCTGGCCGCAAGAAGAAGCATCGTAACCACACTATCAGCTCGTCAACCATTATTGCTCATATCCTTTTTATTCTTTCTGGTCTCGACACTGCCAATCTGTTCAAGAATTCACACTGGGGTAAGGATTACAATGTCTCTCTTTGTCTGGGCTGTGTCAACCATCTAACAAACTTCAGACTCCCTCTTTTCCTCGAGTGGCTAATCGATTTAAGTTGAATACCGACGGGGATTGCGATTCTACTGGAGAAACAAGTGGCGGTGGTCTTATTCTGAATCATGAAGGTTCAATCATCCTGAGATTCGGAAGGCTTTACGGGAAGAACATTCCCATTATCGCATAATGTAGAGCACTCTTTGATGGTCTGTGTATTTGCCGATCTTTAAACATAGTTAATCTGGATATCAAAGTTGACTCATAGATTCTTGTGAACATTCTGCTATATGGTAAATCAACATGGTACTTGAAGCCTTTAATTAGCTGCTGTGGGAAGTTAATTCACCCTCTATGAACATCATCCATGTTTTTTGTGAACGGAATCACGTTGTCGATTGGATCTCGAAGCATACTCTGAAAGAAAGCCTTGGATTGAACTTCAATCACGACGATTCTCCTAATCATTTAAGAGCGATTGTTCTGCTTGAAAATATGGATGTGGGTTATTTAAGAACTCATCCTTCAGATTAATGGCTTCAATTCCTTAAGCTTCATCTCCTCCATCTTCATGAAGTCACTCCTTCAACAATTGGTCTTCATTTCTTCAGTCTGTCATTCTTTCCTAATTTTTCCTCAGGATTTCTGCCTCTATCAATGGTGATAGTCGTTTCTAAGTTTTGAATTTGTCTTCATTAAGGGCTGCAAGTCCTCTTGCATTTTCAATTAAATCCTTATACTTTCAAATTATTTTAATAAAGGCAATCCACTTTGATTGAAAATAAATAAATTATATAGAAGGCTTTAAAACTATTTCCATATCCTTCTTAACGGTAGTTTCACCCGAGTTTTTGGACTAATGCTAGCTCCAAATTTGGATTCCCTTTTATCGTCTCGTGTTGGTAATTTTGGATTTGTGAGGCGTCAAATTGGACTCACTCTAGAATCTATCATAATTGGCGCACTTGTTTTGGGGCGGTTATATACCACGTATACAAATAGAGGAACTCAAGAATTTTTGGTCCCCCTCCGGCCATTGCCTCTCTGGTTTCTCACCGAATCTTCTTAGATCTTTGGTTCAGATTTCATGGCCCCAAGATTTGCTGGCCTATGTAATTGCTTATTATTTACTTATTTTCTTATTTTCTTCTTCATTTATAGGTTCCCCTCTCCTCGTTCTTGACCATTGTTATCAGTTGTTGTGGTTTTTTTTGGTGCTTTCTTTTGTCGCCCCATTGATTTCTGTGGCGATTCTTTAGTACTCTTATTTTTCTCAATTGCTTTCTTCTTCTACTATTTGGATTAGTAGTATTGTTTTATTGACCTTCTTTTGTCAATTGTATTTCCTCAAGGTATGACCCAACTATCTGTATGAACAAATATTATTTAATTTTATGTTTTTCACACCAGTTTTTAATATATATAACTAATATTTTATTATAAAATGATTGTTTTATTTATTTATTTTTAAATTCACAGAACTTTTTCATTTTATTTTTTTAAATACCACTTCAGAAATGGAAACAAAAATCTAATTTGTTTAAAAAAGTTTTAATTGATGAAGAATGTGAAATTTCAATAGATACTTGTGAAATTGACGAATTAGAAGTTTTTGGAGAGTAAATTCGAATTACCAAATCATGTGAACGTACTAGAAGCATGAGGTTATATGCGTTTGCCAAATATGTTTTTAACTGATACAACCAACATTGCAACTTATCTGATCAATAAAATACCACAAATTCCATTGACTTTCAAATTGTCAGTGGAAGTATGAAGTGGTAAAGAGATAAATCTTTATTTCTTGAAAGTATTTGGTTGTTTTTCATATATGCATGTTATTCCAATGCTAGAAACAAACTAGATCCCAACATTTTTCTTTATAATGCAATGTTTTTTGTTCTTGTTCGAAACATGACATTTGTTTATGAAAATTTGGTCACGTTTTTTAGTTACTTTAACTAATGCCAAATTGTATTTATAATTTCTCTAACCTCAATTGTTTTCGTTTGTTGGATGTATGATATTGAAACTTTTCAGGTATTTTATTCATGATGAATGCTTCATTCATTTGCAATGAGGTAAATGTTCAAATTTTTTAAAATGTAGTGGCATATGTTGGTTTCCATATTTTAAACCAATGGTTCACAACTTTCAACTTTAATTCAAATTTGTTACTTTTATATAATTTATTAGAGATGTGAATCAAATGAGTAAATATATTAGTATATAATAAAGTGATCAGCTTCATAGGCATAGTCTTCCACAGGGCACGTGATCATCTATTGGGTTATATCTAAAGTACCCAACTAGTATTTTTGGTCTTCGATGGGAATGCGCATGGGGTCCCTTCGTCATTGAGGGGGGGGATTTGTGATTTTAACTTTACGACGTATTGCCACCTCATGACATTTTGTGTTAACGTTAAGCGTGGTCAAGTCTTAACCTTTTTTTTGTATGATGCACCATGTAATATCGTATTATTAAATTCTTATCATAGTAGGTTGGTGTTAGGGACTACATGTTATCTGATTCTTATCTATTTTGTTGGTGTTGAGAGATATCAATATTGTATGTGGTTGGTTGGTTGTAATACATGGATGCTCAGATGTCTCATTCTTATACTTTTGTTGGTATGAAACGCAGGTGTTGAATAATTTTAGTCTTAGTCGTTGGTTAGTATGAAAAACGGGTGCTGAATAAATTCAGTCTTAGTTATTTAATGATATGAAAAATGGATGTTGACAAGGTGCAAACTACCATTTATAAAATAGGTTACTTAACAATGAGTTATCGTAGAGTATTTAGATTTAATGTCATGAAGAAATTAATATAAGAGCATCATAAAAGGGATGCTGAGACATCTTAGTCTAATCTATGGTAAAAGTAATGTCGTAGTATGGTAGGTGTTAGAGACTAAATTTTCATATGAGACGTATCCTTTTGTATTATTTTTTTGTAAAATAGACGTCATATTATGTGAATGCATGATGTGATGATGCTGAGAGGTCTCTCAGTCTTATCCCGTTAGAAGAATGACGTAATATTTTCTTCTTAGTAATACAAGATGACGTGTGTGCGCATTTTGATATTGTTGTGTAGCTGAATATAGGCTATTACAGTGACATATATGCATAGTAGGAAAAATTCTCACATAAGAGGAACGTGCTCATACGACTTGTAAAAATAAGAATATGCTTAACAATATCATATATAAAGTACAGCGTAGTGCATAACTTACAAGGTATAATTGTTATTGGTTAGTATAACGATCTTGATGGCATTGATGTGTGGTGTATCCTTCGTGTGTTTTAGGTTTGTTGGTAAGGTAACAATGGTTATGCTAGTTATTTGATGAGATGTGATGTAGAGATATTCTCCCTTGACCTCCTCCCTCTCAATGCCATGATTCTTGGTTCACAAGCTATTTCAAAATTTATTATCGAATATTTCTTGTTTTCCAAATGAATAGGCCAAAGATGTAAAGATGTCTTGAGATGAGGGCTGCCACTACACGAGTTCAAAATTAGTTATTGTGAGGAAGTTATTCAAAACTTGATAATTAGACCCATAAGACGTTGGTGAGAAGACTGTTTAAAAAAATTTATGCGTCGTGGATGGGCCGACGTGGTACGTAAAGTCATTGATTGGGATTGTAAGTCCAGATTGGTTGGTTTGTATTGGGAGCCGACACCTCACCAAGGCGCTTTTGTTGCATCGTCCTATCCGATTTTACACATGACATGCTTGCTTGGATTGTTTTGTTGATTGTAGTGACCCTTTGTAGTAGGAATACAGAAGGATAACATTTGAGTCATAATCTTTAATTGATATTGTACGTTGGATCGAGTTTCAGTTTGGGATGAAAATGGGTCGGGATGAGTACGGGTATAGCTAAACCCGTACCATCATGTCTATATTTTTTTTAAACTGATAGGGTTTAGGTACCTGTCGGATAAGAGAATATTGTTTCCCATGGCCGAATTCGTCGGGCTCGAGTACTTACGCACGGGTATCATATAGTCATTTATTTATCGATACAGTATTTGTTTTCTAAAAATTACCTGTTAAAGAAATTTAAAACAAAATAAATATAATATTATTAAAAATAATGATAATGATATCGAATATAAATTTTTAAATTTAATTTTTATTAAAAATAATAATGACAAATATATAACAAATTGAATGAAAAATGATGAAGGTCTAAAGGACCAAACATCTATGTTTGAAAACTAAATAAGAATGCTCTTTTCAGTAAAGAATAAGAAGATGGAAAGCCAATAAAATGATAAGATGAAGAAGAGCAATAGACCTTAAAGAAAACAGAAAAGGCCAGGGAAGTAGTGAAGTTTCCTTAATGGGTTAGAGTTAAATAAGATGAATATCACGTCATAACACTCAAATTTCAGTTCCCCACGATGTTTTGGGTCAAAATTGCTTGTATTTGGGTTTAAAAAGTGCTATGTTAATTCAATTTCAATTTTAATAAAATTCAAGTTTTTTAAAACAAAACACATGTTTATTATTGAATATTTCATATTTTTATTTAAAATTTTAATAAAATATATTTATTATTATATGAGTTTGTTAAAAAAATCAAATTTATAATTCTAGTTTCAAATCTATTCAATTTATATATTTAGATTTGCTAAGTATAACAAATTTAATTTTATTCTAAATGTAATTAAATATCAATAAAAAAACTTACAAACATAAATTAAAAAAATATAACTAATAAAAAACTAATTCAATTATATTCCAATACAATTTATAGTTTAAAAGAATAATATATTACATATTAATTATTAATATTAGAGTAACGGATTTCCAATGGGTCGGGTTCGGGTTGGGTATCTATGGAGAAAATTTTACAATCTTTAATCCATTCCAAACCAGACCGGTAGTATATTTTAAAATCCACGATCTATCTTACGTAAAAAAATAAAATCGGGTGTCCTAACCCATATGGTCGGCTTAGGTCAGATACCCGCGGGTTCGGAAAAAGTTGTCATCTCTAATTTTCATACTATTCTAATTGGAAAGACAAATTGATGTAAGTGTTCGACACGTCTTGTTTTTGCATTACATTGATTGTTAGAAAGGTCGTGCAGTTGATGATGGTGTAAAGTTAGAAGAGAAAACCTTTATTCGAGTAGGATATTTTTTCATAGTTTACGGGTTCGAATGCGAGGCAGAAATATATGGTGTTACCTCTTACTTGTTAGTTAGGCTTGGTTGAATATTTATGGAAAAAAGATGTCAGCATTGACTGTTTTAGATGCCTTGATTGGAGACCCAATAAATACTTCTGAAAGTATTCGATACTTTATAAGATTGTAAAAGGTCCTGTCAGACACCTTGATAAGTTTAGAGTGTGGTGTTTCTTGAAGGACTACGAATGGAAGTAGCTGGAGGATCTTAAGCCCTTGAAATAAAGAATTTAAAGTCGGGTACCCATCAGACTGATAACATTAAATCATGACAGGGCCGAGGTACATATGTTGCTGGCTATTGTGTTAGTAGAATAGAGTTTACCGTAATTTATTGATGGCTAGTATAATTACTAGATGGGTCGTCCAAGGGTGTACCCGTGTTCTGTTATTTTTTATGTGGCTTCATTTATATGTTCCACTAGTCTCGTGATGTGAATACACATCATTGCTCTATATCTTTGAGTTTATGCTTGGTTGTGTTGTTGGTGTCTTATTGAGCAGACTTGGTTGAACGGATCCCATGATGTTGAAATGAGATGACTTGACTTGATGTTAAAGAGAAACCCATTAAATGATAGCAAATGTGTCTGTTTTGCCTCCATATCGACTAAAGGTTGTGTTCCAAATGCGATGTATTTCTTGTGAGTATAAGGTGTGTTTGCCAAATCTGGTGTTGGTCCACAAGTTAATGCCTAACAATGAGGAATGGATTTTTAATTGGCCTTTATTTAGCTTTATGAAAGAAACGTGGGTCCTCCAAATGTTGGTACATATCTGTAGTAGGTCCTTACTAATTATAACAAGATGGCGGTCATCGTCTCTAATATGTCTTTACGCATGTGAAGTGTCGATGTTGATTCTTAAAGTATAAAAAGTTGGTGCATTAGCGTATTGTTGTAGGTTTTGAGTGTTGGAAAAGTAATGACATAAATGTTTTCCCAAACACATTTTATGTTCTAAGGATTCCAAAAAATCTTATGAAGTGTTTGTTCTAGATTGTATAGTTAATCTAAAACGATGAGAGCCCTTTTTAATTGCTATGATGATGGAGTTTTTAGTTAGAAGTTCCAAGTGAACTGAAGATGTGTTGGAGTTACATTTGATGAGATCAGATATTTTAGCTATTGAGTCTTGACTTAATCCGATGGGTAGTTTGGACCATAACCACTATTATAAAAAACCGAATTGGACAAATGTAATAAATAGTGACTAAGCTAGATGATGGTCACTTCACAACAAATTACTAATGGATCCTTAAACTTGACCTGACTTCACTATGTGACCCGATAGGCCCATGGGTCAATAATTAAGTATAAATACCCCAATCACTTTTATTAATGAAGGTAATCAAAATTTACTGCTAGCATACAACTTAATTATCTCACTACTCTCTACTCTAAACATTTAATTCCCAAAACATTTTACAAAGTTACCCTTAAACGGAAATTAACCACATCAACATCGACTAGAGTACTTTAGCCTTGACAAGCCACTCGTGTTTTTGTTTTTTTGTCAAATCATGATGATTTATGGAATGATTTAGGCCACTGTTAGCTATTCTTTACCATGTATTGGTTAATTGTAAGAATATAATATTACTCTTTCTGAGTAGACGGTTATCCTTGCTCATTTTGTCTTATTATAGTTGATGTACGCCTCCACTTGAGCGAGTAAGTCTCAATAAACTTATATATTCTTTATCATGACTGATTTGGACAAAGACCCTCTTAAGATATCTTGTATGTATGCCAGACAAGACACATTTTTTAGAAAATCCTATAGGTGATATCTTGCTTATACGAATTACTCAATATACTTCTGAAAACTTTTATTTGGTTTTTATTTACAATGTTATTATCGACTCGGAATCTTCCATGATTGATTTTGAACCGATATATTGGTTTGAAAAATTGATTCGGAGTTAGTTGAAGGTTCGGATGCTGCTTGTGGACAGACCATTGGACCATGTAAAAGAAGCTCGTTTTAGCATTAACACAGAAATTGTTCATTCTATGTACCACAACATTTCATTCATGAAATTTTCCACTTAGTGGTCTGGATCACCATTACTGGTAAATTTGTCAATTTTGTGTGTGTTTAAATATAGGGGTAGCATGACCGGTTCAATTTCAAATGTGAATGGTGATTCATCTTACATGAACTTGTCATAAACGTCATTGAAAATACTATCTTTTTTCATGGGCTACCTCCCGGTCCCTGCTGCTTTATCCGCCAATGCCCGACTTCCACAGTATGGGACAATATTATGGCCTTGAGGGTCGTATCCGGGATGCAATGGTATGTTCTAGTTACAACCCTAGTGCGGTTTACCCCTCCTCTCTCATCCCCGCATAAGCGGGAGGTGATCCGTATGTGTTGTTGATTTTTATTATGGTCAAGATAGGTAAATAGCCTAACATCATTTGAGAGTAGGATGAGGCATCAACGGGCTCATGCGTTTGTTAATAGAGATTTAGTTGGCCATGTTGACGCTAAGAATTGTTAAGAATAGTCCACGATGGAGTCGTCGAGGCATTATAATTATAGAATCTAGTCGGAAGGAAGCCCAAGAGAATTGTCCCTAATAGATAAGGTGCTTGTTGATATTGTTGATGATTGAGATCAATTGCGGTAGAGATACGATATTAGCTGGTGGGGTCGTCTAATTTCTTGTGCCCTGTGCACTAATAGGTTCTTCCATGTGAGGGTCATCATTTCGCCTTTTACCATGCTTCGGTTGAGATCTTGGGTTTAGCTTTTCTTTTTTCATTTATGATGTTGGTGCTTATTCCTTTTATCAGAGTATGCCCGATTTGATCCAACTGTATTCTCCATGTATATATCAAAATAAAAATCATGTTTATCGCTTACATATTTACGTCGGTCTGTAAAGCTGTCCATGTCGTCTCCATCTTCTTCATCTTTCTCCGTAAACCTGTGAATCTTATATTTAATTCTCCAATGAGTCGACTCATTTAGTACTTTTAGGTATGTTTTCATCATATCAAGGTTACTTTCTCTATATTTGTTTTCCAATATATTGAACTTTTCTTTCAGGTTTTTTCTCGCAGTTAAGGCTAATCGTTTCCTCTAGATGGTTGATTAATTTTTTTAGCTTTGGATGAGGTTTCGGCTATTCTATTTTGGGTTATGCTAACCGGTGCCCATGGGCACCGGTTAACAAGCATTTAATGTTAACTTTTTCTGTAATAATCAGTTTTCTTTTGTGCAATTGCAATAATGAGAGAGATTAGACATTTTTTATGACGTCCTTACCCTTTTGTTCCATATCAGTTCTTTTCCATGTTAATATACGATACTTAATTAGGTAAGTGAGGATAATTTAAAAAAATTATATTATTATTTCAGTTAAAGTAATTTATAACTATTAAATAATATTTATAAGTTTTATATTAGGCAAGTTATTTACTTTGAAATTTTAAATAAAAATATAAAAATAAGTTTTCGACATATTTTAAAATATCAGTTTTGAAATAAATGTTAATTTAAAAATTTAATCAAAATCAACTTCTAAATAATTTAAAAATTCAGTTTATTTAAATCAGTTTTTTTAAAATTAAACATTGTAAAAATTCAGTTAAATTTTCATTTTTCAAACAAAATAATTTTTTAAACATTTTGTATTTAAAAAGTTGAATGTTCGTTATTTCCGTTTCTTTATTTGAAATTAAGGTTTTGTTTTGTAAAACAAATAACGTTAATAGTGTTTTTCAAATCAAATTTGAAAAATAAATAATTGTTGTACAAAATTTTAGATGTGATTTTAATTTTAATTTTAAATTATAGAAAAATAAATAACTGTTAGAATATAAATAAACACTGTACAAAATTTTAAAAGTGATTTTAATTTTTATTTTTAAATTATAGAAATAATTATTTTATAATTACTATTTTCCAGATCAATTCATTTATTTATTAGTATTAGAACTTCATTTTGGAAATTCTATTTTCTTTGTTCGATGATTAATATCTTTCTTTATTCATTTATTTATTAGTATTATAACTTCATTTTGGAAATTACGTTAACATTTAATTTGATTTGTTGTCTAAGTCAAAATTTAGGGATCTAATAGTTGATTAAGTGGAAGGGGGTAATCTTGTCAACGAAATAAAATATAAATACAGATAATAATTACTCATATCAAACTGCATCAAAATTAGCAAAAAGTATGCTAATAAATGGTTACTAACCGGTGCCCATGGGCACCGGTTAGCCAAACCCTTCTATTTTTTATCATTATTGCTATGTTTTATTTAGGTTTTTAGAAAACAATCTAAGATACTTTCAGTCCCGAGTGGAGTCGCCAATTGGGTGAATAGAAAAATTAGCAGAGTGGTAGATAAGTCGTCAATAATTTTGATTGGTGTTTATCTCACTTATATAGGGGAAGTTGTAACAATTTACATCTAATACATACCATTTATTGCTTTCATTATTATATAAGAATGTAGCAATGTAATTTATTTATCTATATGTTTTAATATAGCTAAAATGTAAGTATGAAACCATTGATGATATTATAATTGCCTTGTAGCTTCAAGCGATCTGTGGGATCAGCCATGGGGCCATCGATTGAGGAGTCGTCAATGAGGAGCATCGGCCCAGACTGTCTGTCGATCACGATATCGGTTGTGTAGTATGCTCGTTAATGTAATGATTCAGTTAAGATGGTGAAATTCATCTTTATCAATACCAAATTAAGTATCTAATGTTTTTAAAACCAACCTTACATGGGTAACTCATTGTAAAATGAGCAAAAAAGTTATATTTTTATCTAAATACCATATGTTTTTAAAATATCAAAAATATCTTTTGCATCTTTTTTTTATCTTTTCATTCTTATACTTTGACTCTTAGTAATTTTTTCTTTCTCTTTCTTCATCTTTATTTTTTATTTTCTCTCCATATTTTTTACTTTGATTTTTTTAAATGTAAAAGAACTACAAAATAAAGGATACTTACTTGAATTATATATTAAATAAATCAAGTCTTGAAAACCGATCTATGGTGATATTACTTATGTTTTCGTCCTCCGATTTCTCTTTCTCGAATCCGGGAACTCGTCGAACCGGATTCATATGTACGTGAACCTTCATAGTTTACATATCACTTCAGTTTACATGTCACTTCAGGTTATGGTTCTATGTTTTAGATATTGTTTTGGGTAATTTCTGTTTGTGATGTTTTGCGATCTGCAAAAAATAGTGAAAATGTGTTTTCTTACATGCTTAACAATTAGCCCGTTCATGATGAGCATAATACGTGTTAAGTGCGGTATGGTGATTGACGTACGTCAAAAGTTCGACGAAATGTCTTAGAGTGAGATTTATCTTTTGGAGAACAATGATAAATAAGATGGACATGTTGTAAACCTAAAGCTAAACATATTCAATTTCAATAATAAAACAATGTCTTCAAAATTAATTAAAGGGTAAAAGTATCGATTAAGACCCATAAACCAAACTATTATTCACTTACTGCCATTGCTTTCATATATCTCTAAGAAATATCCCTTTAACTTTACTATTACTACCTAAGATCGAATTATTTTATATAATACCTCAAATACCCTCTTATACAAAATCATTAGACATGTGTATATTCTCTCTCATTGGTTTTTTTAAATTATAATTTTTAAAAGTTTGTATCTTTGGAACCATAATTGAAAAAAATATATATGAAACTACCATCAATTTCTTTTTTTAAGATGAACAAAACTAGATCCATTAGTTAAAAAAATTAATTCTTTATTATTTTTTTACCAGAACGAAGCCAACGACAGATGAGAAATCAGACCAACTATGAATGATGAGTAACCAGACTAACTATGAATGATGATAGACCGTATCATGTGAAATCATGGAAACTGATATATCATGAGAAACCATGCCAACTATGTATGATGACAGACCATATCATGTGAAACCAAGCTAAATGTAAATGATGAGAGACCACATAATGCGAAACCATACAAACTAAAATTTATGAGAGACTCTATCATACGAAACCATGAAAACTATGAATGGTGAGAAACTGGGGTAAGTATGAATGATGATAGACCATATCATGCAAAAGTAAGCCAACTATGAATGACGAGAGACCATATTATGCAAAACCAGGCTGATTATAAATGATGAGAGACCACATCATGTGAAACTAGGCAAACTCCAAAGACTACTAGACCATATAATGTGAAACCAAACAAACTATAAATGATGAGAGACCATATCATGCAAAATCAGAATAACTATAAATGATAAGACACCACATCATGTGAGACTAGTGTAAAATTTAATTTTTAGATGACAGATGCGAGACCAGAAAGGTAGATGCGAGACCATAGTTAAGTGGACTCGCAATTTTTTTCAAAAACAAAATCATGAATGAATCTAGTTTTGTTTGTCTTAACATAATAAAACTAATGGTATATTCGAATTGTATTCCATGTTACCGTTTAAAAAATAAGAACCTTTATAAATTATGAATTTTAAAAGAAGGTGAATATGTGTTTAATGATTTTATATAAAAATGTATTTTACATACATAATGTTGTTATTTTTTTTACTGGATCTTGATCTATAAATTCATAATTAAAAATTTAAAAAATAGAAAATAAATAGGAGAATTAAAAATAATTATCTACCAAGGAAAATAATAAAAAAAAATATCCGATAAAAATATTTATAAAACAAAAGCTAACATAATTACAAAATAATAATACATATGTATAAACTCTCAAATTTAATAACGAATTTAAATATTTAATAACAAATCTATGTGACATATTTATTATTTAAAATTTCGGTAAATTATATTTGTTATTCAAAATTTCAAAATATTTAATAAATTTTCAAATCTAAAACAAAATAAGCTATCAAATTAAATTATTTAAATTTACTATATTATTTTTAAATTTAATAAAATAGAAATAAAATTATAAAATAAAATTATAATTACAAAACTATAAACAATTAAAAACTATTCAATCATGTTAGAATAAAATTTTATAAAATAATATTATATTATCTAATAGTTTATAATATTAAAATAGTTTGCGAGTCTAAGTTCCGTTGGCTGCCAAACTTTTAGAATAATATCTCATTTAATATTAGTCTGATAATATATTTTAAGATCCACGACTTGTTTAAAAACAATCAAATACCATCCACTCCCGCTCGAATCGAATACGCATAGGATTCAAACAAAATTAACATTCGTAAATACATGTCGGATAATTTAGAGCCATATTAATTAATATACATAAATAAACTAATACTAAAAAATAAGATACACACATTAATAAAATATACACGTTAATTAGACAGAAGTTTACAGCCAATAAAAATTCATACATTCCCCGCTGGTGAGTTACATGTCACCCGGGCGGGGTAACCAAAAAACCTGCAAAAGAAATTACATTTTCCACCGCTGAGATTATTTTTCATCCGGTGGGATAACTATGAAACTTGCAAAAAAATACATTCCCCACAGGTGAGACTATCTCTCATCTGGCGGGGTAACCACAACCAGAATTTTTCCAACATTGAAGGACCTCGAACCGATTCGTAAATCTACTTATAAAACACCGAATCCGCCACAACAAAACAGTCCTACCATCACTATACTACTTATAAACATGCATTTCACTATAAACTACCACAAATCTAAAAAAAAGAAATATTGTAAGAAACAAAAATAAGATTTAGAGATGTTAACTCACTCCTTTCCTTTTCCCATTCTTGTTCTTGACTGAGTGTGAATCTAGTAGATGTGTTGTGAAACGAGAAGAGGAGTTGAAGTTGGAGCTAATTTGAGTTTGGTGTTTTGGAGGTTTGAAGAAGAAGAGAAGAAAGTTGGAGCTGAATTGTGTTTTGGTTTTGGGGATGGTTAGTTTTTAGGGTTAGGGTTTAGTGAAAGTTGAGAGAGTATTTTGGGTAAAATAACGGGGCTACTTAAAATTTGTGTGGGTATGGTTAAAATTGGGGTTGCTTATCGAAAATGGCCCTAATTTATCAGCTATTTTGGCTATATAAACAACCTGATTTAATATGGTTGTTGGTCATCTTTTATCGTATATGGTCAGCAAGGGACGATCGATGCAATAAAAAGACCAAGAAAAATAACATTTTTAATACAAGTATAACTTCAACAGTTATTTTGAAACTCACCAACTCCTCCGTTTACTAACCACAATTCGTAATTCGTATTCTAAGTCAATGTTGTCCGTAATTAGGGATGACAATGGGTCGGGTTCAGACTGGATTTGGGCTGATCTGTTTGAGTCCGCATTGTTTTTACTTGAACTCTTAACCGGCCCGACCAGCTGCAGGTTTAATATTTTGAGTCCGACCTTGACCCGTACGTGTCCGTGGGTCAGTCCGATCCAACCTGCAAACAATATTTTTACTATTCAGATTTTTCGGTTCGGTTCGACCCCAGTCGGAACGCATCTCAAACTTGACTTTATTTTTTAATTCATATAAAAATTAAGATGTAAATTTTTTAAACCAAAACAAATATACTTAAATAAACCATTAAATGTTACTCCAATAAAAAATATAAATCTTTATATAACCAGCAATCTAACACATATCTTAAATAATATGACATAAAACATTATAATAAACATAAACATTTTTGAAAATTTTTCTAGTTTCAATAGTATCATCAATTACAGCCATTAATCATAATGTTTTCATCTTCTTACTCATTGTCAAAATGATCAATATAATTTAAATATTGTTATTAAATGTGACATTGCTTTTGATGACAAACATAACCAATAACATAATGTTAAATTAATAAAATCTAATGATAAATTTATATTAAAATAAATTAATAAATATAAAAAATTAAATATTGTCGATTAAGTTTAGTGGAGAAATATAATTATTAAAAATAATATTTAATAAAAGAATCTAGTAATTATTTGAATTAAGAAAAAAATATATATTATTGGAATTTTTTTAATAATTAGTAATTTTTTATCTATATTATTATTTCTTTATTTTTTACATATAGTTCAAAATTGAACAGATTGGGTTTGACAAACTAAAAAATCATACCCGCATACTAACCATAATTTTCATTTCTAACCATTTCCATTATAAATTTAGAACTGAGAAAATCTGACCGGATTAAAGCAAATAATTAAATTTGGACCAACATTTCCATCCTTTTTTCCTAATATTATATGTTTTTTACTCGCTAATGTCCTTGTAAACTCGGAAATTCTTAGTCACCACCTGTATCTAATATAAAAAAAAACAAATTATAAAATCTAATTATTTTAGTGCAATTCTAATTAATATACACAACTAAACTAATAAAAAAGCAAGATATACACATAAATCAGACATATTTACAAGCGCATCATAATTTATTAATTATTTGAGAAAACGTATACAAAAAGTCATAAATCACTGAATCAGAATGACTCGATACAGGTTTTTGAAATTCATATTATGATATTATAATTATTACAATTCAATATATAAAAAACAAATCATAAAATTTAATCATGAAATGTCGGATAATTTAGAGTCATTCTAATTAATATACATAACTAGACTAATAAAAAAGCAAGATATACACGTCAATTAGACAGATATTTACAGCACATAATACTTTATTAATTGTTTGTCAAACCCCGTAAAAAGTCATAAATCACTGAATCGGAAAAGCGTGTCATAAAGTCATACTTTAAATCCCAAGATTTGGAATCAGGCGGCCATCCTCAAGCATCTTTGGTCTATTATTAGTAATACTAATCACTCCATCTGGTGTGAGTGGATTAAAGTGGAAAAAATGAAAGGGAAAAATTTCTGGATCATCCAATCTGGATCCAATCCCTCGTGGATTTGGAGGAAAATTCTTCGTATGCGCCCTTTGGCAAGTAACTTGTACAGGGTGGCTATTGGCAATGGTAAAAATACTTCTTTCTGGTATGACCCTTGGCTTCTTTCAAAGTCACTGACTTCTCACTATGGGGAAAACATAATAAGTGATTCTCGGTTGGGAGATAATCTTAAGGTTTCGGATATCATTCATAATGGATCCTGGAGATGGCCAGCTGATATCAGACCAGCGAGATCCCGAAGTAGAGCTCATCTACTTGAAATAAACAACCTCATCGAAACTCTTCCCCCCCCTAACATCACCTCTATCGATGTCCCGTTCTGGACGGCATCAGCAAGAAATTCTGCGTTCACAATTAAGGACACGTATAACGCAATTCGATCTCCCAACCCAGAAGTGGGTTGGGCCGGGTTAGTATGGCACAAATATAACATTCCTCGTCACTCCTTTATTCTTTGGCTTGCTATTTTAGGCAAGCTTGTAACCAGGGACAAAATTCTTGATTGGGGGCTAAACACCCCCACCGATTGTGTCCTTTGCAATTCTGATTCTGAATCTATCTCTCATATTCTCTATGAGTGTAGATTCACTCAGAACATTTGGTCCTATGCTAGTTCTAAGCTAGGATTCCCGTTCTCTTCTTCGTGCTGGCAATCTTGGATTATCGAGGCGTCTAAATGGTCCAACTCTCGGGACCATTTTATCTGGCGTACTTGTTTTGGCGCGGTCACTTACCACGTCTGGAAGGAGCGGAATGCCAGAATTTTTGGTTCCGCTCCAGCCCTGGAATCCTTAACTTTCCATCGTATTGTAGATGATCTACGATTCAGATTTCAGGGTACCAAGATCAGCTGGCCATAGTAAAAGTATAATGCTTCATCTAATTATTCCTCTTTTCTATGCAGGTTTTTCTCTCACCAAGACTTCTAGCAATCCTTCAGTAGATCTGAGCTAGTCCGAAGTCCGAGCCTCGTTTACGCTACGTCGGCATCCAATGAACTTATGTTTCTTTTGTCCTATGATGTACTTCTTAATCTAACTCTTTTTCTATTAATTGTCTCCTCAGGGTATGCCCCACGTATCTTGTATGAACTATTTCCATTAATTTAAAGTTTACTTTCACTAAAAAAAAAATTCATATAATCCGATTTTCAAATTAATATTATGATTTTATATATAAAAATAATAATTATTATTTGTTTCCTATTTTGTAAAAAAAAAAAAACACTGCCTATATAAACAAATGGCTTATGATCCTTCTAATCAAAATAGTTTTGGCATCCAATTTTTTAATTTCAACACTTTCGTTTCCCTCTAAAGATGGATTTCCAAACATGTATGAATGAAGTGACCGAAACCCGAGTTGGTTCTCGGTTTTGTGAACACAGTTTGATGCCGAAAACTCCGGTTTCAAACAGAGAAAGCAGAGGGTTTGAGTTCGATCTCAAAACTCCATCAAAATCGGTAAAAAAAATTTCCGGTGTAGATTTGTTGGATCTGACAGTACAGAGTAGTAGTTCACCTGAAACACCCAGAAGCTGTGTTTTCGATTCCTTCGCTCTTGGTCCGGACCATATGTGTTTGGCTCCTCCTCGGGCTAAAAAACATGCCACCACCAAATTAAAGTTGGCCGGGATCAGGCTGGATTTTGACACAGAAGATGTTCGGATCGGTTTATGAGTAATTATCAGGAGTTATCTTCCAAAGGATATGAATATGGATGATTTCGATGGTCGCTTGACTCGCTTCACCATACTATGAAAGTGATGATTGTTGAAGATTTGGATTATTCCCTAGAAAGTTTGAGATTTCATATTTGAGATTTCATAGTAGTTTGTCTTTTAGGTGTTTTTGGTAGATCTTTTGGAATAAAGAATCATTAATGTAATATAAACGTTCTATATTTGAGATATCCCGGGTGATTTTTCTTGCCAACTAAATAATTTATCTGTTGTTTTATTTAATTATTTTTATAATAACAAAATATTAAATAAGAAATAGAGATCCTACCATTTAGGAGATCTCTTAAAAATGATTGAATTTTCTTTTATGGTTTATCATCTAATTTTAAAAAAAAACCTATTTTAAACTATTTTATTAATTATATATAAAAGATTATAAAACTATTCCTCATATATTTTTTGGCTGTACTTTCATCCAAAGTTTTTATTTTTTTTACTCATGCTAGCTCTAAATTTGGGTTCCTTTTAGAGGCTCACGCTGGTAATATTGGGTTTGCGAGACGTCAAATTGGTTTCATTTTTGAAACCGTTATATTTGGCGCACTTGTTTTGGGGCGATTATATACCACATATGGAATGGGTGGAACCGAAGAATCCATTGCCTCTCTGGTTTCTCACCAAATCTTCTCAGATCTTTGGTTCAGATTCCATGGGACCAAGATTTATTAACCTATGTAATTGCTTATTATTTACTTATTTTCTTCTTCATTTACAGGTTCCCCTCTCCTAGTTCCTCGTCGTTGTTTTCAGTTGTTATGGATTTTCTTAGTGCTTTCTTCTGTCGTCCCATTGGCTTCTGTGGCGATTTTTTAGTACTCTTGTTTTTCTTAGTTGCTTTCTCCTTCTGCTATTTCGACAAAGAATGTGAAATTTCAATAGTTCTTGTGCAATTTCAACAGATTCTTGTGAAATTGACGAATTGGAAGTTTTTGGAGAGTAAATTCAAATTACCAGATCTTGTGAACGTACTAGAAGCATGAGGTTATATGCTAGTTTGTCAAATGTTTTTTTTTGAACTGATGCAATCAACATTGCAACTTATATGATCAAGAAAAGACCACCACTTCCGTTGAATTTCAAATTGTGAGTGGAAGTATAAAGTGGTAAAGAGATAAATCTTGAAAGTATTTGGTTGTTTTCATATGTACATGTTATTCCAATGCTAGAAACAAACTAGATCCCAACATTTCTCTTTGCAGTGCAGTGTTTTCTTATTCTTGCTTGAAACATGACATTTGTTTATGAAAATTTGGTCATGCTTTGTAGTTCCTTTAACTTATGCCAAATTGTATTTATAATTTCTTTTGCTTAAATTGTTTTTGTTTGTTAGATGTATGATATTGATACTTTTTAGGTGTTTTGTTCATGATGAATGCTTTATTTTTTTGCAAGGAGGTAATGGTTCAAATATTTTAATGTGTTGTGGCCTATGTTGGTTTCCATGTTTTAAAACAATGCTTCACAACTTTCAACTATAATTTAAATTGTTTACTTTTATATCATTTATTAGAGATGTGAATCAAATGAGTAAAAATATAAGTATCATAATAAAATGATCAACATCATAGGCAGAGCCTTCCACGGGGCATGTGGTCATCTATTGGGTTGTATCTAGAGTACCCAACAAATATTTTTGGTCTTTGATGAGAATGGGCATGGGGTCCCTTCGTCATTGAGAAGGGGATTTGTGATTTCCACTTTACGACGTATTGACACCTCATGACATTTGGTTTTGGACGTTGTGTGTGGTCGAGTCTTAACCTTTTTTGTATGATGCACAATGGAATACCGTATTATTAAATCCTGTCATAGTAGGTTGGTGTTGTGGACTATATGTTATCTTAGTCTTATCTATTTTGTTGGTGTTGAGAGATATCAATATTGCATGTGGTTGGTTGGTTGTAATAAATGAATGCTAAGATGTCCCAATCTTATACTTTTCTTAGTATAATATGTGGGTAATGAATAATTTTATTCTTAGTCGTTGGTTACTATGAAAAATGAGTGTTGAGTAAGTTCAGTCTTAGCCCTTTGATGGTATGAAAAGTGGATGCTGACAACGTGCAAACTTACCCTTTATAAAATAGGTTACTTAACAATAAGTTATCGTTAATGGAACGTTGTCACTAAAGTATTTAGATTCATTGTCAAATATCGTAGCATGAAGAAAGTAATATCATAGCATCACAAAGAGGATGCTGAGATATCTCAGTCTTATCCATGGTAAAATTAATATCGTAGTATGGTAGGTGTTAGAGACTAAATTTTCATATGAGACAGATCATTTTTTTTGTAAAATAGATGTCGTATTATGTCAATTCATGATGTGAGGTTGCTGAGAGGTCTCTCAGTGTCTGGTGTTCGACTAAAGTAAGATCGTTTTTTGTCTTAAATATTCTATCTCTGACCGACAAAAAAAAGCGCTTAATATTGTGAATTTAACCCTTCTCTATTTTGTCTATTCTTTTTTTTATCTCGATGTTTGTAATATTCTATCTTGATGGTAATATTCTATTCTTTATTTAACCCTTCCTTTTTCTACTTAAATCTTTAAGGCATGGAAAATATTTATTTGCAATTGAGTTATCAAAGACTTGACTTAGTCTGATGTCACAAATATAGGAATCCTATTGTCAATTTTATAACACACCACAAGTAGTTCGTTATCTATTAAAAAAATCTGCTTTAAATTGACCGAATTAATATTGAAAGAAATTTTATATTATTAACAAGTTAATTTGGATCATAATTATTCTGTTGATTATCTAAAAATTAGTATCTGTGTGGATTGAATCTATCGTCTATTTTTGATAAAAATAATTTTTTAAATATTCATTTTGGATCAGAATAGATAGTTTATATTGTTGATAATGTTAATCTCCTAAATAAATATATTTAATTAATTATATTTAATTATGCCATCGTAATATAATTCGGAACCAAATTACACGTAGTTAATTGAAACACAAATTGGAACATAATCCAAATTTATACCATTTTAAAAAATTTAAATTTATACTTCAAATATTGAATAGTTCGAAAAAATAACCGTAATATTACATAAAACATCGTAATTACATAAACATCTTAAATATCTAGTAATATTAAAATATCTTAAATACATAAATATAATCAAACATATCAAAATCAAATTACAATTATTTTTTAGAATGTAATTGCTTGATTATAGAATTTCGATTAAAATGATAACATATTTCAATTAAAATACATTAAATAGCATAATTAACTCGTTTATATGGTAGTTTTCTCAATTATTGAAATTAGATCCAATTACACTTACAAATTAATTTTAAATAAGATTATAAAATATTTTGATAAACCGTTCCTAAATGGTTTGTGTGGTGGTTTGAACTGGCGGTTTAACTGCAAAACTGGTCCATTAGGAATGCAAACCGGCAGGACCGCATAAGGAGTAAACCGGCAGGACCGCAACCCGCCAGGACCGCAAACCGTGGTTCTGATTTAAACGGTTCCGATGGTTCGCGGTTCAAACCGTTTGACACCCCTAGTTGTGAGTATACGTTGTCTTTGCCAAATTTGGTATTGGCCGACAAGTTAATGCCTAATAATAGGAAATTGACTTTCAAATGACTTTTATTTAGCTTTACGAAAGAAACGTGGGTCCTCCAAATGTTGGTACATATCTATAGGTTTAAATCAGGAAATAGTCTCTCGATTATGACGTTTTCTTTCATTTAGTCCATCGACTAAAAAATCACCGGTGATAGTCCCTCGACTATCTCATTTTCTTTCGTTTAGTCCTTCGACATTAAAATCACCGGTGAGGGTCCTTGGACTTTGAAAAATCTATAAATTTAGTCCATGATTTGGGGTTTTTTCTTAGATTCAGGGACTAAATTTATAGATTTTTCAAAGTCCAGGGACCTTCACCGGTGATTTTAAAGTCGAAGGACTAAATGAAAGAAAATGGGATAATCGAAGGACCCTCACCAGTGATTTTTTAATCGAGGGACTAAACGATAGTCGAGGAACCATCGATGAGGAGCATCGGCCCATCGATGAGGAGCATCGGCCCAGACTGTCGATCACGTTGCGCAGTATGCTAGTTAATGTAAAAATCAGTTAAGCTGGTGAAATTCATATTCATCAATACTAAAATAAGTATCTAATGCTGTTTAGACCACCGTTATATGGCTAATTCCTGATAAAATCAGAATTTTTTTATATATTTATCTAAATACCATATGTTTTTAAAATATGAAAATATCTGTTGAATAATTTTTTTTATCTTTTTTATTTTTTTACTCGTGATTTTCTCTTTCCTTATCTTTATTTTATATTTTCTCTCCATATTTTTTACTTTGATTTCTTTTAAAATGTAAAAGAACTACGCAATAACGAATACTTACTTGAATTCTATATTAAATAAATCATGTATTGAAAACCAATCTATGATGATACTACGTATATATTATTGTACTTCCGTTTCTGTTTCTCGAATCCGGGAACTCGTCGAACCCGATTCATATGTACGAACCAGACAAACTAAACTTAATGAGAGACTGTATCATGCGAAACCATGACAACTATGAATGATGAAAAACCGAGCTAACTATGAATGATTGATAAGAGACCATATAATGCGAAAACGGGGCAATAAATATATCATTCGAAACAATGACAATTACGAATGATGAAAAACCGAGCTAACTATGAATGATAAGAGACATATCATGCGAAAACAGGGCAATAAATATATCATGCGAAACTAGGCTAACTATGAATGAAGAGAGACCATATTATAAACCAAGCGAAAGTAGGCTAACTATGAATGAAGAGAGACCATATTATAAACCAGACTAACTATAAATGATGAGAGACCACATCATGCGAAACTAGGCAAACTTCAAATGCTAATAGACCATATAATGCGAAACCAAATAAACTATAAAGGATGAGACAACACATCATGTGAAACTAGTGTAAAATATTATTTTTAGATGACAAATGCGAGACCAGAAAGGTAGATGTGAGACCATGGTTAAGTGGGGCCGCAATTACTTTCATAAGAAAAACATAAATTGATCTAGCTTTGTCCATCTTAAAATAATATAATCAATGGTATTTTCGAATTGTTTTATAAAGTTACCGTTTAAGAAAATAAACCTTTATTAATTATGAATTTAAAAAAATGTATATGTGTTTAATGATTTTATATAAAAATATATTTTACATCCATAATTTATTATTTTTTTCTATCTTACTCAGTAATAGGTTGGTGGACTGGATCTTGATAAAAAACTTATCCATAATTTAAAAATAAAAAAAGTAAAAAATAAGTGAAAAAATTAACAATAATTATCTATTTATTTTTTAAAAAAATTGTAAAAAAATATCCAATAAAAATATTTATAAAACAAAAATTAACATAGTTACAAAATAATAACAATATATCTAATATAAACTCTCAAACTTAACAATAAATTCAATTTTTTAACAACAAATCTATAAAACATATTTATTATTTCAAATTTTCGTAAATTATGTTTGTTATTAAAAATGTCAAAAGATTTAATAAATTTTTAAATCTAAATCGAAAAAGTTAATAAATTTAATTATTTAAATTTACTATATTAATTTAAAATTTTAAAAAACACAAATATAAATAAATTTATAAAAATAGTTATAAATACAAAATCATAAACAATTAAAAACTGTTCACTCACATTAGTATATTATTAAAAAATTTACAAATTAATAATATATTATATAATAATTAATAATATAAAAATAGTTTATGGTCAAGCTCCCTCGTTTGTCAAACTTTTAAAAATATTATCTCATTTAATATCAGTCTGATAATATATTTTAAAATCAGTCTGATAATATATTTTAAAATCCACGACTTATTTAAAAAAAAAAATTAAATACCATAATCCTATCACATCAATTCCCGCTCAAACAAAATTACCATCCCTAAATACATGTCGGATAATTTAGAGCCATATTAATTAATATACATAAATAAACTAATACTAACAAATAAGATACACATTAATAAAATGTACACGTTAATTAGACTGATGTTTACGGCACATAATAAAATATTAATTATTTAAAAAACCATATAAAAAATCTAATCAAAATTACTCTAATTGATATAATCATAATTTTAAAATTAAAAGTAATAACTATATTTGTTTCCAATTCTATAAACAAAAAAACATTGCCCATATAAAGAAATGGCTTATGATCTTTCTAATCAAAATAGTTTTGGCATCCAATTTTTAAATTTCAACACTCTTTTCCCTCTAAAGATGGATTGCAAAACTTGTATAGATGAAGTGACCAAAACCCGAGTTGGTTTCCGATTTTGTGAACCCATTTCAAGGCCGAACACTCAGGTTTCAGACAGAGAAACTATTGGGTTTGAGTTGGATTTCAAAACTCCATTAAAATCGGTGAAAGAATTTTCCGGTGTAGAATTGTTGGATCTGGTTAGTAGTTCACCTAAAACACCGAGAAGCTGTGTTTTCGATCCCTTCGCTCCTGGTCCGGACCATATGCGTTTAGCTCCTCCTCGGGTTAAAAAATATGTTAACAATTCAAAGGTTGGCGGGATTAGGCTGGATTTTAACATTAAAGATGAACCCGAAAAGATATTCGGATTGGTTTACGAGAAATTATAAGGAGTAACTTTTTCAAAGGATGCGAGTGTGGATGATTTTGATGGTCGCTTGAAAGGCGATGCTCATGCCTATGGTCAAGGTATATTATGATAGTGGTGATGATTGTCGAAGATTTTGATTATTTAGCAGAGGGTTTGAGATTTTATAGTATTTTGATGTTTGTTTATACCTCTCAAAATGGAGAATTTTTCATGTAATATAAATGTTTTATATTTGAGATAGCTCGGGCTGATTTTGTTTAGTAACTACAATTATGGTTGTTTTATTTAATTATTTTTATCATAAAATATATTAAATTATAAATAGGGATATTATATAATTTGCTACCGATTCGGGAACCTGGTCTTTTTTTACAGTTACCATTTTAGGTTTTTCTTCTATCAAACAGTTTCAAAACTTTAATTTTTTTGATCAATGAAGAACATGAGTTTCGACAGTTTTTTATGAAATTGATAAATTTGAAGTTTTCGAATAGTAGATTCAAATAATAGAATTGGATTGTAAACCGATAAACTATGATCGAAAGGATAAAGTATAAAATTTGAATTAGAATGTGGTTTTAGCTTTAGGATTAAAGATTCGTTGGAGAAAGAAAATGATTTTGTGTTTTGTGTAGGTTTTACCGGGTTTTCATAAGGAATATGAAGACATGTGTCATGTGTACAGATGCGAGCAAGATAATAAAAATGGTGGACGTTAGATGCAAGACCTAGATATTAAATGTTTATGCTAGATACGAGACTTAAATACCAGATGTTAGAGTAATTTTGGTAAAAACAAATGGTCCAGATATCTATTAGTAGCTTGTATTTTTTATATAGTAGCCTATAATTTTTATTTCTTGATTGCGTCTTAAATAGTAACTAGATCTTTAAAATAATGACACATATTATACACAACTTCCAAATTTATTGTATACACGATGTATACACGGTCATTTGTTATATGTGATATTTATAATTTATTAAAATATTATTTAGGACGATCTTTGTAATTTATCTTTTTACGTTTAGACTAGAAAAAAGATATTAATAACATAAGAACACAAAAATGCCAACTTTAAATTTATATTTTCGTTATTGTCTTTTATTTGAATTATATTTGCTTTTTATTTAAATCAATATTTTTACGTTTTTATTAAAAAAAACTACATTTCTTGAAGTTTAATGCTTTAAATGTTATGTTTGTGTGGTGTCTAGTATTATATGGTCGGCTTCACACATGTGAAACATCATAATAGTATAGGCAAACCAAGTTGTTTAGCGTTCCAAGTGTATCTTAGGATTTTATCCTCGTATGGATTTTTTGTGCTAGTATGGTATTTTATCCTAATTTGCCATTATAAATACCACCAATCATATTAGGATCGACTGTTATTGTAAACACTATTGTTTCTGATATAGTAAAAAATTGCAGTGCATTTTAAAAGTAACCTAGTTTAGGTGAACCAAATAAAATTCGTGTGTTTCTTTTCTTTTCTTTTAGTTCTTTTTAGCATTGATTCAAAAGAGTGAGTACTCGATTAGAAAGATTTTGGAAGAATTGATCTATGAGGAATCTTGGAAGAATCAATGGAAAATAATAAGGAGACAAAATTGTAAAAAAAAATGACGACATCATCTACAATTGGTGTCACATGTGAAGATGTTACAATTGGATCTAAATGTGTTAGAATCAAAAAGTTTGACGGGTCAGACTTCGCGTACTGGAGGATGTAGATTAAGATTATCTATATGAGAGAAACTTTCAGCAACATCTTCTAGATTTAATGAATCCATATTGGATGCCTAAGGCGGATTAAAAAATTATGGATCATAAGGTTCCATGGGTTATTAAATTGAACATAGAAAAGTCACTTACAAATAATATTGTTAAATAAAAGACTATTACTAGTTTGGTGCAGACCTTGAAGAGCATGTATGAAAATATTTTGGTGAAAAATACGGTGCATCTTATGAATACATTGTTCAAATTGAACATGGCAGAGGGTGTTTTAGTTACAAATCATTTAAATGAGTTAAGTGAAATTGTGAATGCTTTATCATCTTTCACAATCAAATCTGATGATGAAATTTGTGTTATGATTCTTTTGTCTTCTATATCCAACCATTCAGAAGCTATACGATTATTTGTAAGTAATTTCGTTGGCAATGAGAAGTTAAACTATAATAACATACACGATATGATTGTCGGCGAAGAAGTTTGAAAGAATAATTCTGACGAGTATTTAATAACTATGCTGCCTTTAACGTCAAATCAAGAGGCAAATCATCTTATAAAAATCAGAATAAAGAAAGATTTTAATCAAGAATATGAAAAAGTAATATCAAATCCAAAGGTGTACATGATCTACATGGATACTAGTATTATGACCAGATTGGACACATACATAAATATTATGAAGAACCTAATTAAAGTTTAAATGTTGTTATATAAATCATATAAGATACATTACTTTTTACCATGAAAAGTGACATAGACTATTGGGATCTCGACTTCGAAGATTCTTGGCATACCACTTCAAACCGAGAATTTTGTCACTATACTGCTAATAATTCAAAACTGTATATTTAGCTCATAATATACCACTTCATATAAACATTATTACAGATATTAAGCTAAAGCAAGACAATAAATCTATTTGGAGAATTCATAAATTTATAGATGTTTCACAATTAAAGACAAATTTAATTTTTATTGGGCAGTTTAATGATGAAATGCATAATATTTATTTTGTCGGTGGTAGGTGAAAGGTGATCACATGAGCTATGGTAGTGTATTATGGTTACAAGACGGTAATATTTATATGTATTATAGTCTAAGATACTTGTCTACTGTTGGTATGATAACAATAAATATATGTGCAGTAGTGACAAATACGATTAGTGACTCTAGTGATACTCTACGGCACCAAAACGTTGGCCATATAAGTTAGAATGACATGAAGGTACTTATGTCGAACGAACAGCTACCATAACTGAAGACCGTTAATATTTTCTATGTGTGAGAGTTGCATACTGGAGAAGAATAATAAAGTCAACTTTGTAAAATAAGGTAGAGCCACAAAACCAGAAAGGTTAGATTGTGTGCGACCTAATTTATAGATACTATCTCTAGTTCTATCATTTGGTGATTCATTATACTACATCATATTTATTGATGACCCGACTAAAAAGGTATGGGTTTATTTTTCGAAAGATAAAAGTGATATATTTAAGAAATAGAAAGCCATGGTAGAGAATGAGACAGATTTGAAATTGAAGTGTCTAAGATTAGAGAATGGGGGTGAATATGTTGATGATGGGTTCAAATAGTATTATGCTACAAATTGAATCATGATGGAAATATCCATTCAAGGAACACCACAATATAATGATATAGCTTAGCACATGAACTAGACCATAAATGGACGTACTTGAAGCATGAATTTACATGTTGGTTTGCCAAAATGTTATTTGGAATGATGCAATTAGCATTGTAGCTTATGTGATAAATATTGTATCATTAGTTCTATTGAGTTTCAAATTATTAGAGGAATTATGGAGTGGTAAGGAGATAAATATTTTTTTCTTGAAAGTATTTGGTTGTTTTTTTAGGGAACCTGCAGCCGTTACTCAACGAGTGCGCACATGGCAAACCATCAGTTTGATGTAATAGCATGCAAACCAACGCCAGAGGAATTAAACAAGGTGAATATCAAGTCATAATGTTGGCACTCAAATTTCAGTTTCCTCTAGAAAAAAAATCGGTCAAAATTACTTGCATTTGGGTTTAAACAGTGCTATGTTGACTCAATTTCGATTTTAAAAAAAATCAAGTTTTTTTATAAAAAACACATGTTTATTATTGAATATTTCACATTTTTATTTAAAATTTTAATAAAATATATTTATTATTATATACATTTAAAAAAAATCAAATCTATGATTCTAGTTTTAAATCTATTCAGTTTATATATTTAGATTTACTAAGTATAAAAATATTAATTTTATTCTAAATGTAATCAAATATCAATAAAAAACTCACAAACATAAATTAAGAGAATACAAATAATAATAAAAACTAATTCAATTATATTATAATATAATTTAGAGGTTAAAAGAATAATATGTTACATATGAATTATTAATATTAGAGTAGGGTACCTATCGAGAAAATTTTAAAATCTTTATTTCATTCCAAACCCGACGAGTAGTATATTTTAAAATCCACGATCCATCTTACGTAAAAAAATAAAATCAGGTGTCATAACCCATAGCATCGGTTTATGTCAGATAAACGTCGGTTCAGAATAAATGGCCATCCCTAATTGTCATATTGTTCTAATTGGAGAGACAAATTGATGTCAGTGTTCGATACGTCTGAGTTTTGTATTACACAGATCGTTAGAAAGGACATGCAGCTGATGATGGTGTAAAGTTAGAAGAGAAAACCTTCCTCCGATTATGATATTTTTTTATAGTTTATGAGTTAAAATATAAGACAACAATATATGATGTTAACTCTTATTTGCTTGTTAAGATTGGTTGAATTTATATGAAAAAATATGTCATGATTGGTTATTTTGGATGCATTAATCTAAGAGCGAATAAGTATTTTTGAAAGTATTAAATACTTTATAAGGTTGTAAAGGGTCATATGTCAGACACCTTGATAAGCTTGGAGTGTGGTGTTTCTCGAAAGACTACGAATGAAAGTAGTCGGAGGCCTGAAAGCTTTTAAAATAAGGAATTTATAGTCATATACCCATCAGATTGAGTGCATTAAATCAAGACATGGCCCAGGTACATCCGTTTCTAGCTATTGTGTTTGTAGGATAGAATTTACCGTAACTTACATATGGCTAGTATAGTTATTTTTATCGTGGCTTCGTTTATATGTTCCAGTAGTCTCGTGATGTGTTCCGTGTGTTTTTTATGTATGAGTGACACATCATTTATCTATATCTTCGAGTCTATGCTTGGTTGTGTTGTTGGTGTCTTGTTGACCAGACTTGGTTGAGTGGGTTCATGTTGTCGGAACCAGATGACTTGACTTGATGTTAAAGAGAAAACCATTAAATGATAGCAAATGTGTCTGTTTTTCCTTCATCTTGACTAAAGGTTGTGTTTAAAATACAATATATTTCTTGTGAGTATAAGGTGTTTTTCCCCAATTTTGTATTGGCCGATAAGTTAATGCCTAACAATGGGGAATAGACTTTCAGATGGCCTTTATTTAGATTTATGAAATAAACGTGGGTTCTCTAAATATTGGTACATATCTGTAGTAGGCAGTGGCGGATCCAGGAATGGAAATTAGGGGGGCTAAACTAAAAATGTATACATAATCTTCCGAAACATTTTTCGATATTTTCGTAAAACCTAGTTCTATTGTTAGTTTCGAATGCGTTATCTAGCTCTAAAAACACCAACGTGACCATTGTGAAACAGTCTTCTTCCAACTATTTTGTAAACAAAAATAACATAAATTTATAAAAATATTTTAGACCAAATCCTTTTCTATTTATTTATGTTTCACTGGTGGCTTTGTTCCAATGTTTTAATTTCTCACAAATATTTTAAAAATATCATTCTCTCTTGTATTCTATTTTAATTTTAATTATTTACCATTTTATTTAATTTTTAATTTTGATATATTTTTTAATAATTTACTTAGCTTTCATTTATTAATCGCTATCTTATTATAAGAAAATAAGACGTTAATGTTTCTTTTAAAATTAATTGTCTTTTCTAGTTATAAAAACTAAAGTAATATAAAAATGAAAATTAAAATTCATATAAGTTTTTTTAGAACAAAATGTGTACCACCTCCATAAATAATGGTGGGACCGGAAGTAGTTTTCTAGAATATCTTTAATAATGGTCTAACGGTCCCTCTTTTAAGAATAAAAAACAATAAACATAAATATATATTTTATCTTTAACACGATCGTGCGACCAAAACAGCATGTAATCGCATGAGACGGGCTGTACATTGCCGTCTCATGCGACAGACAGCTTAAGCTGTCTCATGCGATAGACAGCTTAAGTTGTCTCATGTTAATCAAGGGATTTTTATGTTAGCTTATTTGGTGTTTTCTCACTAATACATATTTGTTTATGTTGTCTTTACAAGATGGGACGGTTCAAGACGAAAGTTAAAAATCCGTTCAAGAAAATTAGGGCACGTGAGGCGGAAGAGGCGGCAGAGGATAGAGTTTTGTCTGAGCCCGAGGATGTACAGGCAGGTCCCAGCGAGGGACATGTTCTTGGTACGCGTAGTAGACGACGTCTCCGTCGTCATGGCAATTATATTCCTACTGCTGATGGTAGCACTGAGGCAGGTTCTACTTCGCAGCCACCTGACTTTTGTTACGATGACGATGCAGATGCACCAGATTATATGGAGGACGATGCACCTCACGCACCAGAGGCAGCATCCCACGCACCTGAGGGTGAGGATGAGGATTTTTTGTCCGTGCTGCCGCATGTCGCGGCTTTTTTTCCGGATTACACCCAGCACGAGGCTTTCAGCGTCTATCACGGAGATGTAAGTGTTATACCTTTATATTGTTTTATCATTTTCTTACGTGTTCGATACATATGTTTATAATTATTGTTTTTTACGAATTTACGTTTTTGACACATATTGCAGGATAGGGTCACCCTGCGATGCTTCGCTATGTACGACAGTCTCTGGAGATGGGACCTTACACAGCAGAGCAGGGTACGAGCAAGGGTGATGGAGACTATATTTGGCCCGCTCGTCGATGCACTCACCCGCTGGCATACCAACCTCCATTTGGTGGAGGCATTCTTAGAGCGGTGGCATGAGGAGACTTCTTCATTCTATTTCTCGTTCGAGGAGATGACAGTCACCTTGGACGATGTCCACGTCATCACTATATTACCGGTTGTAGGTAGGTCCTTTGATGCTCTACCTTTTGACTCTGAGGTTGAGAGGCTTCGTACTTATGCTGGCATGCTAGGTGTGGGATCATCTGAGTTGAGTAAAAACCTTAGGAATGCTAGTAGTGTGAACATTGGGTGGCTGCGTACTACTTTTAGTGGTTCTAAGTATAGTGATAGGAAGATCACGGATGAGGGTTTAGATCATGCCACCCGTGCCTACATACTGTATTTGTTAGGTACCACTATATGTGCGAACAAAACCGGCAACAGCATTCTTTTAGATTACCTCCAGTTCGTGAACCAATACCAGAGTATGCATATGTACAACTGGGGTTAGTTGGTTTTAGCACAGCTGTACCACTCCCTTAGTCACGGATCTCTCCATGGTACGGGAGGCATTTGCGGGTTTACAGGATGCTCGAGTCGTGGATTTTTGCACACTTTGTTCAGCTTCGAGCTCCACTGTTTTGCGATTACGACATATCCATGCCCCATATGTGCCGACATGCGCCGCAGAAGATTGGTGTCTCTCATGATGTGCGCAGGCAGATGAGACACACACTTTTGACGTGCACGGAGGCAGATGTAAGTCATATTCGTTCATTTTAATTATAAGTACTTTTACTAATAAGAGGCTGTGGTACATCGTCAGCAGTTCTGCGCCAGAGAGAGGTCCTCGGTTGGGCCGCAGGGTGATGCTGACTTTTCAGGATACGAGCCGATTGCTAGGTTTGCTCCATCGATACCGACTATGGAGCACGAGGATCTTGTACAGACCGCCCTTCAGATGTGCAGGATCGTTGAGAGGTATCGACGTCACTGATTATTACTCTCAGCATACCTTTGTTAGACTTTTGGACATCAACACTATATTTTGTAACCGGTTTATTTTATGACTGCTTTTATTTTTTGTATTTTAATTTATTGTATGCTTGCTTTGAATTTATCATGCTTATGGGTTCGATTCCATTTGAATTATAGTTAGAGCTTGTACCATTGAAACACACACTCATACCAACTCACACTAGAACACAAATACAAACTCACACTCAAACACAAAACTGAAATAGACACTCATACGTAAATTGAAAGCAAGCACTCATACTTAAACTGAAATACAAACTCACACTCAAACAGAAATACACACTCATACGTAAATTGAAAGACACACTCATACTTAAACTGAAATACAAACGCACACTCAAACAGAAATACACACTCATACTTAAAATGAAACACAGACTCATACTAAAACGGAAGCACACACTCATACTTATCTATCAGGCCAGTTCCATTTCATCAACTTCCTTTCTTCTTTCGCATCTTTGTAGTCACTGATTTCCTGTAGCCGGATGTCAATAATGTCAGAGCGGACCGTATCCAGCTGGTCCTCTGTTATATAATCCGTCACTTGACAGTTGAACCGGTTACCCGCAACACGACGTTCCAATTCGGTTAGGCCAGAAACTAGATGTCGACGGGATGTGACCAAGACTGACCACCTAGCTAGCACTTCATCAACACGCCTTGAAATGTAAGGCGGCTGAACACCATCCCTTTCGTACAGGAAGTACATCTGGCATACTAATGCCTCGCAGTACCTTTTACCACCCTCTGGAATGTGCATATTACCAACTTCAACTGATGCCCTCATCAAATACTGATCTTCCAACTCAGTCCATGAACACATTTTTCAGCTTGATTTATCAACTAAATTACAATTTAATGTGAATAAAGCTTCTATTTATAGACGGATCGGTAACAAAAACATTTGAATGAAAACGTAACACGTGTAAAGTAAGAAACCCAAAACTCCCGCTCATTCTCATAAACCAAAAACTCCCGCTCATTCTCAAAAATCAAAAACTCCCTCTCATTCTCGAAAATTCAAAAACTCCCGCTCATTCTTAAAAATCAAAAACTCCCTCTCATTCTCGAAAATTCAAAAAATCCCGCTCATTCTAAAAAATCAAAACTCCCTCCCATTCTCAAAATTCAAAAACTCCCGCTCATTCTCATCATTCAAAAAATCCCGCTCATTCTAGAAACAAAAAAAGTCCCACCTAAATTCACTTCACTATATAAAGGGACTACAAAACCGTTTACATTCATATAATCTTCTCAAACATAAAAAGTTCAACAAATGGAGTTTACTCCCCATGAAGACTACCATTTTCTTCAGGCGGTGAAGATTGCCCACCGAGAGATGGGGGAAGATACTAGTGATGCTTTTTTTGATCGGGTGCTTTGTAAGATGTACTACAGCTACAGCCGTTTACAAACCGGAGGTCTCCTCGTGCGCAACCATGAGCAAATCAAGCAGAGGTATCTTTTTTATCAACCGCTCCAGCGTTTGTTGTTTTTGCCATATAAAATTAAGCAAGAAGCGGCCGCCGTCTTCAACATGACGGTGGTAGACTACATCACTAGGGATATGGTAGCGTATCTTCAAGATAGGATTACGGAAAGGGAGGAGGGGGTTGATTCTAACGACAACTTGCGATATGACTTCGACGACTAAGCATTTTTGTTGTTGGCATTTTGTTGTTTAATTATTTTTTTATGTTTGGTTAAGTTAAAGCGTTAACTTGTTGTTTTCCTCTTTATGTATTTCCTTCAAGTGTACTTGTTTTTTTCCTGTTTATGTACTTCCTCCAAGTGAACTTGTTATTCTCACCCTTTTTAATGGTATTTAATTCAAAGAAATGTATAGGCAGTGTCGCATGCGACCAGGTCCAAAGAGAGTCTCATTTTGGGCCTGCGATATAAGCCCTCTGTCTGAAAAACAGGGCCATTGTTTACGCCTACTGTCGCATGCGATTTGGTGCACAGAGGGTCGCATGCGAGACAATCCAAACAACATCACATTTTAGACATGCGATTTAAACCCCCTGTCTAAAAAAACAGGGCCAAAACTTATGCCCAACGTCGCATCCGACCAGGTCCAAAGGGAGTTGCATTTTGGGCCTGCGATATAAGCCCTCTGTCTGAAAAAACAGGGCCAAATCTTATGCCTACCGTCGCATGCGATGTGATCCGAAGATAGTCGCATTTTCGGCATGCGATGAAAGCTCCCTGTCTGAAAAAACAGTTCCAAAACTTAAGCCTACCGTCGCATGCGACCAGACCCAAAGACAGTCGCATGTGAAAGGTGTTATTTTAGAACCATGAAACTAACAATTTTAAAAAAACAGCAACTACAATACATCAAACGCTGGTAGGGATTTTCCTACTACATTATATCAAAATTAAATCAAAATTACATCAAAATTACATAACTATGTTACATGAAATGTTAGGCACTAACTTAAAATGTTGTACAAGAACATTTCAAACGTCGTCTCTAGTCAAATCTGTTACATGTGGTATTTCGTTCAAGTTGATTTTCCGTGCGGGCATTATCTATGTGAATTTGTTCAACCGCCGGTAGTAGGGATGTGCCCATTGATTCGCTTCTTCAGTTGCATAAGCGGCCCAACAAGGGTATAATGGAGGCAACGATCCATCGGGTGGAGTAGTAATCTACAAGATAAAAAAAAATAAACGAATGCTTAGTAATGATAGCGTAAGAAATTTTGATTGGATACAAAATATACTTACAATAACAAAGTGACATCCATGCACGAAAGCTATCCCAACTTCTATGATCGTCGAATTGTTGACAGGTGGCTTTCCACGGATTGGTAGATACGTTAACGAGGCTGCCTGCGATACATGGTATACCATGCATTGATACCTTGTCGCGATGACTAGTCCAATGTCCGGAAATGTCATTAAATAGTGGCTACTAGGATTGGGCTTGAAGTAATCTAACCTTTGTATCAAATCGTCAAACACCTTCTCCAAACCATATACATCCAACCAACATGCACGGTTGTCCCGCAACTCCTTCAACAACTCGCGTCTAACATCCTCCCATCTATCTTCGTTGTTGTATATTGAATGCGCTACGGAATGATATCCGCATTGTCCGTCCGGAAGAACGTCAACTAATTTTAAAATGTAAGTGTGTAGAAAGGCCGGGATGCAATCCGGATATAACGTTAACTTCCCATCCTTAACAATTTTCTTAGGCCTTCCAGTTTTCATTTTTGCTAATGGAGGTTTGGGTGGTACGATGGGAACCACTTTGGATGCGGCCGTGCTCCGTAATGTGTTTACGGGTGTACTACCTACCGAGTTAGCCGGAGTACTAGCACTAGCGGTTTGTTCAATGGGATATTCCCACGAACTAGGTTCCGTTTAGTCGATTTATCAACGGTTTTCCGGAATCGATAATCGGACCGGGACCGAACCGATAAGAATCGGACCGGGACCGAACCGATAAGAATCGGACCGGGACCGGAACCGATAAGAATCGGACCGAGAACCGCCGAGAACCGAACCGAACCTTAACGGTCTGGTCTGTTCCATTCTAAAAACTGAAAACCGATAAGAAACCGAAATAAAAAACGGAAAAAAAAAACGGATAAGGAACATAACCGATACGGAATCGAACAAATAAAACCGATAAAACCACCATAAAAGTGTTAGAACCGATTATTTATTATTATTATTTATTCTTTAATAAATACTACTACCAAAATTAGTAATTAATCGCAACCGATTATTTATTTTATACCATTTACTTCAATAAAAAAAATTAAAAATCAAAATTTAATTGGATTTTTTTATTTTTAAGTGAACCGGACTGAACCAAAATGGACCGAAATGGAACTGGACCGAACTCGGACCAAACCGAACTCCGGAACTGAAATCTTAGCGGTTTGGTCCGGTCCGAACCGATAAGCTTAAAAATCCGATCCTGTCCAAACCGATAAGCTTAGCGATCCGGTCCGTTCAAAACCCAGACCGAACCGGACCGATAACAGCCCTAATCTTGATATGTTTACTATATCGACAGTGTAGTTATAATTGTTACAACGGTGTTGTGATGAACCCTACATGTAACAAGCGGCGGTGTAGTGATAATTGTTACATCGGTGTTGTGATGGCCCCTATCTAACAAGCGGCAGTGTAGTGATAATTGTTACATAAAAAAAATAGTTTCGATAAACCCTACATGTAACAAGCAGAAATCTCCATGCCACAACACTCTTGCGTGCAACATGTAGAGATCATTTTGTCGCAAGGTGCACAAATTATCCAATCCTCACTCGGGAAAGCAGCAGCAATAAATAAAAATATCTCTGGAAGGTAGTGACAAAAAAAACAATACCTAACTCTGACTACTAATTGAAATGAGTACAATCTAACTCTCTTTAACGGTTTGCATCCGTCAGGTTTCGCATGAAGCTAAAGAAACATACTTATACTTATATATCTATTAACCTATATAATTTTGTGAACTACAAGAACATTATTGGCACTCACTGAGTAGACATAAAACCATACAAATTTGCCTTCAACAAGTTAAGACTAAGAATTGTGAGGCTACTAAGTAAAAAGTAACCCTCCAAAAATAGGCGTATGCCGCTTTGAGCAGCAACTACACGGTATTCTTTAGTAAAAGGCGAAAGAATAATTCGCTTTGTAATTACTGCACGGCTGCGTAAGAAAAATCGACAGCATGAGCCTCTCTTTTATACAGCTTTAAATTCTGAATCATTTACAACGTTTTTGATGTGGGATTCTATAACAACCAACCTTGTGCTTGTACAGTGAGAAGGATATCATATTTCTATCTCTAGGGTTTCCTTACTGCATAGAACAACATTCCATATGTTCCTTCCGGTTACTAATTAGGGCTGTCAACGGTTTCGGAGAACCAAAAACCGGATCGAATCTTAACGGTCCGATTTTTGGTTCTATTTTAAAAACCAAAACCGATAAAGAACCGAAACAACAAAATCGGTTTGGAACCGTAACAACAAAACCGGTTTAGAACCGAACCGATAAATCGGTAAAACTGATTAGGAATCGAACCGATAAAACTTGTTCGACACGGAACCAAACCGATAAAATTGATAAACTAGTGGACCCGATAAAGAATCAAACCAATAAAATCCTTTATACCGGATTAATTTATTATTATTTCTTTATTATACATTATATTATCAAAATTAATAGTTAATTATTTATTTTTTATAAAAAAAATTATTTATTTAATTTTTTTTAAAATTGTATTGAATTAAAATTTTTAAATAGATCGAACCGGATCAATAACGGACCGAACCGAAACCGGACCAAAAAATACTGAAATAAAAATGGACCGAAGTCGGACCAAACCGAACCGAACCAAAAACTTAGCTTTCTAATCCGATCCGAACCGGAGGAATTTTATAAATTTTATAAAACGAAACCAGACGAATTCACAGATTAATTTCAATTTTGTTATTTTAACAAATTTCATGCCCTAGTCTATAACACACCTCTCCCTTCATTTGTACCTCCACAATAACATCCAACATTCAACTCTCTCTTTCTTACCGGGACAAATCTGTAACCTAGTTCCTTCTCAATTACAACCGAACCGATAAGAAACTGATCGAAAATCGGATAGAACCTTAACCGTTCGGTTTACAGTTCTATTTTAAAAATCAAAACAAGTTCCTGAATCGATAAAATCCATTTGAAACCGAATCGGTAAAACTGATAAACTAGTAAAATCGATAGAATATCAAATTAATAAAATCATTAGATCCGATTAATTTATTATTATTATTATTAATTTTTTATACATTATATTGTCAAAATTAATAATTAATTACCTATTTTTTTTTATAAAAATTCAAAAATTAACTTCTAAACTCTGATTTTTATGTTATTTATTTATTAAAAAAGGTTGAAAATTAATTTTTAATTTTTTTTTTTTTTAAAATTAGATCGAAAACTGACCGAAACGGGACCGGACCGAACCGGAACCGAATCGGACCGAACCGAAAACTTAAGAGTCCGGTCTGGTTCCAAAATATAGAACCGATAAGCTTAGCAGTCCGGTCCGTTCCGGCAAACCCAAACCGATAAACAGCCCTAAGTACCACCTTCGCAAAATTGTTTAGGAATTGTTTTTCATAGAGAACAAAATTACTTAGATATAGTCTCTATAAAAACATTTGCTAAAACCTACTGTAACATTGGCTTATATGCGGTCTCGGATGGATCTAAAGAATCATTTTATGACTGCACACGACCTCTATCTAGTAAACTGTAATAGGAAAATCATTTTATGAATGAACTATTGAACTATAATAGTTTGTATAACTATGAAAAGAAAAATACACGTAGTTTTTTATTTAATTTTTAATCCAGTGAATTCGTCACAAGTCAATTACAACGAGTTGTTTGTAATAAAATAAAATCTAAAATTTGTGTTGTCTAATATTAGACCGCCGTTGTTTGTATTTTTTTTCGGAGAAAACCCGCAGCCGCTACTCAGCAATGAATGCGCACAAGGTAAACCCTCAGTCTGACGCGATAACTTGCAAACCAACGCCAGAAGGTAAACCACACAAGGTGACAGACCGCTGTTTCATTTTAATCAGGAAAATTCATGGAGGAATGCAATAGTATACAAATCAGATTTGTTAGTCTATTTTTTAATTTTATAAACTATTTTTTTGAAAAACTTATCTAATTTTTATATGACCGTTAGTTAGATCAAGTCGAATACAAACCGGCACACAAACATAAGAATATCCTATTTGAGTAATGACCATATCGGAAATCGTCATAATTATTTTAAACAAATAATCATTACAATAATTTTTTTTATCCAAACATTAAGCTTGAAAATTCATTTAAATTGCACAAACCTTTAGTTTCTCAAAGATCATTGCATATTTGTTCTGCATTAATATTCTCAAATATAAACTAACCATCTTTTATATTTATCGAATAAAATGGTTTTAATATCCACATGCTTGGTTATGCAATGACACACTAGATTCTTCATTAAAAAAATAACATGTTAAGTATCAATATACAAAAATTTTCTTTCGCCATACCCAATTTATCCAAGACACGTTATAACGGTATCATTTTTTTGCTCGCCTTAGTAGCGACAACATATTTTGACTCAGAAGTAGATAAGACTATTATATTTTGCAAACTAGAATGCTTAGCTCATAACAATACCACCCATAGTATACACAATCCTAGTAGTACTCTTTCTACTACCAACATCTCTAGCCAAGTCAATATCAACATAACTTTGTCACTTCATACTAGAACATGTAAAGCAAAGTGATGTATCTGTAATACCCTTTAATGCTAAAGTAGCCACTTGACTGCCTCCAATATTGCTTTTCTAGATTACTCATCTACATGCTCACAACTCTTACTGCATGTGTAATATATGGTATGATAAAAACCATGACATGCATACGTTTTTCAATCACCAATACATAGGGAATTTTATTCATATGTCTCATATTTTGTCCTCTTAGGTGATAGGTCTTTGGTGCCCACTAATTTTGCATTATTCATGTTAAACCTATTCAAAATCTTGTTCGCTATTGACTCCAACAACTTCAAGGTACCATGCTTGGCATCTCTCGTGATTCTCATACCAAGAATTTGCATTGTAGTTTCCAAATCCGTGATTGCAAACTATTTTGAACATTTTTCTTATTTAAATAATTTATTTATACACCAATAACTATACAATAAGCATATTATCCACGTATAACAATAAAAGAATAAAAATATTCTCATACTTCTTTATGCAGCAACAATAATATGATTCACATAATGTCAAACTGGTGATATTTATAAAAACTGTCAAACTACATATACCAATTTCTTGGATTTTGTTTCAAACAATACAAGTTTTTTTTATTTGCAAATGATTCTATTTTCCATATATTGTGAAATCATATGGTTGCACCATATAAAATATATTCATTAAGATCACCGTGAAGGAAAACACCATTCACATTTAATTACTTAAAATAGAAGTTATGTGCAACTAGAATTCCTAAAACCAATCTGATTATATTTAGCTTCACAACTAGGAAAAACATTTTGTGTAGTCTACATGTTCTTTTTACAGAAAACCTTTCACAACAAGCATGACCTTGTAATGTGTACGCTCAGTATACTGTACATAAATTTTTTATTCAGGGATTTATTCTCTTCTCGTAACTCGATTAGTTGGCAAGTCTGATTCTTGAGAAAATAATAGAACTCCTTTTTTTTATAGCTAACTTCCACTAGCTCAAATTCTCAACTTGGAGAATGAAGACTATACTACTCAATTTCATAAACTTTATTGTCCTAAATTTGTACAACTTTGTTTGGATAAAAGAATAACACTCTAAGATATTTCATATTTAGGATTACAATGTTTGGATAAAATGTTTCTTAACTTTTGTCTATAATTTTTCACCTACACTAATTTTGTAAACTTTATGTTTTTATATTGGTCTTGATTTGGAGAATCCTTGGTACAATGTTCCCATTGGTTCATTTCTTAAGTTGTTTTGTTGCTTTTTCAATAGTCTCACGTCTCTTTCTTAATAGTGTCACGTTTTTTTTCTTATTGTTCACAAATCTATATATATTTTATAAGTTTCTTCTTTGGATAAGGGTCTCTTAGATTCATGCACTCAGTCGATATACTATATTCTAAAATATTTCTTTCAAGCCTGACCATGACATAAATAAGTGATTTTCTTTAGGATATGGTCAACTAAGTTCAAACCTTTACCCAAAGTATCTTACATTACATGCACATTCCTAGTTTAGGATAAATGTTTCTCTATAAGGACTTGGTTGGCGCGTTGGAGACCCTGGCCATAGGATAATATGTTTCTAGACTATATGAAGCTCGGTTAGCTACATCAGACTTCTTTATTAATAGCTTGGCTCGCTTAGGTAGGCTCTCATTAGATGGTGTAGAGTTATTTTTATAGACGGTTGGCTCTCATTGGACCGTATGAAGTCTCTTTATAGAAGGAGGTCGGTTGGAAAACTCATCTCAAATTATTTTTTTGTTATTTATCACATAAGAGAAGAAAGATTAGTTAGGAAATTGGTCTCCTTTTGATTTCTATACATGGCCTTCTTGGGAAGAATAACTATGTTTGTTGAACGTTGGAGGGAAGGCTTGGTTTGTCGAGCAAGCCCTTTTAGATACTTTTCATGTCCTCACACATTAAAATGATCTTGCTTATCCCACTGAGCTCTCTTTGAATACCAATCTAGAGTCAACGCATAAAAGAGGGCTCGCTTGGTAGATTAAAATCCCAGTATATTTTATTATTATTCGAACTACAATGGAGGGCATAGTTTTCACACCGAGCTCTCTTTGATAATTTAGACATTGATTTATATTGTAGAAAGGTCTGAGTTAGCATACCAAACTCTCTATAACATATCCACTTTTGGTTCAACTATAAAATAAGGCTCAGTTTTATACCAAACTTCTTTTGATCATTTTAACATTTCTTTTGGTTGTAGGGAGGGCTCGATTAACATATCGAGGTCCTTATAATCTTTCCACTGTTGTTGTAACTAAAAATGAGGGCTTGGTTTTCATATCATACCTTTTTTTATTATTTCAGCCTTATTTCATGTTGTATAGAAGTACCGATTAGCATCCCGAACTTTAAATTGCCTCTCTATTATTGGTCCAACCACAAATGATGACTCAGTTTACATACCAAGCTTTATTTGATAATTCTAACCTTACTTTATTATAGGGAATATTTGATAAGAAGTCTGACCTCCTTATAGCATCTTTATCTTGGCATAAAAGAGAGAGGGATCAGTTTGTATACTAAACCTCTAGTTGCCTTCATCTTTGTTTTGTGTTATAGAGATAAATCAGTTCGCATATCGAGCTCTATATAACCTATTCATATTGATTTGAGTTTTATAAATGGGCTTGAATATGAAGATAATCATTTGAAGATAGTTTTACTTAATTCCTTATAATACTCATGCTTGATTAAGAGGTTGAGCATCGTTGGATTGTTTCACTTGAATCCATCTAAGGCTAATTCTTAATTAAGAAGTTGAGCTTTCTTAGATTGTTTCGTTTGAATCCTTCTAAGTCTAGAGCTTGGTTAAGAGGTTAAGATCTTTTAGATTGTTTCACTTGAATCTCTAGAAGTCTAGGGTTTAGGTAATAGGATGAGCTCCATTTGATGGGACCACGATGCTCACTAGATAACTGAGGTATCTTTCATTAGTCTAACTTTTGTATTGTATAAAAGCTGATTTAAAAATGTCATACAAATCAATATAAACATAATATTTTACATATGATTCATTCAGTTATTCAATTGTACTTGATTTGTCCCTGTATATAACCTTCTCATTGAAGTTTTTTTAATTTTTTTTTAAAAAATCATTCAACATAAACATAAACATTTCTTATATTTGGAATCAAGTTGTTTCTCGAATTAACATCAACGTGTACATATGACAAACAACAAAATACTTAAAAACAATACCTCATTACAAAAACATACTTCTTCTAGCAATTTTAAATTCAACCAAACTGATGGTCCTATAAATTTAAGGTAAGTTAAAATATTGATTGCATCAGACCAAAAGATATTTGGTGACCCATCATGAAATCTCATGCTTTTAGCACGTTCATTTAATGTTTGGTCCATATGCTCAATGACATCCTTATGTTATGGTGTCCTTAAAATAATCCACTATATTTTGATTTTATTTATAGTTAATACCTTATGAACCAACCATCGTTGGACGCAACCTCATTACATGATCTTAGACACTTCACTTACTAACATGTCTAATTTTCTACCAAAGCTTTCCATTGTTTAAATATATCATATACAACATTTTTATTGTAAAAAATACACATTTTTATGGTCGAGTCATCGATAAATATGATATAATATAGTGGACCACCAAACAGTGGAACTGGATACGGTCCTCACAAATTAGTGTGCTCAAATTCTAACTTTTTTATTTTTTGAGCTCTACTGTATTTGATGAAGTTGAATTTATCTTACTTATCTATTATACAACTCTCACCCATACCAACATCAATGATCTTTAATTATATTACTTTATCGTTTGACTAGAATACCTTACTTTTTTCTACTCATATGCTTAAGCTTTTGGTGCCATAAATTATCATACGAGTTAACAATTGTAATTATATTTACTGCATATGTATCTACGATTGCAATTAAAAAAATAACAAGTCTATTTCACTTGAATAAATATAAATAATACACATCTTATGACAATGAAACATTTTTATTTCTCTCTTAGTCACCTTCCATCCACCACCACTAAAATAAATAGCAAGTCATTTGTCATCAAGTTACCCAATGTTGAACCTTGTGGGTTCTAAAAACTGGTCTATTTTTATGTTTAATCTTGATATGTTAAATACCTACTATCTGAAGTAGTTTATTATTAGCTAAATACGGTCCCAAAATTACATATAATCTAGTTAACAAAAAGTTTACGACCTGAAGTGGTAACGCCAAGAATTTTCTGAGTAGAGAACCACGAGTTCGACAATAAGCATATTAAGACATCTTGCACGATTTATGTAAAAATATTTCCAACTTCACTCGCATTATTCTTAGGTTATTTACACTACATTTGTATGTGACCCAACGAGTTGTACTTACAACATCGAATAAAATCTCGTGGATATCTAGGTTGTCTCATGTTTCGTCATCTTCTTGATTTGAATATTATTTTATTTTTATTTTTCCTCAGATGATCTACCTTTTTACTCGATGTTAAATACATCATCATTATTTGCATACTCACCATAATCATTTTTTCAAACTTATTCACCCAAAATCAGACTGCATATGTCATTATCCTTCAAAATTATTGGGTAAAATTGCCAAAACAATTATAGTACAGACTTTATCATCAAATTCAATCTTGGTATATGACACAACATTCACAATTTCACTAAAATGATTCAAATTCTTTGTAACTGAAACGCCTTATGTGATGTTCAATCTCAACAACGTCTTCATCAAATGCACCATGTTCTTCGCCAAGGGGTTTGCATACATACTCGTCAAGGACACCATCAGACCAGAAGTAGTCTTTTCTTTCAAAATACTGCGTGTAACTGAGTTAACTAAGGTTAGTCGAACAACCTCTAGAATTGTTTTATCCAAAAGGTTCAAATCTACCTCTAATATCCTATATGAGTCAGTTCAATCCAATATAGGTTGCCATAAATTTATCCCACATAAATAATCTTCAATAGAAATCTATATTAGCCAAAATCATACCCATGAAATGCTTCAATATCATTTATAGATCTAACTACAACACCTTCAAATCCGACCCTTATCACATATGATGGTCAATAAATATTTCTATAATTTTCATATTCTCTTCATTTCATTAATTCTTCCTAATTATTCATGAATTTGGCTATGCTACCAATTGTTACATCAACTGTTATAAGAGAAAATAAAACATAAAATAAAAGACTTGTTTTGTTCAAACAAAATTGGGCTATGTCCAATGAGAGATTGTGGTTTCATTATGATCAGAAAAATAATACATAGATATTATACAGTATAACTCTAAACAAGGATGATGGTGTCAAATATTTTCACATGGTATTTTTTTAATAAAGAAGACAGATAATTAGACTTTAAGTGAGTTTTATAAAGATAATAAAGTAGTTTAAGATTTAGAGAGAGATATTCTAACAAGTTGTTGGGCAGTTAATTTGTTTCCACCTTCATTTAACGTAAACAAGACTATTTATAGTTAAATAGGCCCATTGGGCTTACATGGTCCATGGATCCAGTTTGGTAACCCAGACTTATATGTAACTGAAGCTTATTTCTATGTAAAAGACCTATAATTATAACAATTTATTACATTAACATAAAATAAACATAAACTTAATAACTTATCGGTCCAATTTTTCCTTCGGATAATTCGGTCCTTATAGTCTCCTTAGTCTTTGTGAAGATTCTTCGGAAGGATTTTTGTGTGAAACCTTTTCTTATTTGACCTTGGAACCTCTTCGGATTAAACTATAAACACGTTTTGCCAGTTCTGGCTGATCTGAACACGCTGTGGAGAGATAATTTTGAACTGATTTATGAAGTCGTTCAGATATACTTATACGTATGTGTCATGGAAATATTAAGTCTACGAACTTCTATCTGAATGGTGAAGTGTGATTACAATTTGAAGCTATTTCACTTCTTTATAAAAAAAAATATCCATTGGAGACTCTTCAACTTCCCAAAACGTATACATGTTGGCCTTGTGAGAAATGATTATTAAGCTTTCATACATTTCTTATAAATATTTTCTCTTTTAGCTTCATTTCATATTATTAAAAGTTTCTAGAGATAGGGAGAGAAACTCTGAATTATAATTACCACAATTTCTAATTCTTATTTCGATAATCATCACCAAATACTTTTCCGGCCATATATTACCTTTAGATTTGCAAATTCACTGTTGCCACCCGCTAAAATGGTTGGTTGCGCCTGTCAGATAAAGCCAAATAAGAAAGAGAAGCTAGAAAGGCTGGTGGGTTCCTTGAAATTGAAAGGTCAACAACTATTACTAAGATTTTTGAATTTGGAGGAACATAGCCTTACAGTAGGCATTCTATATCAGATGATCCCCCTTTATCTACCACTCAGTCTTTAAAGTTGATAACCTGTTATTCGAATCCAGCACAGTACCAATGATAAACTAACAACAAACACCGATCATGGTTCATAACAATGGGTTCAGATAGTAAGGATATGTTACTTATTAAGAAACCTACCATTGTTGTAGTAGCAAGCGACCAATGATCTTCTGATAATAAGGTTAAGAATAAACAACGTGCCAAATATGCTACAACATGCCCAAAGAAAAAAACTTAAAGTAAAGCAGTGTCGTTCCGATCCAATCCGATATAGTTGGTTGATGAAGCTGAAAAATATACTGACGTGGGGTCAGAAGCTAGGGTATCAAGATAATCGAGAGGCGATGCAAAATTCCCAAAGAAATATGAGAGGAAAGCTAAAAAACCAAGGGTAATAAAAGAAAATAAGTAAAAAAAGTGGAGTTACCCTATTCGTTGGTCGGGTGTGTATGACTTAGTTTTCAAAATATCAGTAATAAATAACTAATTTATTTCTTCAAGATCTCGTATAATTATTACTCGAAGAATAATTTACGCACACTTCGAGCCAGGTGGGTAATCTCATAGGAGGTAGTCATAACATTAACAAAAGGTAGAGAGACACCAATGAATTGCGGATTAGAAGAACTGGTTGTCTACCCTCACGTACTAAACTTAGGGTTTCAGTTTATGCTTGATCCTGAAATAGTATTGTATTTTGTTATATTATAATCTAAAGTAAAGCAGTGATTCACTGTGCTTATGAATAGCGAACCACTACTTTTCCAATTTTCCTATATTATGTGTATTAGTTGTGTTTCAATTTGTAATGTATATGGGCTAATGTATAATGTATGTGGGCTCATTTAATTATTTCATGTTTGGGATTTTTCACCCTAGGTAGAACGTAAAGGTTTATAGAGTTAATTATTTTATAATTTATAATTTAGTTGGCATATTACTATTTGTTATCATTGCTAATTTAGGTGGTTTTTTACATTCGTGCTGCGTGGTTTTTTTTTACTTTAATTAATTTTTTAAGTGATTTTTTATTTTCTTGCAGCGTGTTTCTTTTACTGTGTAATGAACTCTTAATTCGATGCTTTTATTCTCTTTCATTCAAACTATTTGTCTTTTTTTTAAATCAATTTTTTTAAATCATTTTGTTTTTTATTATTTTCTGGACGAAGTTCACGCCACTTCTCAAGCCTTGTGTCACAAGCTTAGCTATTCCTCCTATGAGGTGCCTATGTCGAGCACGCCTTACAGTATAAGACAACTTTTATTCATATGGAACATAAGTAGTATAAAGGTTGGATAGAAGGGATCAAATATAAGTACCTGTGCATATGAAGACGTCCCTTAGTATCGGCAGGTTGTAGGAACATATCATGATGTGCATAGATAGGTAAATATTAGATTTTCCATTGGGAAATGCGGGTCGTGACACTCTACCACACCCAATTTGTGAGCATCATCGCGACGGCTGAAACTAGTAGGCCACGACCAAGTTTTGTTACTTCTCTCACAGAACAAGTCATGCTTGGTGACTCTTACGTTGTCGCACTTCTCCTCTATCTAATTTTCTTGCGTTACGCTTGTTTGTCCGGTGATCATCCACTCGTGGCCTTACGCCTTGCCCCCATTTCCTAAGACGATTCAGCTTGCGAACTCCGCGCTTACTCCACACGCCTCTCTTGGGCCTTACATGGTAGTAGCCATCTCTGCACGCACTCGTTATTTCAATAGGCCCCACGATAAGTAGTCGTCTTTGTATCCCACGTTACTTCGTACACGCCTCTTCTAGCTTTTACAGGGAGTCGGTCTTACAGTGTTGGGCTAAGTCATCGGGTCGTTACACTTAGCTCCAGCGTAGCTCTTTCTCAAAGACGGGTTCCGGCTCTAATACCACTTGTCACGGGCTTAGATATTCAGCCCGTGAGGCGTCTATGCCAAACACGTATTATGGCATAAGCCAGTTTTTCCCATATGACACACAAGCAGTATAAAGGTTAGGTTGGATATGAGGGAACGAGTATAAGTACATGCATATGAAGACGTTCGTTAGTATCGGCAGGTCGTATGAGTATATCCTGATCTGCATGGAGAGGTAGATGCTAGTTTGTCCATTGAAAAATACGGGCCGTGACACTTGGCTCAGTCATTCCCAAAAAACAGTCCTATTTTCAGCTAAGCTCCTCTCTCACAACCAGACTATCCATTACCTATTTCCCCCCCTCTCTTAGCTTTCCCATCTCTAGCCTCAAGCCAAAATCTGTCATGCTAGGTTCTAATTCATGTAACACCCTCAATCTACCATTTCCAATAACCCCTAGCTCATTGACCAAACCCAGACCCCCTCTCTTTATTTCGGAAAGAATCAATCACCCTTTCTACTTCAATCCTCCTTTTAACCAAAAGCATCAAAACTTCCTCAGGCTAAATGTCAGCTACCACCTAAACCCAGACACCACCCTCTCTGCTCTACCTAGCCTGTTACCTCAAAACCCTATTCCTTATCACCCAAAGCCCCATCATTCAGGAGTAAAACCTTTGCCCATTCTATCCTATAAGACTCAACACCAACAACAATTTTATCATAACAAATCTTACTCTTCTAAATCAACAAAAATCTTACTTGAATCCACAATGAATCCATCCGACTCCCCGAACCACTCCAGTCCTTTGGTGCGAGCTGGCTCCTTCTCCCCTCTGAGAACACTAGGCTTCTCATCGTCCCTGGTTTCTTTCCCCGATTTCTTGGAAACTAATCCATCCTCTCCTCCGGTAATCAGCATGTATCCTCAGCCTGTAACCAGCCTGAACCCTCGACCTCCTCCGATATCTGAATCCCACGAACGTTTCGTCAAATAAACACTTGCCTGGCTAGACGCCACATGGAATCTGGCCATGGCCAGATTCTTTTCCAGGCAGACCCTCTGCTTGAAGTAGAAAACTTCCTTCCTCCGGTAGATTCGATCGTCACTGAACCCATGATTATCTTCTCTCTTGCTCCACCAACGATTCGCCTCCCTCCTCAGGCTTCCAACCCCCTCCATGGACTGTCCAACCATCACCGGATTGACTCTGGGTTCTATGAGAACCTGGTAGTGGCAATCGACGGAGTGCAGAACCCCATCTTGCCGGTGAACTCTATGGTGGCAGTTTGCCTGGCCGTAAATAGAACCGACCGACTTGGTTTACCTCCCTCTGTCTCCGGCGTAGACAGAACCTCTGGCTGCTCGACGTTTCGAGCCCCGGCCTCCCCGTCGACTTCAAAGGCTCTCGAATCTTCAAGCTCTGGTGGGATCAGCCACTCAACAGTTATCAAAGCTGTCTCTGGAGGAGACAGTCGCTCATCTGTAGTCAAAACCGCCGCCGGACTTCGTCAGAGTAACCAGCCTCAGGATTTACAGTACCTCCTTCTGCCGGTGAACCCTTTGAAGGCCGACTCCCTCACTGGTATACCTCCGTTCGCCACCGACAATGTCAGATCCCCAGACCGTTCGCCGATAAGTGCTGACGCCGCTCCGTCGTCTCCAAGGGACCACTCTTTTCGATCAGGAGGCGTTAGTCGATCTCCAGCCGGCCGAAAGCAGACTCTGACCTTGCTGGCGATCGCTCAGATGGCCGATTCCCCCGATAACCTTCCTCCGTACGCCACCGGCATTGATAGAGCCTCAGACTGGTCGCCGATAAGAGCCTACGCCGCTCCGTCGTCTTCAAGGGCTTCCGATTCATCCCGATCAGGAGGTGTCGGTCGATCGAAAGCAGTCACAGCAATACCTTCTCCCCCGACGGCCGATTCTGATATCTGATTGGGTAATTTCTCTCTGGATTTTTCATCTAGGGTTTTACCCTCTTTTTTGCAGGAGGATCGTGAAGACAGTTCTGGCAGAGGAGTGGACAGATTCCAATCAGGCTACTCTCATGACATCAGGCCTCACTCGGGTTTGGGCCCAGCGGTTCTCAAGCTGCAGAGATCTGGTTTGGAACCAGGGACTGGGCTCGATCCAGTTTCAAGGGAAGATGGTTCCTTGTCAGGTCTGGGCCAAGGAGTCCCTCTAAAGCCCAGTTCGATTTCTAAAAAGGACCCTATTGGTGCTAATAGATCCTTTAATCCTTCTTCATTGGGCTGGTCCTCTAAAAGCATTGGGCAGACCAAAATTTTAACTATTGAGAAGCCCATGAAGAATAAAGGGAAAGGTCTTTTAGGAGGAGGATCCTTTACCGGCCACCATACTCTCAATCCTCTCAATATATTCACTGTATAGCTAGATGTCATAATTATAGGGCTACTTTCAAGCTCACTGCGGTCTATGCTTTTAACGAAGCACAACCGCATCCCCTTTTGGAATGACCTAGTTGACTTATCCAAACTCGATTCCCATCTCCGTTGGGTCTCCATGGGTGACTTTAATGCTATTCGTCATCCGAACGAGAGGATTGGATCCTCTGAATCTTGGACCCAAGCTATTGATGACTTTAATAATTATTGTTATCAATGTGATCTCAGCGATCTCAGAGCGACCGGCTACCCCTTCACTTGGATTAATAAACAACCCTCTCATCCCATCCTATCCAAGTTAGATCGTGTTCTTGTCAATTCGGACTGGGATGACCTCTTCCCTATGTCCCATGTCCATTTTGGTTATTTTCGCACTTCAGACCATGCCACAATCACGCTCAATCTGGGGTTTCCTCGCCCCAAGCAGAAAAAACCTTTTCGTTATTTTAACATGTGGAAAACTCACCCTCTTTTTAAGGATATTGTCTCCAACTGTTGGAATAAGCCTACCTCATCTACCGGGATGAACCTAGTGTCTGAAAAACTAACTCGTCTACAAAGTGAGCTAGCTCTTCTCGACCATAAGGAATTTAGTGACATTTCCTCCAGAGTTATCAATGCCCAAAAAAGTCTGTTCGACATCCAAGACGAACTAGCCTCTGACCCCCTCAATCCTCGTTTAGTAAAAAGCGAAAATGAGGCCTCTGATCTCTTTATCTTCCTAAGTCGTGCAGAAGAATCTTTTCTAAAGCAAAAATCTAGAGAAAACTGGATCAAGCTGGGGGACAAGAATTCTAAATTTTTTCATAAAAGCATCAAAGCCCGTCTTTTTCGAAATAAAATTCTCTCAATTTCTAATGAGCTTGTTATTCCTACCTCATCTCCGTCATTTGTCTCAAAAGTTTTCGTGAAGTTTTTTGAAACTTCCTTGGGTTCTAAGCATCCTGCAAATTACCCTGGCTTGGAAAAAGTCTCATATCTGATTTCTTCTAAAGTCTCCAATACTGATAGAGAGTTAATGATCCGTGAGATCACTTGCGCTGAAATAAAATCAGCTCTCTTCAGTATTGATTGTGATAAATCTCCGGGTCCTGACGGCTATAACTCCGATTTCTTCAAATCCTCTTGGAGTATAGTGGGTCAGGACATCTGTAAGGGAGTTCAAGATTTTTTCCTCTCTGGAAATTTGATCTCTTCGTGGAATGCTACTTCTATTGTCCTTATTCCCAAATTTGAATCGCCATCTGTGCCAGCTGACTATAGACCCATTGCCCTGTGCAATGTGGTATATAAAATTATCTCAAAAATCCTGGCCAATAGAATTAAAAATTCATTCCCGTACCTTATTGACTCTTCCCAATCGGCCTTTGTCCCACGAAGGAATATTTCTGATAATATTCTTTTGTCCCAAGAGTTGCTTAGGGGATATCAATCGAAAGGCAGAGGCAAAAGGATTGCTCTAAAAATCGATATTATGAAAGCCTTCGATAATGTCTGATGGCTCCTCATCCTCGACATTCTTGTGGCGATGAACTTCCATGAGAAAATGATTACCTGGATTATAACTTGTATTTCTTCACCTTCCTACTCCATCCTTATAAATGGAGATCTTTATGGATCTTTCAAAGGGAAAAAGGTCTTAGACAAGGTGATCCCATTTCCCCTCTTCTTTTTGTTCTTGTTATGCAAGTGCTGTCCAGCATCCTCAGAAAAAAAAGTAGCGATGAAAATTTTCAATTCCATTGGAAATGCCACAAGCAAAAAATCATTAATCTCTGCTTTGCCGATGATTTAATGATCTTTTTCCACGACGATCATCCTTCTCTTAACCTCATAAAAGAAGATCTTGATGAGTTCTATCTTTTCTCCGGCCTTAAAGTCAACCCTTTGAAAAGTCACATATTTTTCTCCGGAATTGATGATATTCTTAAGTCGTCTCTGATGCCAATTCTGAATTTCCCGGAAGGATCTCTTCCTGTGAAATACCTCGGTGTCCCTCTCCTTACTGGAAGACTCTCTTATACGGATTGTCGCCCTCTCCTCTGCAAAATTACCTCCCGTATAGATTCCTGGACCTCTAAGCATCTCTCTTACGCGGGAAGACTCCAATTAATTAAATCGATCCTATTTGCGGGACAGGTTTACTGGTCCTCAATTTTTATTCTTCCTTCTAGAATTATTAAATAATTTAGTCAATACCTAAGAAGATTTCTTTGGTCTGGATCTGCAATGAAAATCCACGGGGCCAAAGTGGCCTGGTCCACAATTGTCACTCCTTATGATGAGAGCGGCCTTGGGATCCTAGATTTAAAGACCTGGAATCAGGCGGCCGTCCTAAAGCATCTTTGGTCTATCGTGAGTAATAAGCACAAGTCTATATGGTGTGAATGGATTAAAACTGAAAAGCTCAAAAACAAAAGTCTCTGGAATGTTCCTATTGGATCATCTCCTTCTTGGATTTGGAGGAAAATCCTTCGTCTTCGCCCATTGGCGATTAATTTGTACTGAGTGGCTATTGGAAATAGACAAAACACTTCGTTCTGGCATGACCCGTGGCTTATCTCACTATCGCTGGCAATCCACTATGGTCCTAATATCATCAGTGATTCCCGAATAGGGAATGATCTAATGGTCTCAGACATCATGAATAATGGAGAATGGAACTGGTCGGCTAATCTAAGATCGGCTCGTGCTCGCAGTCGCGCTAATCTCGAAGAAATTAACAGGCTGATTCTCTCTCTTCCCCGCCCAAACATTCTCTACAACGATGTTCCATTCTGGTTTACAAAGGAAGGTCGCTCCAAATTCTCCATCAAAGACATTTACAACGCCATTCGTGTGTCTAACCCAAATAAGGGTTGGGCAGGTTTAGTTTGGAACAAATTCCATATTACGCGTCACTCTTTCATATCCTGGTTAGCAATTAAGGGAAAGCTTGCCACCAGAGACAAGCTACTCAATTGGGGTCTTAACACCCCGACTGAGTGCCCCTTCTGTAACTCTGAGCCGGAAACCACAGATCATATTCTCTTTGAATGTAGTTTCGCTCAGAGTATATGGTCCCTCACAAGCCGTAAGCTTGGCTTTACTATTCATTCCTCTATTTGGCAATCTTGGATTATTGAGGCTTCCAGTTGGTCTAAAACACCAAACAACTGCATTCGGCGATCCTGCTTCAACGCAGTCATTTACCACGCCTGGAAAGAGCGGAATTCAAGAATTTTTAGGTCCGCCCCAGCTTTAGCCTCCTCGATAACCTTCCAAATCTTATCAGATCTTCGATATAGATTTAAGGGCACCAAAATTGACTTGCCTTCATAGTTTATCTTAACTTAATTCTAACTAATCTAAATTTTTATTTCCCAGGTATCTATCGTATGGACTGGAGCGGGATTCAGGACTGGTCGGATGTGACATTAGCTCATAGTCATCTAGACGACGACGTTTCTTCTCGTTTCATGTCAGACAGAGGTCTCCTAGTGATCTGATCCAGTAGGAAGATCGAGCTCTATCTATATCGGGTCTTCTATTCGAGTAGTACATGACTCTCTATATTTATGCTGTTTTTCTCTATCTTGTGCTGTTGCGGATTTTAGTCGCTTATTGAGTTATTTCAGTTAATTATATCTCCTCGGGGTATGTCCCAAGTCTCTTGTATGAACTATTTACTTTTATTTCAAAATTTCTTTTCACCAAAAAAAAGAGAGAAAAGAGAACGGGTTAGAAACAAAACCCCTACTTTGTAGGCCATAATTGTTAGTCGTCAGAGAAAAGTTTATTCAATCTATTTAAATTTATTCATTCATTTATGGTTCAATTTTTTTTTAATATGGGTTAATTATAAAACTATTTTGTAATATTTACGAGAATATTGATAGTGATTGATTATATTAATTTTGTATTACAATAGTTGTTTTAAGTTTTAATAGATATTTTTTAAATTATATTATTAATTTAAGTTAATTGAATTATAAACTATGATAATTATGAAATTATAGGATATATGATAGAAAATTAAAAATAATAACATTTAAGATTTAAAAGCATCCAAAACATATATTATTTTCGGTTAATTTTTTAATTGTAAAAAAAATTGCGAACAAGTAATTGGTTCGGTAGATGATTTACTTGGTTTTGTAGATAATGAAGTTCCATGTTCTTTTGTCATGTAAGGATCTTCGACCATTTTATATATATAAATACAGATGAAGTTTCTCTTCAGCGGTAGGAGGTGATTTTTTTTTAAAACTAAATATTTATAAGAATTTATTATTATCATTATAATTGTTGTAGAAAATATTTTTAGGTATTTAAGGTTGTAGAAATTTGTCTCATCAAAGTAAAATTTGACGACAAATGTTTCATTAAATCACATATTTAAATTAGTTTTATTTCTTTTATTTTAAAGTTATATTATTATTTTTCCATTAGTGAATGATATAAGATTTATTGATATAATAATATAATTTTTAACCAAAATACTTTTGAGTTTCACATTTTAAATATTTTATGGAAAATATAAAAACTTATACCTGATATTTTATCTATGTTTATTCGTTTTCTATAGTTATATTTAGATTGTTTTAATATTTTATAAGTCCCTCTTTGAAGATACATATTTAAAACCTAAAATAGTAATGTTACAAAGATCATTTATACACTTAATTAAAATTGTTAGGTATGAATTTTTATTTTTCAATAACTAATCAGATTCGTTTATGAAAAATGATTAGTTGTTTATATATATATATAAAATGTTACAAAGATTATTTATACACTTAGTTAAAATTGTTAGGTTTGAATTTTTATTTTTCAATAACTAATCAGATTCGTTTATAAAAAAATGATTAGTTGTTTATATATATATATATATATAAATTTTGGTGTCTTTGCATGAAATTGTTTTATTGCGTATATTATGTGGTTCATGTCTTTTTGATTGTGTACATTATGTTAATTTTTAAGCTAAACTAACATGTTTATGAATTTTTTTTTTATTGTTTGATGCAGATATATTTGAATTGCACATCTTATCAAATATGTATAAAGATTAAGTAAGCGCAATATTTTTTTAAGACTGGTCAATAAATAAAATTAAATATATTGTTTTTATGTTTGAAAAATATTTTATATAGATATACATAAAAAAATCAATTATTTAATTATTTAATTTTTGTTTAGAGTATGTTTTCTAATCCGGAGAAGTCAAATGTTATGTAGATTTTGGAGAAAAAAATATTGAATCTGAATATCGGCGGTGCTTTATTTTGGTTTAATAAATCTCTTAAAGACAAATTAAATACGAATAAATATTAATTTGGATGGTGTTGTTTAAGTATTAAAGTAAAACTAAGATTCTCAAAATCTACTCTTGTTTTTTTAATAATTTATTAAATTCAAATAATAATGACAGTAGTAAAAACAATTTAAAAAATAATAGCTTATAATTCGATGTTTGCATTTTATTTTATGGGGATAAGGTTAATAATTCAATTGATACTGGTATAGTGCATTATATTTTTAAAATTAACGATCAAATTCATCATTTAGTGGGATCGTTAATAACACTAGATGGAGAATGTCCAAAATTTGCTCAATTATATATTTACGATACTCAAAATGAGGTAAGTAACCGACTGAATGTTATGAATTCTCGAGATTCTCTTAAAATGGAATTATAGACGGTCTTATAAAAATGTTTGATAAAACAAATAATTTAGTCCAATTATTTTGCAGTGTTAAAGATAGAGTTAATGAAAACTTAGTTGCTTCATTAAAAATGAGATTAGTAATTCATAGAACAACAAATAGTAAATTATATGACCAACCTTCTTTAAATGATATTGGTGTTTTTTTTAGTTGGAGATATCAGAGAGTTAAAGAGATATTATAATACAACATAAATGTAATAGTTTACAAAGAATCATGAAATTACATCCTAAATTTATGTCACTGCAATATCCACTTCTTTTTCCTCACGGTGAAGATGATTATAGATCTGAATTGAAATGAAGCAAAGAGTTCAAAGGCAAAAAATTAAAACAAGAAAGAATATCAATGAGAAACTTCTATTCATATCAAATTCAAGATAGAAAATAGAATGATGTTTCTTCTTAAAAGGTGGTATATTATTCCAACAATATTTAGTAGTTGTATAAGCAACTCGTGAAGAAGATCGATTAGATTTTATTAAAAAAAAATCAAAAAACTATTAGGACTGAGATTTATAAAGGAATACACGATGCAATATCAAAAGGGAAAATATATACTAATGATATTGGAAAAGGGATAATTTTAACATCTTCTCATACCAGAAGTGTTAGGTATATGATAAATAATTATCATGATCTAATGGCAATTTGCCGATATTTTGGTAACCCAGATTTGTTCATCACGTTTACATGTAATACAATGGCCATAAATTATAAAAGAACTCTCCATAAATCTAGCTAATAAAGCTGGATATTGTCACAATACTATTTAAATTGAAACTCGATAATATGACATCCTATATCAATTCAAGAAAACCTTTTGGAGAAGTTGTAGCAAGTACGATATTTTAATATCTAAAGTTCAATATTTTGTAAATGTATTTAATTCTGTAACTCATATCATAGTTTCCTTGATTATTTTATATTCATATATGTATATACAATTTAATTCTAAAAAAATGGTCTTCCTCATTGTCATATGTTAGTTTGGTAAGATTCGAAATATGCATGTTATCTTCCACAAAATAGCGACTATATTATTTTAGCAGAGATTCCAAATAAAAAAATTGATCCAATTTCACATGAACTGGTAAGTCAATTTATGATTCACGGTCCTTGCAGAATTTTGAATACATATTCTCCATGCATGGAAAATGATAAATGTATAAAAAAAATTAAAAAACAATTTAAAACTGAAATAGTCATAGAAACAAATAGCTATATCACTTATAAATGGTGGGGCAATCCGTCAAATTAAATCAATAAAAATGAAATACCAATTTATAATAGAGAATTGCTGGTCCGATATAAAGTTCATATTAACGTTGAATCATGTTGTCAATCTATGCTCATTAAGTATATTTTCAAATATATTAACAAGAGATGAGATAGAGCTCGAGCTTTCTTTGAAAAAGATAAAACTAATGAAATTCATGCGCATCTCAATTGTCTATATTTATGCCCGTGGGATCTGTTTGGAGAATAGTCTAATTTTACGTGCATTCGAGGCATCCTTATGTTGATATAAAAACATGTTCATTTGTCTTTGCAACAAAATGTTATATTTGATTATAGTGTAACTCTTCAATCAATTGTTAACATTCTAGGTGTTGAAAATTCAATGTTAACATGGTGGTTTGATGAAAAACAATATAAAGAAGCTCTGACGCTATCATATACAGAATTTCCTAAAGACTTTATATGGGATGCTCATGATAAAATTTGGAAATTAAGAAATCAAGTTAAACGTATAGGTTGATTAACATATGTATATAAAAAACAAATGAACTATACTATTTTAAAATGTTGTTAAATTTTTAAAAAGGAGCTACTAGTTTTGATGACATAAAAACTATTTGTGGAATTGTACAATATAGTTATCAAGATGCATGCAAAGTACTAGGTATGTTAGGTGCAGTATCGAATGTACATAGGGGCTAGAGGGGCGCTGACCCCGCTTACCATAAAATATGGGTTAATATATAGTTTATTTTGGTATAGTTACTATAGTAGATATTTAAGGAAAGTTTTAATTTACAAACCTGAAATAATGATTATTTTTAATGAAAATTATAAATTAAAAATATGAAATAGTTGTTATTTTAAAGGAAAATTCTATATTAAAATTTTGAATAATAGCAGTTTTTAATGCAAATTTTAAGTTAAAATATGTATAAATTGGAAATTGTAGTCCGCATTTGGTTGATTATGTAAGTGTTTTTTTTCTTCAATTTGTTTTTGCAATAATTTGTTTCCATTTTATTTGGTTTAATCTTTCTCTCCTAAAATTCATTTTTATTTGTCTTTGTCTTCTTCTACTGTTCTACATTATTGATTTGATTTAAAAGTTAATGGATCATTGTTTATCAATGAGAGATTTTAATTAAATAATTTAAAATGGATACCAAACAATGGACTAAAATTCCACATGATTTAATTATTGAATCATATGATGATCCTATTTACTCTATTTCTAAAGAGACATATACTTTTTTTTGAATAATTTTGGGAGGGAACCCGCATATTAAATCATATTATTTTTTTGGGAGGGAACCCGCCGCCGCTACTCAGAGTGCAATGAGTGCGCACATGGTAAATCCTCAAACCAACGCCCGAAGGTAAACCACACAAGGTGACAGGCTCCACTGAGAAAGCGTATGTAGAGGGACTCGAACTCATGACCTTTGGTCACAAGTATGCCTTACTCAACCAACTCGGCTACCTCCTTGGGGGCTTGACACTCGTATTCTATATGTAAAACATCTGGAAATTCAGAAAGTTATGCGCTTTTGTATCCGATTGAATTTCTAAATAAACTAGAGTTTAATGAAATACCTAAACATGAGTTAACATTAAAAATTGGTGTGCATATAATGTTGTAACGAAATTCGAATCCATCTTCAGGATTATGCAATGGTACAAGATTAGTGATAACACAAATGTGAAATAAAGTTATTGCAGCCAAAATCATAACCAGCTGTAACATTGGTGATACAGTTTTTATACCTCAGATTGATCTTTCATCGACACAAAATAAATGACTATTTAAATTTAAATGGAAACAATTTCCTATTAGATTATGTTATGCAATGACTGTGAATAAAAGTCAAGGATAATCTTTTAATAAAGTTGGTATTTATCTTCCTCACCCAGTATTCACTCATGGTCAATTATATGTCGCATTACCTAGAGGAACTTCTAAAAAATGACTTAAAATTATTGCTAACAATGATGAATATATTCCAAATCTGTATACGAAAAATATCGTATATCGAGAAGTTTTTGACAATCTATAAAAACTCGTGTAAAAAACTGTTGAATTAGACCCAATATTTATAAACATGACATAAGACTTGCACATTTACATGAAAATTGATATACTAAACTATAATTTAGTAAGTTTATATTATCGAAGCGATTTTTTATATAGTAAAAATATTAATATAATTAAAATTAAGTTATTATATATTTTGTTTTATATGTAAATTTATATTAATATTATTAAAATTACTTTATTATATATATTTTTAATATAATAAATATAAATAATGCTTATTTATTAAAAGTGCTTAATATAAATGGATACGATATATAGATTTTGGAAACTAATAACATTTTAAAATTAAAATCATTAGTAAAGTAATTACGAACAAGCCATGACAGAGCGTGCATGGGTGGAAGCTATGAAAAGTGAAATTGCTGCTATAGAATAGAATAATACATGGAAATTAGTAGAGCTACCACCTGGGCATAAAGCCATAGGGCTGAAATGGGTCTACAAACTAAAGAGGGATACAGATGGACATATTATCAAGCACAAAGCCAGAGTTGTACTAAATGGCTATGTTCAACAACAGAGAATAGACTTTGAAGAGATCTTTGCCCCAGTTGCTCGCTTAGAAACGGTAAATTACTGTTAGCGCTTGCCGCCAGAAATGACTGGGAAATGCATCACTTGGATGTAAAATCCGTATTTCTTAACGAAGATTTACAAGAAGTTGTCTATGTGTGTCAACCTGAGGGTTTTGTAAAAAAGGGTAAGGAACACTTTGTCTATAAGTTGGTGAAGGCTCTATATGGGTTAAGGTAGACGTCACGAGCTTGGTATGCCAAGTTAAGTAAGTGTCTTGAAGAGTTGGGCTTCACTAAGTGCCCATATGAACATGCAGTATATACAAGGAGGGAAGGTAATGAAGTTTTGATTATTGGAGTATACGTGGATGATCTATTGGTCACAGGGACTAGTATCGCAAGCATTAGTAAGTTTAAGAGGCAAATGAGTGCAGAGTTTGAGATGAGTGATCTCGGGAGATTATCTTACTATCTGGGTATCGAAGTCAGTCAGGGGCAGGGATATATTGACCTTAAACAAGCAAGTTATGCCAAAAAGTTACTTGACAAAGCTGGTATGGGGTCGTGCAATGCCGTAAAGTATCATATGGAGCCAAAAATACAGATTGATAAAGATGAAAAGGGGAAGGCAGTGAACTCCACGAAATTTAAGAGCTTAATTGGTGGGTTGAGGTATTTGGTTCATACTCGTCTGGATATTGCTTACTTTGTTGGTGTAGTTAGCAGGTATATGGAAAGACCTACTGAATTTCATATGAATGCAGTTAAACGTATCTTGCGTTACGTGATAGGAACTATCAACTTTGGGTTAGTATATTCAAGTGGGTCTGGAAATTATTTATTGTCTGGCTACTCAGATAGCAAACTAGCTGGTAATCTTGAGGATAGAAAAAACACAGGTGACATGGATTTCTACTTGAATGAGAGTTTAATTACTTGGGTCTCACAAAAGCAGCGGTGCGTGGCGTTGTCATCACGGGAAGCTGAATTCATGGCTGCTACAGCGGTAGCATGTCAAGGTGTGTGGTAGCAAGTTACTTAGTCAAATAACCGATGTAAAGCACTCTCCAGTCTTGATATATATAGACAATCATTCTGCGATTGATTTGGCAAAAAATCCAATTTTCCACGGAATAAGTAAACATATTGATATCCGCTATCATTTCATTTGCGAATGTGTAGAGCGTGGGGAGATTATTGTCAAACACATAAGTACAGGGGAGCAGCGTGCAGACGTTTTAACTAAAGTGATGAACACTATGAAGTTCGAAAATATGCGAGATTTACTGGGCTTGAAGAACCTGCAGGTTGGAGTTTAGCTTACAGGGGAGAATGTTGGAAGTAATCTAAACTAGTTGGTTTGAATACGTATTGTCTAGTTTATGACGTGTCTAATATCAGTTATTAGGGTAGTTATTTAGATAAGATCGAACAGTTTGTCTGTATTTTCTATAAAACAGACCCATGTATTGATATTTGGAATGAAGTTAACATTTCCGCACTTCTTGTTTATCTCTATAAATATATATTAGTCTGTCTGTTAAGGTTATCTGCATTGCTGTTTATCTCAGAGACTTTTTCAAATGAGAACAAGATCAGAATGAGGGGGTAAAACATATATTTTTGCAACTCAAAGTGCGCTCTTATAAATGTTTCTAACCACATGCTCTCCTTTGAACATGTAAGATTCCTACCAAATAACTCAATATAGATATGTATGTATACCATCATCTAAAAATATTGTAAAAACCCTAAAATTTATTTTTTCATTCAGGAGAGAAATGGTTGAAGCAAAATTTGTAATTTCTTCTAAGGGAGGTCGAACAAGTGGATCACAGTGAGATTTAATCTTTTTTTTTCCGAAAACTGGATATGCTTTTAGGCAACTAAAAATTACCCCATGTATGATTCTTACCAAATATCTACCATTTGCAAAGTTTTGTTATAATGTAATTCAGTATATATATGGACGTAGGCTGTCATCTAAAAATATCTTCCAGCCTTATTTTTCTCGTTTTCCTTTGAACCAATTCAGTTGTGCGAAGCACGAGTGGATGGATATCCTCCAATGGAGGAATGAATATGTTGGTGACATCATTATGGAGGTAAATATTGATGAGTAGATTGATTATTTGAAACTTTTACCATTTTAACTATATGTGTTTCTATCTGATTTTTGTTGTGATTTTCATTATACATCATGACAGGATTTCGAGTTTAAACTGGCAGCACCGGCTTTGTAACAATAAAAAACAAAAGGGAATTGCTAAAAAAAGACAAAACTACTCTACAAAGTCGCATGTTTATGATTTTCAATATTTACAAAAATACCACTCACCAAAAAACCCAAAAAACCCTTGGAAGTCAAATTAATTATAAGTCATGCCATTGAAGAGTCCAAACTACTCTATGAAGTTGCAAACATAATTTCAAACATCAACCTTAATTCATCTTCTTCAAAGTACTAAAAATAGAAACTTAACAACCAACAAAACCCATTTTCTCAAAAACTTCAAGACCTTTATAACATGGTCGGAAAAGAGTCGGAAGCACTTCTCACGCAGAGTAGCATGGTCGCCGAGGAGGTACATTGCATTTCCCTCACTCATAACTGATTTGTTTTTCGCACATCCGCTTAGTATTGATTTACTATGGACCTTCCCGCGCTTGCTAATCATGGATAACACGTATAAATTTATTTGTTACGGGATGCCTTTGTTTGAAGTAGTCGGGGTAACATCGACCAACAAAACGTTTTGCATTGGTTTCACGTTTATGGTGAGTGAAAAATAAGACAACTACGAATGGTCATTGGGATGCTTGAAAACGGCAATGGAGGAGAATGATTGTGAATTACCTTGTGTTATCATTACGGACTGTGAACTAGCCTTGATGAATAACATCGAAAAAATATTCCCTAGCGCTAGTAACATGTTATGCGGGCATATCAATAAGAATGTTAGCGGGAGAACGAAAAACATGTTTCAAGACGGGAAGGTGGCTAACAATTTTTTGGCGGCTTGGAATGACGTTGTTTCTTCCAATACCATTGAGGTGATGAACGAGAGGTTGGCTAAGATGTGGTCAGTGTTCAAAGACCAAGATAAGGCGGTGAATTATGTGGTTGACTCGTGGATTACGCTTTATAAAGAGAGGTTTGTTCACGATTATACTAACAAATTCATGTATTTCTATAATCACACCTCTAATAGGGCGGAAAGCTCGCATGCTACTTTGAAAAAATATGCCGGGTCTAGTCAGTTGGATTTTGATGGGTTTTGGGATAAAGTACATGGCTTGTTAGCGATGCAACATTCGACCATTAAAGAATCGATGGAGCTTAGCAAGTGCTGTCTAATTCACAGATTTTAAGATTTTAAACCATTCAAATTTTTACGGGGCTACGTATCACCTATTGCATTGGCAATATTATACGATAACTATGTTGATAAAAGTGGCGGTGAAAAATCTTCGTGCGTTTGCACCGATCGTACGATCCATGGTTTGTCGTGTTTCCACGAACTTGAGGCAATCCGAAGAGTGGACGATCATGTACCTACTTGGATTATAGATGAGTATTGGAAGAGACTAGATATCGTTCCTCGAGTTAAACTCACCTGCGAAGAAGAGTTGAAATTTAATTTCGCAAATCTAAATGCGAAAGTTGAAGAGTTTGATTTTTATAAACAAATTCATTGGCTAAAAAAATTTCAACAAATTTTGGATTGTCGACGACACTCCTTTACGAACCCCTCGAGAAGGTTAAAACCCGCGGTAGAACTCCCGGACGTGTTGGAAGCCGTGGCCGTGGACGGGGTCGGGGTCTCGTTAAAGGTAGCAAACTCCAACGTGATTATTCTACAAAAAGGGATCCTTCGTATCACGAATACGACGAACAAGAAATGTTCGAGTCCTATGATAGTGCCGAAACTCCACGAATGGTAACACCCGCCACTAGTATAGCAACCCCGTTCGGCACTCTCGGTAGCACCGCAAGAACGGTCGCCGCACATACTCCTACTAATTACAGAGAAAAACCGCCAAAAAAGAAAAAAAAAAACGGGTTGAATGTGTTGGTTTAGGCACTCCGAATGCGTCGAACCACATCACCGCTATACCGTCATTCTCGGCTAAACCAGTCCCGGTGAGATTACCAAATGTCTCGGACTCGAGGTTTTTAAAATACATACCTCAATATATGCGCCCTTTCATAAGCCGAATTACAAATGTAATGCCCGACGGTAATTGTGGTTTTAGAGCCATCGCGCATGGTATGGTCGGTTACAAAAGTGGATGGCTAATGGTTGGAGAAGCCTTGGTTCACGAGCTAAAGAGCTATCGGGAGTTTTATAAACGGGTTTCATATTACGACGATGAAAGTGAAGTCGATAAGGAGATACACCGGTTGACTTTTAATAAAGAGAATGCACCTTTCGCAGATTGGATGTCCTTGCCTAGTTGCGGAAAACTAGTTGCGACGACATTCAATTGTGTTTTCTATTGACTCGCTCTCGGTGGATGTACAACTTACCTACGGGTAAAAAATGCACCGCCGAAGGATAGTTCTTAAAGGAGATCGGTGTGGCATTCGTCAATAAAAACCATTTTGTTCACGTGAGTAAAGAACTTTTAGTTTCGCACGCATTTAATCATTTATTTTCTTAACGCGCATTGATATTCAATGTGGATTTGTAGGTTGACTTGGTTAAAGGGTCACCTTTACTGACTATAGATCCAACGTGGATGCGAACGACGAGAGAAAACGCTATTTCTTGGTCGATCCCTTTGCTAGATAGAGTCCGTGTATTTTCAAGACTGTAAAATCCCACGCCGACACATTCCGTTGAATTTGATGACCCCATAGTGAACTTAACCAAATATTGCTAATTGAGTTGGTCTTGTAATTTTTAGTTTGAAATCGAATTTATTTTGTGTTTGATTTTGTTGTTTTTTTTTGTTGTAAACTCACTTCGTATTGTATACACGATCCATTAAACTATCTTCTAGTAACCAATTTTTGTGTCGAATTTTTATTTTTATTTTAAATTTAACTTCACACAATTTTCATAGGTAGATGTTTTTGCTGGCCAAATGGCGTAACTGACGACTCTTACGTCAACAGTTGACGTGAGCCAACCTTGCCACGCCAACCGTTGGCATGAGGATACATCCCTACGTCATTTGGCTGGCGGAAACGAACTTTTGGAGCCTTTGTTCTCAAAAGAACTGAGAGCCCCTTAAGAATTAAGCCTATTGCCGCCACACAGGTGCAAAAAGGGCTTCCCTTACACCATTTCCTGGCAGCAGGAGGCTAAACCCTAAAGTACAATATATTTTTTGTGGTTTTTTTTACAACTCTAATTTAATTTTAATTTTAATGTTAATTAAATTAAATAGATAATTAATGTTAGTAAATTTTAAATGCATAATTAAATTAATTTGTAAATTTCAAAAACTGTTTCATGAAATCAAACAAGCTGAAACACAAACTAAAACATAAAAGTGAACATGAACTGAAACATGAACTGAAACATAAACTGAAACATGAACTTAAACACAAACTAAAACATAAAAGCGAACATGAACTGAAACATAAACTGAAATATGAACTTAAACACAAACTTAAACAATAACTCAAACTTAAACTCGAATATGAACTTAAACAAACAGACACACTAACTCAAACTTAAACTAAAACATGAACTCAAACTTATCTATCAGGCCAGTTCCATTTCATCAGCTTCCTTTCTTATTTCGCATCCTGGTAGTCACGCATTTCCTCTACCCGGATGTCGATAATGTCAGAATAGACTTGATCCAACTGATCCTCTGTTATCGAATCCGTGACCTGGCAATTGAACCGGTTACACACAACACGACGTTCTAACTCGGTGAGGCCAGAAACTGGATGTAGACGGATTGTGACTAGGACTGACCACCTAGCTTTCACCTCATCAACACGCCTTGAAATTCTAGGCGGCTGGACACCATCCCTTCCGTATAGGAAGTACATCGGGCATAACAATGCCTCCCAATACGTTTTACACCCCTCTAGCATGTTCGTGTTACCAACTTCAATTGATACTTTCATTAGGTATTGATCTTCCAACTCAGTCCATGAACACATTTTTTGCTTAATTTATCAACTAGTTTACCCTTTAAGGTGGTTACAACATCTATTTATAGATAATTTCGTTTTGGATAACGTAATCCAGTTAGATAAATTAAAACGTAACACATGTAAAGTTAGGAGGACGAAAGATAAGGATAAGGATGAATGCCTAAATTACTCGGTGTAGTTGCAGAGATGATTAAATTCAACCGAGACGCACCGATAACTCCAACCGGCATAATAACTCCCGCCAACGCAAAAACTCCCGCCAATATTTTAATCCCTCAAACTCTCATTAACTAAAAAAATCCCTCCAAATGCGATTCTTATTAACCAAAAAATTCCCGCCAACATAATAACTCCCGCCAAGAGTAACTATACTATATAATCATGTCACAGAATAAAATATGTCATAATAGAAACCAAACGTCTACTTACAAAAAAACATAAACACTTGAACATATGGAGTTTACAACTGATGACGACTATCATTTGCTTAAGGCGGTGAGGGTTTCCTGCCGAGAGATGGGGGAAGATCGTAGCGATGCGTTCTTTGATCGTATCCTATGTATGATATATTTCAACTATGGGAATTTAGAAGCAGGAGACGTTAAAGTGCGAAATCGTGACGAAATCAAAAGCATGTACCTCTTCGTCCAACCGCTCACTGCTCTGCTTTTCATGCCAGCTAGAATTAAGAAAGAAGCACCTTTAGTCTGGAACATGACGGTAGCATACTACATCATTAGGGATATGGTAGCGTATCTGGAGGATAGGATTGCGGAAAGGAATGAGGGGGACGATTCAGATGACAATTTGGGATACGATTTCGACGACTGATCATTTAACTATTTCTGTTATTGTGCCTTTGAGTTGTTATGTTTAGAGTAGTCCGTGTTTCAATTATGTTACTCCTGCATGTGTGTTGTTTTATGGAGTATTACTATTTCAATTATGTTTCAATTATGTTTGAACTATGTTTGAACTATGTTTCAATTATGTTTCAATTATGTTTCACGTTTTCTTGAATGTACTACAGTTATAAAACAACCAAAACATCTAAGAAATTGCGAAAATACAGATATATCAACTTCAAAATATGTAACCGCATAGTACGTGTATAAAAAAACAAACAAACAATTAAATTTACCGACAACAGTTATAAAGTATCATACAAACAAAAAATACAACATAGTGTCGAAGCAAGTCTCCTGGAAGTGGACACAACATCCTCGTAAGCCCCAGCCAGACGATCGAAATCATGATCAAACTCACCAATTCCAGGAAACAACAAGATCCTGCGTATACCGGCACACAAATATCGGATGATAGTTCACTCTCGATCCTCATGCACATAGTCATCGAGCGAGTAGATTGCGGTGTTGATGAGGTCGAACCAACTAATCCTCTGATAAAGGAGAAGGTACTCAGACTCACAAAAAGACTTCATCTCGTCTCTCACCATCACTATCCAAAAAACCTGATGCAATGTGTTGCTCTTCCAGTTCACCCAATCATCCGCATCGAATGCATACACCATCGTCTTCGGTTTTCTCCTTGACTTGGACTGCATATTTGCCAAAGGATGCGCGATACCCCTCTGGACACGGCCAAACTGTCGCTGAATTCGCTCTGGATAGTATCACTGAGAGTGCTCCACACCGCATATAACATTTCAAAACCACGCTATATGTTCGAACGGGAAATGATCGCGTATAACACGATAAGGATCAAACAATATCTGCAATACAAATGAATATGAACATAAACACAGATAAAAAATAAGTTTTGGGATCACTAAATAATAAGACTTACATCACTCTTCTGCAGGTTGTTGACGGGATACAAAGGTTTAGCTTCGTCCGGGAGTCAGATACTGCTGCAGCTGTATCCCATCTACCAATAGTGGGCTGGCGCTCAGTGTAAGTGGAACGAGTAACAGAGCGGAGCATGAAAAAATGATCCCGTATCCATGTGTCCAGCAAGCTGATACATCCGGCCATAGTCCTCGTATCGTGAAGGGAGGCCTCACCCAGATGGTGGTACAAGTAAGCGAGAACAGCACTACCCCATGGGTACCTACCGACACCCTTCTAAGTCAAATCGCACAAAAAATAATAATTTATAATTGGAGTATATGTTGCTCTTGTCCGGGAATATGACTGTGCCGCATCTACCATCAGATCACTGAGACCAGGGCTGTCATTGCAGAACTCTGGCCCACTAAACCTTCTCTGGAGCCATTTAAACCCCAAACCAACGCCCTTGCATTTCTCAACCTCCGTCATGAAGGAAAACTCATCCACCATAAGCAATTCAGCGCACTCGTGCATGGCCATAGTCTTCTCAGATATAACGGGAAACACAACAAGCTCACCCTAAAGTGAGAGTCCCATAATGGTGTGGACGTCGTCGAGAGTAATCATCATCTCTCGGAACGAGAAATGGAAAGTATTAGTCTTCATATGCCACCGTTCTTGGTAAAACCTCTGTCATGTTGGAGTGTGTGTGCATGTGATAGAACGACTCTATGAGTCGACCGAAAGGAGTGACGTCAACTACGGCGCGTACCCTAGTCTGTGCAACCAAACTCCATGCTCTATGACTCAGATAATGGACATATAGCCGCATCTCTCTCTCTCTCTCTCTCTCTCTCTCTCTCTCTCTCTCTCTCTCTCTCTCTCCTGAAAATATTTGTTCGAATTAGGCTACGACAAAACTAAACAGTCATAAAATGTCAAATTGGAATTTCAATATTACCTCTCTCATCCAAAGGTGGTATGCAGCGTGGGAGAAGAACGCCTCGCCGAATAGCGGTGGCAATCTGGATGGAGGAGGAGCTCTAGGCTGCCCTGTAGGTGGGGGAGGATGGCGTCATCCGCGGGAAGCGGAAGCAGAAGCAGAACTTGATCCGGACGCATGTGGTCCGGAAACTATAGGCAGCTCATCCATCAGAACTGCTGAATCGGCAGCTAAAATGGGTGAGCAGCTTCCCGTACCCTACTCTGCTTCTTTATTCTCTTTGTCCGCGAGCCATCCGTAGACTGTGGGGCGTCACCATGATCCATTACCTGAAATAAAAAATGTACAAAATTTCAACGTTCGTCGAAAACACAAATTGTCATGCTCGAAGCGTTTTTAGATAAATAATAGCATAAGCGCGGTTAACACACACCAAAGAACAATAATAAACCAGTCCCGGGTGATTCCGGTGACTGGTGCAGCCAGCGCCATCAATGTGGCGTGGGTGTAAGGGTATACGCCATCGTCTAGGCGTACACCCTTACACCCACGCCATAGTGATGGCGTGACTAGGCTCCCTACGCCACTCGTGTGGCGTAGACTCTGGATCCCACGCCATCGCTATGGTGTGGTCAAGCAAACTACGCCACGAGATGGCGTAGGGACCCTGTTCTTCGTCCCCGTGTGACGAAGAACACTCCAACTCAAAAACCAAAACCCAGACATCCAATAGCGACCCTAAACCTAACCTACCACCTAGATACTACCAATCGAACTATATTAACGCTAATCCTAACACTAATATGAGTTTAATTACACTAACCGTCACTTGAATCACCGGACTTGCTGCCTCCACTCCTTCCTCGACTTCGACTGCGATTGCTGCTGCTGGTAAGGGTAAGAGATGCTGGGTGAGACTTTTTTTCTTGAGATGTGTGGGTAAGAGATGTTGATCGTGGGTAAGAGAAGGTAAGGCGTCAACTTTGGTGAGAGAAACGTTCGGGGTTGCTATCCGTGGATAGGATGTTCGTGGGTTTGTTGTTGGTGGTAATGGAAAAAGGTAAGTCCTCAACTTTTATTTTAATTTTAGTTTAGTTTATAAGGCTTGTTATTTACTTACTTTAACTCCATATTTCAATTACCTTTCAATTTAGACAAATTTTAGTACCAATTACTAGGTTGAATTCAAGTTTTTAATTTAAGTTTAGTTTTTTAGAGAGAAGGAAGAGAGCATACCATTTTTTCTGAAATTATGGTAACTTCACGGAGTAATTTTTTCTATTTAAAGGTTTTCGTGAAGGATAAAATCGTCAAAAAATTTAACTTTACGGAGTAATTTTGAAAATCAGAAACAGGCGACTTCGCGGAGTAGTTTTGGCTTTTTTTAGCAATTCCCAAAACAAAATCATGGTATATAAATTTTATTTGTTAGCTATAGTTGTGGCCAACCAAATGATGGTTGAACTCTATCTCCTGTCAGAAATGTCACAAATCATTTAACACTAATGAAAGTTTGTTCTTTACACCTATTTATTTTTCTCAAGTTTTCTTTCTCAATTTCGCTTGATATGTGTGTCTGTTCTGTGGAACAATAAAATATCGGTTGGAATAGTACGATACTTCCCAACAGCCCTAAGAAAATAACACAAAAGTAAAAAACTTACTCAGCCTAGACACACTAGTTGTCACATAGTATTCTTGGGATATTTAGTCAAAATAGTCATTTTTGTACTTAATATAGGTCTCAGTCTTTGCTAATATATTTTCAAAACTGAGAGTACCTTTTTATTAACATAAATTATAAAATAATACCGGTGTTTGTTTAAACATATAGTTTATGCCTTTTAACCATCTCAATCCTAAGAAGATTACAAGCCGCAGTTGATGCATATCTAGGAGGAACATGCTGCTGGCGTGGTTCATCATCTTATTTGGATATGTTCAGTCCAGAGATTATGTCATGGTGGGGTGATAAGTTGGATAACTATGTTTGCTGAACTATCTGGAATGATATAAATGAGCCTTTGTTTTCAATGATCCTGAGATCTTGTTTCACCATAACATGTTTTATGAGATTATTATTCAAATAAATCTTAATGGAAGATATGAGATACTGCACTATGTATTCTAGTTATGAGATTTTGATTGACTACGAATCTTTTTTGGCAGCCATTTCGACCTACACAAGGTTCTTTTCCAAGTACTCTTACTGTTTGGATGACCAATCCATTTAATGTACCTCATCCATCTGCATGTCGTCTAGGATTGTTTGTATCCAAGAATGTATGTATTTTTTTGTTAAGACTTCCATATAAATCTATGGTATACTAATAAAGATCTAATTTTTTTATTATATTTATATTTTAATTATTCTAGGCTGCAGAAATAAATTATTGCATGTTGTTATACGAATTATTATTGTTAAAATGTTGTTAAGAAATTATTGCATCTTCGTATTTGTCGGATTTTGAAGAAAAATGATTTTATTGATCTAGACAAAGTTACAAGTTTAGGTTGCATCCTGATTGACACAGATGTAAATAGGTTTTTTTTTAAATTTTCTTATATATTACATATCATCAACTTCAACTCCATTATAATGATATAATATATTTATTTATTTTTCAATCACAAGGAGACACTATCAAAAAAATTATGAAACCTTGGGATTGTGATTATTTTTCTGCATAGCTTGATGTTGGAATTGTTTATGAAATCAACGGGTTATACTGCAAAAAGAACAAAGAAGTTTCTAAAGTCGTTAATGAGGCTAGAAACCTTGATTTTAGTTGGAAGACTTCCATCAGAAAATTGAAAACGAGGGACCAAAAATATTGAATCATCGATTATATTTGATGGATTATAATTTTCTTGCCGAGCGTGTTAAAAACCATTCTCGTCCAACAAGTAACCAATTATATATTTTTTTAATTTAATTTTAAAAAACGCTTTATATTCTATTTGTTCTCTTATATGTAAGTACGTTTGTATCTGTAGATATTTTGGGAGGAATATCTGCAGTACAAATGTTAGAAAATCGATTCGTTGAATTTGTTTTAAGAGTAGACGAGCAAGCTGGAGTTTATACTTCAAAATATAAGATTTGTTTTTAATAAGTTATTTGTTTTTCAAAACTAAATTTTTATATTTATGATTATAATTTTCTCTTAATATAGAAAGAAGAAATCAGGATAACTTGATGGGATGAAATAGCAAGAGACATTAATATGCAAGCCCTTCAAAAATCATTTTAAGTGCACCTTCGTGTTTTTCTTCAATCTTCTTGTAACTAACACAAGCCTCTAAATCTTGTATAAGCAAATCATTGTTAATAAACAGTTTTAAGTAATTATGGAAAGAAACAATCCTTACTTTCTTCAAGTAGCTTTAACCCAACCAAAACGCTGACGTTGAGGTCAGATTAAAGATCTCACGGACATACTTTTCACCTGCTGAATTATTGTCGTGGTTAGTAGCCTAAATTATCAGCTATTTTGGCTATATAAACAACTTGATTTAATATGGTTGTTGGTCATTTTTTATCATATGTGGTCAACAAGCGAGATCGATGCAATAAAAAGACCAACAAAAATAACAGTTTTAATACAAGTATAACTTCAACAGTTATTTTGAAACTCACCAACTTCTCCGGTTACTAACCACAATTCGTAATTCGTTTTTAAAGTCAACGTTATCCTTAATTAGGGATGTCAATTGGTCTGGTTCAGACCGGGTTTGAGCTGATCTATTTGAGCCAGCATTTTTTTTACTTGAACTCTTAACCGGTCCAGCTTACTGCGGGTTTAATATTTTTGAGTCCGAGCTTGCTCTGTACGTGTCCGCGGGTCAGTCTGATCCGACTCGCAAATAATATTTTTACTATTTAGATTTTTTGGTTCGGTTCGACCCGGTCAGAAAGCATCTCAAACTTGACTTTATTTTTTAATTCATATAAAAATTAAGATGTAAACTTTCTAAACCACAAACAAATATACTTAAATAAACCATTAAATATTACTCAAATAAGAAATATAATGTTTAATATTTTTTATGAAGCTATTTCCTCCATAAGATCTATTATTTCCTCCATACTAAATTTTTAATAAAACATTGAACACTTGTTTTTACCTTTTTGCCCTTTATTTACTTTCTAATTTATAATTTGATGTCAATATCCACTGTCAAACCCTTATTACAACAAACCCATCATTAAGATAAATTACACTCAACATATATGATTTAACTTCTAAAATTAAACAATAAAAAACATAAAAACTCAATTATTTTTAAGATTAGTCACAAAATTACATGTTTTTAAAAAAGAAAACATGTAGTTCTGAGACAACCACTCCGAATAACATGTTTTTTTTAAAGTACGCGATTTTGAGTTAGGAACTCAGAACACATATAATATTTTAAAAAAGAACCTAATCAACAAATACTAATCAAACCACAGAAAATCTATATTTTGAACTACAGGAAAGAAACAATTAAACTAGAAATTGATATTAAAAAACAATTAAACTAGTAACTCGATATGCAGGAACTCGATTAAACGATTAACAAGGTTTTTTATCTGCATATAGAGTTCCTATAACTCAGTATGCAAAAAAATCATAGATTTAAAAAGAGATTTTATTCGATAGGTCAACCCATATATTTAAAATAAAAATAAGATTAACGATAGATTTTTATCTTTGGAACTCTAGGAACTGCTTCAAAATTGTTTGGTGGTTATGGTTTTTTAGGGTTAGGTTATGGTTTTTTAGGGTTAGAAGAGAAGAGGTGAAGGTGTATAGTTGTCGGAGAAATTTGGGTTTTTGGTGTAAAATAAAACAAGGATAAATTAGGATTTTACTTTATGGAGGAAATAACAGGATGTAGTTTTTTATGAATGATGGAGGAAATAATAAATTTTAGGGGGAAATAGCTTCACCCTTTTTTATATAACAAACAATATAAAACATACCTTAAATAATATGAAATAAAACATTAAAATAAACATAAACATTTTTGAAATTTTTTCTAGTTTCCAATAGTATCATCAATCATCACCGCGATTTATCATAATATTTTCATCTTTTTATTCATTATCAAAATCATAAAAAAAATATATTTAAATGTCGATATTAAACGTGACATTGCTTTTGATGACAAATTTAACCAATAACATAATGCTAGATTAAATAATAAAACTAATGATAAATTTATATTAAAATAAATTAATAACTATAAAAATCTAAATATTATTGATTAAGTTTAGTGAAGAAATCTAATTATTAAAAATAATATTTAATAGAAGAATCTAGTAATTATTTGAATAATTTTTTTCTATATATTATTGAAATTCTTTTTAGTAATTATGTATCTATAATATTTTTTTTATTTATTTTTACCTACAAGGGTTGGACAAACTAAAAAATTATACCCAATCCGCATACCATAGTTTTTATTTTCTATTCTTTCCTTTATAAGTTCAAGACATACAAAATCCGACCAGACCGAACCAGAAAGATTTTAACCGGCTTGGATCAATATTTCCATCCCTTTTATCTGATATCATATATTTTTTACTCGCTAACTCAGAAATTCTCAGTCACCACCTGTAATTAATATAAAAGGCAAATCATAAAATTTAATTAATTTATAGTCATTCTAATTAATACACACAACTAAACTAATAAAAAAAGCAAGATATACACATAAACAGACATATTTACAGCGCATCATAATTTATTAATTATTTGAGAAACCGTATGAAAAAAATCATAAATCACTGAATCAGAATGACTCGATACAATCGGATTTTGAAATTCATATTATGATATTATACTAATTACCTATTCAATATAAAAAACAAATCATAAAATTTAATTATGAAATGTGGGATAATTTAGAGTCATTCTAATTTAATATACATAACTAAACTAATAAAAAAAGCAAGATATACACATCAATTAGACAGATATTTACCGCACATAATAATTTATTAATTGTTTGTCAAACCGTGTAAAAATTCAAAAATCACTGAATCGGAAACCAAATTGAAATAAATATATAATCCGATTTTCAAATTAAATATTATGATTTTATATAAAATAATAATAATTATTATTTATTTCCTATTTTGTAAACAACGGCTATATAAACAACTGGCTTACGATCATTCTAATCAAAATAGTTTTGGCATCCAATTTTTAAATTTCAACGCTTTCGTTTCCCTCTAAAGATGGATTGCAAAATTTGTATCAATGAAGTGGCCGAAACCCGAGTTGGTTCTCGATTTTGCGAACACACTTTGATGCCAAAAACTCCGGTTTCAAACAGAGAAACCATTGGGTTTGGGTTCAATTTCAAAACTCCATCAAAATCAGTCAAAAAAAATTCCGGTGTAGATTTATTGGATCCGGTGGTACGAGATAGTAGTTCACCTGAAACACCCAGAAGCTGTGTTTTCGATTCCTTCGCTCCTGGTCCGGACCATATGTGTTTAGCTCCTCCTCGGGCTAAAAAACATGTCACCACCAAATTAAAGTTGGGCGGGATCAAGCTGGATTTTAACATAGAAGATGAATCCGATAAGACATTCGGATCGGTTTATGAGGAATTATCAGGAGTTATTTTTCAAAGGATATGAATACGGATGATTTCGATGGTCGCTTCAATGGTGTTGCTCGTAGCTATGGCCATTGAAGATTTGGATTATTGAGTAGAAAGTTTGAGATTTGATAGTAGTGTGTCTTTTAGGTGTTTTTGTTAGATCTCTTGGAATAAAGAATCATTGATGTAATATAAACGTTCTATATTTGAGATATCCCGCGTGATTTTTCTTGGCAACTAAATAATTTGTTTATTGTTTTATTTAATTATTTTTATAATAACAAAATAAATTAGAAATAGAGATATAATGTCCTACTCATTTAGGAGACCACCTAAAAACGATTGAAGCTTTTTTAAAAAATATTTTAAACACTTTTACTAATTATGTATAAGGCTTTAAAACTATTTTCATATTCTCTTTTAATGGTAGTTTTATCCGAGTTTTTCGACTAATGCTAGCTCCAAATTTGGATTCTCTTTTATCGTTTCGGGTTGACAATTTTGGATTTGCGAGATGTTAAATTAGACTCACTCTAAAATCTGTCATATTTGGTGCATTTGTTTTGGGCACTTATATACCACGTATGGAAGGAGAGGAATTCAAGAATTTTTGGTTCCCCTTCGGCCAACCTCTCTGGTTTCTCACCGAATCTTCTCAGATCTTCAGTTCAGATTTTATGGCCCCAAGATCTGCTAGCCTAAGTAATTGCTTATTATTTACTTATTTTCTTCTTCATTTACACGTTCCCCTCTCCTAGTTCATGGTGTTTTCAGTTGTTGTGGATTTTTTAGTGTTTTCTTTTGTCGCCCTATTGATTTATGTTGCGATTATTAGTACTCTTGTTTTTCTCAATTGCTTTCTCCTTCTGCTATTTGGATTAGTAGTATTCTTTTATCGACCTTCTTTTGCCATTGTATTTCCTCAAGATATGCCCTAGGTATCTGTATGCACAAATTTTTATTTAATTTTATATTTTTTCACACCAGTTTTTTTATATATATAACTAATATTTTATTATAAAATGATTATTTTATTTATTTATTTTTAAATTCACAGAACTTTTAAATAAATAAATAAATAAAATGATTATTTTATTTATTTATTTTTAAATTCATAGAACTTTTTCATTTTATTTTTTAAATACCACTTCAGAAGTGGAAACAAAAATCTAATTTGTTTTAACAAAAGTTTCGATCGACGAAGAATGTGAAATTTCAACAGATTCTTAACGAATTAGAAGTTTTCAGAGAGTAAATTCGAATTACCAGATCTTGTGAACGTACGAGAAGCATGAGGTTATATGTTGGCTTGCCAAATGTTTTTTTTGAACTGATGTAACCAACATCGCAACTTATGTGATCAATAAAATACCACAAATTCCATTGAATTTCAAATTGCCAGTAGAAGTATAAAGTGGTAAATAGATAAATCTTTATTTCTTGAAAGTATTTGGTTGTTTTCATATGTACATGTTATTCCAATGCTAGAAACAAACTAGATCCCAACATTTCTCTTTGCAGTGCAATGTTTTTTGTTCTTGTTCGAAACGTGACATTTGTTTATGAAAATTTGGTCATGTTTTTTAGTTGCTTTAACTAATGCCAAATTGTGTTTATAATTTATCTTGCCTCAATTGTTTTCGTTTGTTGGATGTATGATATTGAAACTTTTTAGGTATTTTATTCATGATGTATGCTTTAGTCCTTTATAATAAGGTAATGGTTCAAATATTCTTATGTGTAGCGACATATGTTGGTTTCCATATTTTAAACCAATGGTTCACAACTTTCAACTTTAATTCAAATTTGTTACTTTTATATCATTTATTAGAGATGTGGAGTAAAAATATTAGTATTATAATAAAGTGATCAGCTTCATTGGCATAGTCTTCCACGAGGCACGTGGTCATCTATTGGGTTGTATCTACAGTACCCAACTAGTATTTTCGGTCTTTGATTAGAATGGGCATGGGCTCTCTTCGTCATTGAGGAGGGGATTACGACGTATTGCCACCTTATGACATTTGGTGTGAGACGTTATGCGTGGTCGAGTCTTAACCTTTTTTGTATGATGCACCATGGAATACCATATTATTAAATTCTTGCCATAATAGGTTGGTGTTGGGGACTACATGCTATCTCAGTCTTATCTATTTTGTTGGTGTTGAGAGATATCAATATTGTATGTGGTTGGTTGGTTGTAATACATGGATGCTGAGGTGTCTCAGTCTTATACTTTTGTTGGTATTAAGCGCGAGTGTTAAATAATTTTACTCTTAGTCGTTGGTTAGTATGAAAAATGGGTGCTGAATAAGTTCAGTCTTAGCCATTTGATGATATGAAAAGTGGATGTTGACAACGTGCAAACTTACAATTTATAAAATAGGTTACTTAACAAGATGGCGCTCATCATATCTAATATTACTTTACGCATGTGAAGTGTCGATGTTGATTCTTTAAGTATAAAAAGTTGGTGTGTGAGCGTATTATTGTAGGTTTTGAGTGTTGGACAAGTAATGGCATAAATGTTTTCCCAAATACATTTTACGTTCTAAGGATTCCAAAAAATCTTATGGAGTGTTTGCTCTAGATTGTATAGTTCATCTAAGACGATCAGAGCCCTTTTTAATTGTTATGATGATGGAGTTTTTAGTTAGAAGTTCCAAGTGAACTGCAAGAGGTGTTGGCGTTACATTGACTGGAGTACTTAAGCCTTGATAAGCCACCCGTGTTTTTATTTTTTTGTCAAATCGTGATACTTTGTGGAATGATTTGGGCCACCGTTAGCTATTCTTTACCATGTATTGGTTGATTGTAAGAATATGTTATTACTCTTTCTGAGTAGACTGTTATCCTTGCTCATTTTCTCTTATTATATTTGATATACGCCTCCACTTGAGCGAGTAAGTCTCCATAAACTTATATATTATTTATCATGACTGATTTGGACAAAGACCCTCTTAAGATATCTTGTATGTATGCCAGACAAGTCACATTTTTTGGAATATCCCATATGTGATATCTTGCTTATACGAATTACTCAATATACTGTTGCAAACTTTTGTTTGGTTTTTATTTACAATGTTATTATCGAGTCAGAATCTTCCATGATGGATTTTGACCCGATATATTGGTTTGAAAAATTAATTCAGAGTTAGTTGAAGGTTCGGATGCTTCTTGTAGACCATTGGACCATGTAAAAGAAGCTCAGTTTAGCATTAACACGAAAATAGTTAATTCTAGGTACCACAACATTTCATTCATGAAGTTTTCCACTTAGTGGTCTGGATCACCATTGCTGGTGAATTTGTCAATTTTGTGTGTGCTTAAATATAGGGGTAGTATGACTTGTTCAATTTCAAATGTGAATGGTGATTCGTCTTACATGATCTTGTCATAAGGTTCATTGACAATACTATTTTTTCCATGGGCTACCTCCCAGTCCATACTGCTTTATCCGCCAATGCCCGACTTCCACAGTATGGGACAATATTATAGCCTTGAGGGTAGTATATGGGATGCAATGGTATGTTCTAGTTACAACCCTAGTGTTGTTACCCATCCTCTTCTATCCCCATATAAGCAGGAGGTGCTCTATATGGGTTGTTGATTTTTATTATGGTCAAGAGAGATAAATATCCTAACATCATTTGAGAGTATGATGAGGCATTAACGAGATTATGCGTTTGTTAATAGAGATTTTCTTAGCTAGGTTAATGTTGAGAATCGTTAAGAATAGCCCATGATGGAGTTGTCGAGGCATGATAATTATAGAATCTAGTCGGAGGAAAGCCTAAGAGAGTTGTCCCTAATAGATAGGGTGCTTGTTGATATTGTTGATGAATGAGATCAATTGTGGTAGAGATACGATACTAGCTGGTGGGACCGTCTAATTTTCTGTGCCCCGTGCACCAATAGGCTCTTCCATGTGAGGGTCATCATTTCGCCTTTTACCATGCTTCGGCTGAGATCTTGGGGTTTGGCTCTTCTTTTTTCATTTATGATGTCAGTGCTTATTTCTTTTATCAGAGTATGCCCGATTTGACCCAACTGTATCCTCCATGTATTTATCAAAATAAAAATCATGTTTATCGCTTACATATTTACATCGGTCTGTAAAACTGTCCATGCCGTCTCCATCTTTTTCATCTTTCTCCATAAATCTGTGGATCTTAGATTTAATTCTCCGCTTAGTCGACTCATCTTTTTCCAATATGTTGAACTTTTCTTTCAGGTTTTTTCTCGCTGCTAAGGCTAATTGTTTCCTCTAGATGGTTGATTACTTTTGTTGGCTTTGGATGAGGTTTCATCTAGTCTACTTTTATCATTGTGGCTATGTTTTTGTTTAGGTTTTTAGAAAAAAAAATCTAAGATACCTTCAGTCCCAAGTGGAGTCGCCAATTCGGTGAGTAGAAAAATTAGCATAGGTTATCAATAATTTTGAATGGTGTTTATCTCACTTATATAGGGGAAGTTGTAACAATTTACATTTAATACATAACATTGATTGCTTTCATTATTATATAAGAATGTAACAATCTAATTTATTTATCTATATGTTTTAATATAGCTAAAATGTAACTAAAATGTAACTATTGAAACAATTAATGATATTATAATTGCCTTGTAGCTTCAAGCGATCCATGAGGCCATCGATCGAGGAGCCATCGGTGAGGAGCATCGACCCAAACTGTCGATCACGATATCGGTTGTGTAGTACGCTCGTTAATGTAAGGATTCAGTTAAGATGGTAAAATTCATCTTTATCAATACCAAATTAAGTATCTAATGCTTTTTAGACCACCCTTAGATGGGTAACTTTGGTAAAATCAGCAAACAGTTATATTTTATCTAAATATCATTTGTTTTTAAAATATCAAAAATATATTTTCATTTTTATACTTTGACTCGTCGTAATTTTTTATTTCTCCTTCTTTATCTTTATTTTATATTTTCTCTCCATATTTTTTACTTTGATTTCTTTTAAAATGTAAAAGAACTACACAATAAAGGAGACTTACTTGAATTTTATATTAAAGGAATCAAGTCTTGAAAACCAATCTATGGTGATACTACGCATGTTGTTATCCTCCAGTTTCTCTTTCTCGAATCCGGGAACTCGTCGAACCAGATTCATATGTATGTGAACATTCATGGTTTACATGTCACTTCACGTTATGGTTCTATGTTTTAGATATTTTTTGGGTGATTTTGGTTTGTGATGCTTTGCGATCTACAAAAAAGAGTGAAAAATATGTTTTTTTACATATTTAACAATTAACCCATTCATGGTGAGCATAATACGTGTTAAGTGCGGTATGGTGATTGGCGTACGCCAACTATTCGATGAAATGTCTTATAGTGAGATTTATCTTTTGGAAAACAATTATAAATAAGTTGGACGTGTTGCAAAACTAAAGCTAGACATATACAATTTCAATAATAAAACAATGTTTTCAAAGTTAATTAAAGGCTAAAAGTATCGATTAAGACCCATAAACTAAACTATTAATCACTTTACTATTTACTATCTAAGATCAAATTATTCTATATAATACCTCAAATACCCTCGTATACAAATTCATTTAACATGTGTATATTCTCTCTTCTTTGTTTTTTTAAATTATAATTTTTAAAAATGTGTATCTTTGGAACCATAATTGTAAATAAAAATATCTGAAACTACCATCATCTTTTTAAAGATGAACAAAACTAGATCCATTAATTATATTTTTTAATTCTTTTTTTACCAGTACCAAGCTAACAATAGATGAGAAACCATACTAACTATGAACGATGAGAAATCGGGCTAACTATGAACGATGAGAAACCAGGCTAACCATGAATGATGATAGACCGTATCATATGAAACCAGGGAAACTGATATATCATGAGAAACCAGACCAACTAGGAATGATGACAAACCATGCTAACTATAAATGAATATATACCGTATCATGTGAAACCAGGAAAATTGATCTATCATGAGAAACCATGTCAACTATATATGATGAGAGACCATATCATGTGAAACCAAACTAACTGTAAATGATGAGAGACCACATAATGCGAAACCGTACAAACTAAAATTGATAAGAGACTGTATCATACGGAACCATGGCACCTATGAATGATAAGAAACTGGGCTAACTATGAATGATGATAGACCATATCATGCAAAAGTAGACCAACTATGAATGACGAGAGACCATATTATGTAAAACCATGCTGATTATAAATGATGAGAGACCATATCATGCGAACCTAGGCAAACTCCAAAGACTAATAGACCATATAATGCGAAACCAAACAAACTATAAATGATGAGAGACTATATCATGCGAAATAAGAATAACTATAAATGATAAGACACCACGTCATGTGAGACTAGTGTAAAATATAATTTTTAGAAGACGGATGCGACACCGAAAAGGTAGATGCGAGACCATGGATAAGTGGACTCGCAATTTTTTTCAAAAACACATGGATCTAATTTTGTTTGTCTTAAAATAATAAAACCAATAGTATGTTCAAATTGTTTTCCAATTTACCGTTTAAAAAATAAGAACCTTTATAAATCATGATTTTTTTAAAAAGTGTATATGTGTTTAATTATCTTATATAAAAATGTATTTTACATATATAATTTGTTAAAAAAAAACCTTACTCAGTAATAGGTTTGTTGTTTTGGATCTTACTAAGTAATAGGTTTGTGGACTGGATCTTGATTTATAACTCATTCATAGTTAAAATTTAAAAAATAAAAAATAATTATTTATTCGTTTATAAAAAAATTGTAAAAAATATCCAATAAAAATATTTATAAAACAAAAATTAACATAGTTACAAAATAATAACAATATATCTAATATAAACTTTCAAACTTAATAATAAATTTAATTTTTTAATAACAAATCTATAAAAATATATTTATTATTTAAATTTTTTGTAAATTATATATGTTATTAAAATTTCAAAAATTTCAATAAATTTTTAAATCTAAATCGAAAAGAGTTACTAAATTTAACTATTTAAATTTACTATATTAATTTTAAATTTTAAAAAACAGAAATAGAAATAAAATTATAAATACAAAATCAAAAAATTTAAAAACTATTGAATCATATAATATAATTTTAAATTTTATAAAATAATAATATATTGTACAATAATTAATAATATTCAAATAATTTGCGAGTCTAAGTTCCGTCGGTTGTCAAACTCTTAGGATAATATCTCATTTAATATCAGTCTGATAATATATTTTATGATCCACGACTTATTTAAAAACGATCAAATACCATAATCCTATCACATCCACTCCCGCTCAAACAAAATTACATCCCTAAATACATGTCGGATAATTTAGAGCCATATTAATTAATATACATAAATAAACTAATACTAAAAAATAAGATACACACATTAATAAAATATACACGTTAATTAGACAGAAGTTTACAGCACATAATAATTTATAAATTATTTAAAAAACCACATAAAAAATCGCTAATCAAAATTACTCTAATTGATGTAATCATAATTTTAAAATTAAAAGTAATAACTATATTTGTTTCCAAATTCTATAAACAAAACATTGCCCATATAAAGAAATGGCTTATGATCTTTCTAATCAAAATAGTTTTCGCATCCAATTTTTAAATTTCAACACTTTTCTTTTCCCTCTATAGATGGATTGCAAAATTTGTATAGATGAAGCCAACGGAACCCGAGTTAGTTCCCCATTTTGTGAACCCATTTTAAGGCCAAAAACTCCGGTTTCTTACAGAGAAACCATTGGGTTTGAGTTGGATTTCAAAACTCCATTAAAATCAGTGAAAGAATTTTCCGGTGTAGATTTGTTGGATCCGGTTGTACAGAATAGTAGTTCACCTAAAACACCCAGAGGCTGTGTTTTCGATCCCTTTGCTCCCGGTCCGGACCATATGTGTTTAGCTCCCCCTCGGGCTAAAAAATATGTTAACAATTCAAAGGTTGGCGGGATTAGGCTGGATTTTGACATGGAAGATGAATCCGAAAAGATGTTTTGGATCGGTTTATGAGCAATTACCAGCAAAGGATGCGAGTATGGATGATTTTGATGGTCGCTTGAATGGCGTTGCTCGTACCTATGGTCATGGTATATTATGATAGTGGTGATGATTGTTGAAGAGTTTGATTATTTAGTAGAGGGTTTGAGGTTTTATAGTAGTTTGATGTGTTTTTTATCTCTCTCAAAATCAGAATTTTTCATGTAATATATTTGAGATATCTCGGCTGATTTTATTAGCAACTACAATTATGATGGTTTTATTTAATTATTTTTATGATAAAATATGATATAATTTTGTCTCGGATTTGGGAACTTCGATATTATATTATTTTTTTACCAAAACTTTAAGAAAAATGAGATAGACATAGACAAAATACCTGCTAGATGCGAGATCTAAACGAGAGATGGATAAAATGATGAAATAGATGGCTAAAATGAAAATGTTAGATGCCAGATGCGTGACCTATATGTTAGATAGATGTGAGACAACGATTCTAAATGTTAGAATAAAAAAAATGTTAGATGATGTAACGATAGATGTGAGATAACAATTCTAAATGCTACAAACGATTCTAAATGCTAGCAGATTTGAGACATCGATTATAACTGTTAGATGGTATAATTGTTAAATGAAGATTGGCAATTTTTTCTAAATGAACCCGATGGGATGGGTTAAAATTTCTCCACAAATGGGTTCTGGGATCGTTAAATTAATATTATATAATATATTATATTATTTAATATTATTTATCAAGCTAAATAAAGTTATTAATATTAATATTTGTATTCTGTAATATCCAACCCATATATTATCTACTAATATATAGAATATATTTTTGAAAAATATTATTCAATTTAAACATTAAATGTAGTTTTTAAAAAAATTCTTTTAATAATTTTTATTTTTCTTTCAAAAATCTGATACTATCAATATCGGTCTAATATTATTAATTAAATTTGAAAGATACTAACATATACCATATATTAATTATTAATACATTATAAAAATAAAAACTATTTGTTAATTGTCACTAGATATAGATACGTTATATTTTCAAAGATATCTTTCATCATTTAAATATTAAATTTTATTTTTCAATTTATTCTTTTTAAAATATTTTTTTTTTCTAATAATATTACTATTTATTATATAAAAAAATTACTAACATATACCAAAGTCATCTATCAATTATTAATAGTTCACAAAATAAAATTCTAGATTTAAATATTAAAGTTGATGATTTATACTTTTTAAATATTTTTTCTTTTTGTGTCATTAGTATCACACTCAAGACGAACTAATAATATAACTAATTAAATTAGAAGAAAATGATTTACCAACATATACAAAAAAAAAAAACTATGTATTACTTATTAATAGATAACAATTTGCATTAGGTTAGAGTGTTTTTTTTATAGAATTGGCTTAAATCTAGAGACCAGTGGTTAGTTTTTTTATAAAAAAACCATAACTTCAATCGGTACCCGCGGATGGGTACCGAACCCGGCGGGTTCAGATGTGAGAAAAAATATTATTACCGTACGGGTTAGGGTATGGGTTTGAAAAAATATAGATGGGATGGGTTACAGGTTCAGCTACACCCGCACCTATCCCGACCCATTGCCATCCCTAGTTAAACCAGGGTTAACTTGTTTTAAAATTATCCTTCATAAATTTTCTTTTGTTCGTTTTTAAAAAACAAAACCAACGATACTTTCGATTTTTTTTTTGTAAACACGTATTTTATATAATTATATATAAGGGTGTTTTTATTTTTTAAAAATGGTCTATGTATTTTTTATATAGTAGTCCGTAATTTAATTCTTGATTGTGTCTTAAATAGTAACTAGCTCTTTAAAATAATGACATATATCATATACAACCTCCAAATTCACTATATATATGGTAATTTAGTAATTTGTTATATGTGATATTTATATTTTTATCAAAATATTATTTAAGAGGTTTTTTATAATTTATCTTTTTACATTTAGACTAAAAATAAATATTAATAACATAAGAACACAAAAATACCAATTTTAAATTTATGTTTTGGTCGGAATCAAAAGTAAATAAGGATTTATTAGAATTTTAATTAGTTTTTTTTTCTTAAATCGTTCTTGTTTTTTATTTGAATCATATTTGTTTTTTTATTTAAGTTATCATTTTTAAGTTTTTTTTATTAAAAACTACATTTCTTTAAGTTTAATGCTTTAAATGTTATGTTTGTGTGAAGCCTGGTACTATATGGTCGGCTTCACACGGTGAAACATCATAATAGAAAAGGCAAACCAAATTGTCGAGTGTTCCAAGTGTCACTTATGATTTTATCCTCGTATGATTTTGTGTGCTAGTATGGTATTTTATCCTAATGTACAATTATAAATACTACCATTCATATTAGGATCGTCTGTTATTGTAAACATTTTTCTTTCTAATATAGTAAAAAATTTGCAACCTAGTTTAGGTGAACCAAATAAAATTCGTGTGTTTTTTTATTTTATTTTTAGTTCTTTTTAGCATTGATTCAAAACAGTTAGTGTTCGGTTAGAAAGATTTTGGAAGAATTAATTTATGAGGAATCTTGGAAGAGTGAATGGTAAAATAATAAGGAGACAAAATAGTAGAAAAAAACGACGACATCATTTACAATTAGTGTCAGATATGAGATGTTACAATCGGATCTAGAGGTGTTAGAATCAAAAAGTTTGACGGATGAGAAACTTGCAGCAACCTCTTCTAAATTTAATGAATCCAGATTGGATGCCTAAGCCAGATTGAAAAAATTATGGATCTTAAGGTTATAAGGGTTGTTAATTTGAACATAGAAAAGTCACTTACACATAATATTATTAAATAAAATACCATTACTAGTTTGGTGCAGACCTTGAAGTACATGTATGAAAATATTGTGTTGAAAAATACAGTGCATCTTATGAATACATTCTTCCGATTGAACATGGCAGATGGTGTTTTAGTTACAAATCATTTGAATGAGTTCGGTGAAATTATAAATGTTTTGTCATCTGTCACAATCAAATCTGATAATGATATTTGTGCCATAATTATTTTGTCTTCTATATCCAACAGTTCAAAAGCTATAAGAATTGTTGTAAGTACTTTTGTTGGCAAAGAGAAGTTAAACTATAATAACATACACGATATGATTCTCGGTGAAGAAGTTTGAAAGAATAATTTTGACGAGTATTTGAATAAATATGTTTCCTTTAACATCGAGGCATATCATCTTATAAAAATGAGAATAAAGAAATATTTAAATCAAGAAGATGACAAATTAATAGCCGATCTAAAGGTCTACGAGATCTACCTTGATACTAGTATTGCAGCCAGATAGGACACATACATAGATATTACGAAGAACCATATGAAATTTTAAATGTTGTTACATAAATCATATAAGATACTTTACTTCTTAATATGGAAAGTGACATGGACTATTGGGATCTAGACTTCGAATATTATTAGCATATAACTGAGAATTTTATCACTGTATTGCTAGTAATTTCGGAACTGTTTATTTAGCTCATAATATACCATTTCATATAAACATTATTATAGATATTAAGCTTAAGCAAGACAATAGATCTGTCTAAAATATCTATAAAGTTATAGATGTTTCACAATTAAAGACAAATTTGATTTTTATTGGGGCGGTTTGATGATGAAATGGATAATATTTATTTTGGTGGAGGTAGATGGAAGGTGGAATATGATCAAGGGAGCTATGGTAGTGTATTATGGTTACAAGACGATAATCTTTTTATGTATTCCCTTATGAGATACTTGTCTATTGTTGGTACCGACTCTAGTGATACTCTATGGCACTAAAAAGTTGGCCTTATAAGTTCGAATGACGTGAAGATGCTTATGTCGAACAAAAACCTACCAGACTTGAAGACCGTTAATATTTTCTATGTGTGAGAGTTGCATACTTGAGAAGAAGAAGAAGAAGACAGCTTTGTAAAATAAGGTAGAGCTCTAAAACCAGGTTAGTTTTGTGCAAACTAATTTATAGATACTATCTCTAGTTCCATTATTTGGTGATTCATTATATTACATCACATTTATTGATGACCCGACTAGAAAGGTATGGGTTTATTTTTTGAAAGATAAAAGTGACGTATTGAAGAAATAGAAAGCCATGGTAGAGAATGAGACAGGTTTAAAATTGAAGTGTCTAAGATAAGAGAATGAAAGTTAATATGTTGATGATGGGTTCACAGAGTATTATGCTACAAATTAAATAATAATGGAAATGGCCATTCCGGGAACACCGCAATATAATGATATAGTTGATCACATGAACTAGACCGTAAATGAACATGCTTGAAGCATGAATTTACATGTTGGTTTGCCAAAATGTTATTTGGAATGATGCAACCAACATTGTAGCTTATCTGATCAATATTGTATCATTAGTTCTATTGAATTTCAAATTGTTAGAGGAATTATGGAGTAGTATGGAGATAAATCTTTATTTCTTGAAAGTTTTTGGTTGTTTGTAATATTTACAGGTTGATTCCAATACTATAAGCAAACTTGACCCCAATCATACGAAATTTTTATTTATTGGCTATAAAGATGATGTTTTTGCTATAAGCTTTGGGATGCATAAAATCGAAAAATTATAAGAAGCAAAAATAATATCTTTAATGAGAAGGTTATGTACAAGGACAAACCAAATATAGTTCAAAATTCGCAACCACCAAAGGTAAACGATTTTGTTGATTTGGGTGAGATTCTTAAGATCAATGTGCATGACAAGGTTATTGAGAGCCAGGAAAATGAAGATCCTCAGATAGAGCAGGATGGTTTAGTTTCTTCAAACCCTTGTGCTTAGGTTCCCACTCTTAAGGAAAAAACTATGATACCTAAGGAAGTGGATCATTATTCACTCTATAATCATCACAAATTTTTTTCTAATAGAGGTGAGCCTAAACAATATGTTAAAGCCTTGAAAATTTGATAAGTATAAAGAATAAGGGTTAACTATGGAAGGTGAGATAGGTTTTTTTGCCCAAGAATAAGAATTGGAAGCTAACCGAGCTACCAGAAAGAAATAAGGTTTCCCTAACAAATGGGTGTAAATAGTAAAAGAATACCATGATAGGAGTAAATGATACAAAGATAGGTTCATTTTGAAGGTTTTCAACATAAGGTAATTGTGAAGCTAAACATAATCAGATTGCTTTTGGAAATTATGGTTGCATAAAATTTAATTCTTGAGCAGTTAGATGTGAGGATTGTTTCATAGGTACTAGTATGAAGTCATAGGGCTAATGCTGATGCCAACTTTATATGAAGTCAGCTCATAGTGGATTGAGAGTATATTGTGATGTGACAGTCTCCAAGTGGGAAATTTCCATGTTTGCATGGATCCTAGTAGTACATGTCCTATTCACACTTGTGACACATTATAATATAAAAGGTATGACAAGTTATGTAGTGTTCCAAGTGTTACTTAAGCTTTTGTCATATTAAAGCCTTTTGTCCTATTAAGATTTTTTTCATATTACGATTTGTTTTAATATGTCATTATATATTTCACCCATCATCTTACCTTTTTTTGCCAATGTAAACTCTCTCTTTATTTATATAGTGAAGAACTATAGTTATCCTTGGGCTTAGCCTATTTTGGGTAAACCGAGTAAAATTCTTGTATTTGATTTCTTGTATTTTATTTGTTTTTATGATTGACTGATACCATTAAATTAATTCTAGGTTATTTTTAGTTAACTATGTATATTGAGTTTATAAACTTATTTCGATGAATTTGGTGTAAAATACGAGATTTACCATTGTTGAGATAAGATTTTATATTAGTTTTTTTCAAGATTACACTATCTCAACCAACCACGTTGACATTTCTCAAAACAAATATCTAATGTCTACCAAACTCGTTGATATCATGTTTAATTATTATTTTTTAAAATACATAATGTCTACGATATTGGTTGACATTATGTGTTTTGCTTGAAAAATAATTTGTGATCTAAAATTACAGTTTTATGTAAAAAAACATATAATGTCATAAGGTCGGTAGTCATTAGGTGTTTTTCTTGGCAAAAAAATTATTTTTTCGCTTACAGTGTATCTCTAAAGAAAAACACTTAATGTCGACGGGGTTTGAAATTGTGTGTTCTTGAAAAATACGAATGTTAGCAGATTTTGTCGATATTACCAAAACCCATAAACACGTGATGTTCAAGACAAATACATATGTTTTGTTAGAATATATAAGTTTTTTTAGTTATTTGGGCTTTAACTAATATATAGTATAGTTAAATTATGAAGTTCTACAATGATTGTTTGTTAGATTTGACATTCAATTATAATTTATTTAGTTGAGAATGATAACTAAACATTATATGTAAAGTGATATTTTTTTACTTAAATTTAGAATCTTATTTTATTAAAATAAAACCATTAATAACTTTTACCTAATATAAAAACTAATATTATAACATAATACAATAATAAATCTAAAATTGCATAAAAAATATTACATGCAACCAAATTCCCATATTTTTTAGACATTGGAACGATTAATTCGTAAGAAAATATCTCAAGTAGTATGTGTCGTTTTTGAAGTGGACAAACTCTACATCCACAAAATACAATATAAAGATAGTTAATGGGAGATCCAGTTTTTATTTGTAAAAGATTAAGTTGAAATATTCTTTAATATTGTGAGGGTTGTGGAAGGTTGTTGAGAATAAATTACCAACAGATATGAAAGAAGCAGATATGAAAGAAGTGGAGAAATAAGATTTTCAAGAAAAGACTTTATGTTGGATTCTAATGAGTGTAAAAGACAATGTTATTTGCGAGATTAGTGGTGAGAAGATTATTGTCTATGCATAGAAGAAGTTATGATAAATTTTCTTAGATAAATTAGTTGTGAACCGCTTGTACTTGAAGAATTTTTTTTGTATGATTTCAAGTAGAAATGAGGTATGTCTATAGTTTAACATCTTGATAATTTTAAAATTAATTATTATACATCCAAAGAATATTAATATCATAATCGACGATGATGGTCAAGCCTTATGTATTTTGATATTGTTACCAACTTCCTATAAGAATTTAGTGGATGATATCATGTACGGTAATGACAAACTATTTCTGGTAGATGTCGAAGGGGCGCTGAAATTTAAAGAGTTGAGACAATTGCATCCAGACAATCAGGCTAAAAGGAATTATTTTATGAATAGATGAATATCTAAAAGTAATGTGAGTTCTTCAAAAAATAATAATTAGACCCAATCCAAGTCAGATCATAATAGGAGAATTTTTCTGAAACTGAAAGGTAAGAAGGAAAATCAAAAGGGAAATTCAGTCAACCTGGTAGAATATGTGAATGATTCTAATGATAGTAACAAAAGTAGTACATGAGATGTGTTGTTTGTAATTTGAGACTGTGGGAAAAAATCTTGGGTACTCGATGATGTCTTTATATACCATATATATCAGTTTAAGTAATGGTTTGATGCTCACAATCCAATGTAAAGAAATTTCTATCTAGGGAAGAATATATTGTTGTTTATTTGTGGGATGAGTAACGTCATGATCACAATTTTTGATGGTGTTCTAAAAATTATGATGTGTTGGCATGTTTTGGGGTTGAAGAGAAACATGGTATCTTTTAGGATACTAGACTTTCGAGGCTATAAGTATCGTGCAGACGATGGTCTAATCAGGGTGATAAAGGCCTCTATGGTTTGTATGAAAGGCAGTTTATAAAATGGTTTTCCATTGTCCAAGGAATGATGTCGCTAGTGATGTTGCATCTCCATATTAAATTTCTGGATTGGATGCTCCGAATTCCTTTAGCATAATAATTTTCCATCTTATGGTTGTCGAATAATGGTAGCATTATGTGATATAAAATCTTCTAGGGACAGTGGGGACTCTTATTTAGGATGAATGTATGTATCCTCGTAGTAGTCATTCAAGGCGTCCATGAATGAGTATTGGTGATGCTAAAAACTCACATAACTAGTATAACTTATAAATGCAAAGTAAAAAAGGTCAAAGAAAAGAATATGGCCATGATTTAATGAATTTTCCGAACTGTATTAATTCAGTAAAGAGGATTACAATTATTATATCTTTTTATTTCTATTAATTACTGTAACATTCACCCACCATCCAAATAATTTGTTTACTTTTTATACAATGGTTTTGATTTTGGGAGAGTCCTAGATATGTGTGTGGTGTGGGGAGATTGAATACTTGATGAAGGTAAAATTAAATATTTGGCCAACGTGGCACACTCACGTGATTATGCCTTGGTGAGAGCTGTAATTGGCTAAGCTAGAGGGGGCGTCATGGTGTGTGGCCACAACTCAACAAAACCTTGACCAATACCTAAGCTTGTTGGTCGCACATCATTGCGCGACCTGAGACTCATGCAAGATTTTTGTTTGCGTAACCTGGTGTGACTTGGGCTTGATGTAAGCTTAGCAATGAGAAAACTTGTTGGTCGTGCAGTGTTGCGTGATCTGGGCACCGTGCAAGCTTAACAAATAGCCAAGCAATTGGTCGCACAGCTTTGGTGTGGCCATGGCTTGGTGCAAGATTGGCCAATAACCAAAATTATTGGTCGCACAACATTATGCGACTTGGGCTTGGTGTAAGCTTGGTTAACCACCAAGCTTGTTGGATGCACAGTGTGGTGCAACGAGGGCTAGGTGCAAGTTTCGGGATTAACCAACTATGGCCTTCAGTTTGCTTTTATATTTTATTTTTTCTTTAACTATTTAGATAGTGTATCTTAGGTTATCTTTGACTCACTATAATGAACATTAAATATTTGATTAGCTCATGGACCAATGTAAATTGATCGAATTATTTACCCCCAAACGCTTAATTATAGTAATTTTAAAAAATTATTATGTTCAATATAACTTATATTTGTTATAGAAATAAGTTTCAATATATTGTAATATTTTGATAACTAAAGGCTATAGTTTGGAATGCATTTTATGCCTAATGCTAGTCCTCATGATTAACATTAGAACGGTTAATGATTCATGAGAATCGAGAGCCGAACAAAAAATCAGACTGAACTTTAACAGTTTGGTTCACAGTTGCATTTTAAAAATCGAGATACAATCGGTAGAAGCCGAAACGATAAATAGATAAATTTGTAGAATCGATTCAGAACTGAACCGATAAAATAGGTAAACAAGTCGAAACCTCTAAGGGAAATATGCTAATTTCCTGTCAAATCAGATCAAAAGAAAAAAAAAGCACAAAACAAAAGTGAAATCAAAGACACAATTGTTAACGGAGTTCAACAAATTATGCATACGTCTCCGGATCTGCTGCAAATCAATTTTATTATAAGAACACAGTGACTCTGCCGTTTCTGGTGAATACACAAAAACCCTAACGCTAGGTTTTGTAGAGACTGTAACACTTAAAAGGGGAAAAATATTACAGTCTTAATGTGTAATTTATGACCCATTAAAATTACACTGTCTTTTCAATTCACTCCAGTTCTCTTTAATGTGTTTAGCACTTGCCTCATCTACACTGTCTTCCACTGTATTTTTATCTAGCATCTCTTCTATCCAATAATAACATGTTGAATAAGGCTGAATTATTATATCAAAATAACAATCTCCCACTTGAAGACTGGTTTCAACCTGTCTTCACACCTTGATCTATGCAGCAGATATTTCTGGTCTTATTACTCTTGCAGACCAACTGAAGCTGAACACAACTTCAATTTTTTAATGGCTACTGTCTTTGTCAACATATCAGCTGGATTCTTGCTTCATTGGATCTTTTCCAGTATTAGCACCTCATCTTAGAATAAATATCTAATGAAATGATAGAGAAGACTGATGTGCTTGGTTCTTGAATGAAATGTTCAATTCTTCGCCAATTGAATTGCACTTTGACTATCACTATGAAAAACGTTGTTCTTCTGTTTGAATCCCAACTCGGTTAACAAACCTTGAAGCCATATCATCTCTTTACTGGCTTCGGTCACTGCTACATACTCAGCCTCTGTAGTTGATAGAGTGACAATTTTCTGTAACTTTGACATCCAACTAATAGTTGTAGTTCCAACATTAAATATATAGCCGGTAGTGCTTTACCGGTGATCAACTTCACCTCCAAAATCTGCATCTACGTAGCCTTGTACCTCTAACTCACCCTTACCAAAGTACAAACACTTTTTTGTGGTACCTAGTAGGTACCTCAAAGTCCATTTGACAGCTTCCCAATGAATTTTCCCTGGATTTGACATAAACCTACTCACAGCTCCCACTGCATGACTAATGTTTGTTCTCGTACAAACCATTGCATACATCAAACTTCCAATAGCTAAGGCGTAAGGAACCTTAGCCATGCAGTCTTTTTCTTCATCCGTCTTAGGGGATTGATCCTTGGATAAACGAAAGTGACCTGCAAATGGTGTACTAACTGGATTTGCATCACACATGTTAAATCTCTTCAAAACGTGATCGATGTAATCTGACTGAGATAACTGCAAAACTTTTCTATGCTTATCTCTTATGATTTGCATTCCAAGAATCTTCTTCGTCGGACCCAAGTCCTTCATGTCAAATTCTTTTGACAATTGTAGCTTCAATCTTCTAATATCATCCATATCTGAACATACTACTAACATATCATCAACATAGAGTAGCAAAATGATATAACTGGACTTACATCTTTTAAAATAACAACAGTGGTCCGCATTACACTTCTGAAAACTCTCTTTGTGCATAAAACCGTCAAATTTCTTGTACCACTGTCTTGGAGATTGTTTTAAACCATACAAACTTTTCTTAAGTCTGCATACCATGTTTTCTTTCCCTTCTTTTAAGAAACCTTATGGTTGATACATGTATATCTCCTCATCCGAATCCCCGTGAAGAAATGTAGTCTTCACATCTAACTGTTCAAGATAATGGTCTTCAATGGCAACAATACTCAACACTGATCTAATAGTATTGAGCTTCACAACTGGAGCAAAAATATCGGTGTAATCAATTCCTTCCTTTTGCTGGAACCCTTTGACAACTAGTCGGGCTTTGTATCTCTTAGATCCATCATGCTCATCTTTCACCCGATACAACCATTTGTTATGAAGTACCTTCTTACCCATTGGTAACTCAGTTAGGTCCCATGTATCATTTGAGATTAAAGACATCATCTCATTTTTCATAGCTAACTCCCACTTACTAGCATCACTGGTCTGGCAAGCTTCATCATAGCATCGGTAAGTAACAGATAGTTCAAGTATCTCCTATTGGGTACATGGGGTCAGGAAGATCTTCGCAAAACAGAAACTGCCTCGGTTGGCTGTACGGTATCGGATTGCTGTCGATCAGTCTGTCCAACAGACTCTCTTTGTTGAGGGGTTAACCTGATCGGCTTTATTTCTTGACTATTTGGGACTCCCTCGATATTTGCAAATACTGATTCATACGACTTTGATTCATTTGCTTCAGTTTTATGTCTGTCCTTGTACATCACTGTTTCATTGAAGATCACATCTCTGCTTCGTATCATCTTCCCGTTCTCCTCATCCCAAACACGATAACCGAACTCATCTTCGCCATAGCCGATCAGGATTTCGATTTTGGATCAAGCTTGTTCCTGCCTTGATCACTTATATGAACATATGCTGTACAACCAAAAACTCTTAGATGTGATAATTTTATATCCTTACCACTCCATACCTCCTCGGGTATTCGATGTTCTAAGAGAACCGACGGGCCTCGGTTAACCAGGTAAGCCGATGTGTTGATTGCTTCTGCCCAGAACTACTTCGGTAAACCAGACTGTATTCGAATGCTTCTGGCTCTTTCTATTAACGTTCTGTTCATACGTTCGGCAATACCATTGTGTTGAGGCGTACCTGGAACGGTTCTCTCCATCCTGATACCATGCTCATAGAAAAATTTCTTGAATTTGGTGTCAACATATTCACCACCATTATCAGTTTTCAGCTTTTTAATCTTCAAACCTATCTCATTCTCAACCATAGATTTCCATCTTCTAAAAACATCAAACACTTCAGATTTATGCTTCAGAAAATAAACCCATACCTTTCGAGAATGATCATCGATACAGGTCACAAAATAGTGTTTCCCTCCTATAGATGAAACAGTTGTTGCCCCCCAAACGTCAGAGTGAACAAGCTCCAGCCTTTCTTTCTTTGGGGTTCTACCACTCGTCTGAAAACTGACCCTTTTCTGTTTTCCAAGTATGCAATCTTCACACATGTCTATATCAACTGACTTTAGACCTGGAAGCTTCCTATTCGAGTACATAATTTTCATACCCTTCACACTCCTATGGTCAAGCCTCCGGTGCCAAACATTTGGATTTTCGTTTCCTGCGGCTATTGTAATTGAACAGCTTGTCTCTGCTGTCTTGGTAAGAGTACCACTCTTCTTTCCGCGAGCAACCGTCATTTTTCTCTTTGAAATTTTCCAATTGTCACCATGGAAGATCGTACGATAGCCTTCACTAGCCAACAGCCCTACTGAGATTAAGTTCTTTCTCAGACTGGGGATATGTCTGACATCTTTCAGTTCCCATACAGACCCATTCAACTTAATCTTCACAGTACCTTTACCAATAATATCACAAGGTTGATCATCACCAAGATATACTTTTCCAAGGTTACTAGGGACATACTTCTCGAAGAATTCTTTCTTTAAAGTCGCGTGAAATGATGCTCCAGAGTCTAATACCCAAGACTCTTCCCTGCTTTCTAAAGAGCATATTAACGCATCGTCTCCTTCTAAAGTGATATTTGCCTCTGTCTTCTTCTCCTGGTCCTTTGGTTCTTTCTTGCACTGAAATTTAAAGTGTACAGTCTTCCCACAATTCCAAAACTCGATGTTTCTCAACCCCTGGAATTTTTAGGATTCCTAGACTTGGACCTCCAGTCTCTTGATTTGCCTCGGTAGTTCGATTTACCGCTTTCATATACTCTGGTTGAATTTCTTCCTTTCGATTTTGTATGTAAGAATGAGGAGATTGATGACTCACCTGATTCTCTCATTCGAATCTCTTCACTGAGAACTAGGTCACGAACATCATCAAATTTCAACTTATTGCTTCCTGACGAGCTACTCACCGCAGTGACAGTAGCATTCCAACTATCTGGTAGTGAAGATTGATGAGGGAGAATAAAAGACATGATGAAATTGTAAAGAAGAGGTTTGGTAAGGAGAAAATTGTAAAAAAGAAGTATGATAGGAGAGAATTGTAAAGAAGAAATTATGTTAGGGGAAAATTGTATAGACTACCGAAGAAGTAGCCATTGTGAGAAGATGAAAAGATATAGGGACAAAAAATGTAATAAACGGGAATTAAAGCGTGCGGGACCCGCAATTGTACTATAAAAGGACCACACACGCTTCACGGATCCCGAGATGAATATTATATTACTTTCTCTCTCTACCTAATCTAGATCCTTACTTTCTCTCTCTAAAAAGATTCTTAAACAAAGTACTTTAGATTTTTTTGACACTAAGAGATTCTTGTATCACAAAATCACCCCTAAGCATTCTTGAAACACTTCAGTGGCACCGTCTGTCGGAAGCGAAGATTGTTCTGAAGACAATCGCTTTCTGGAAATAGTTCATATTCCGAGGGAAACTATGGAAGAGCAAGGGGACGATTTTGTTAACAATTGCGAGGAGAATCTGGTGGGCGATGATTATTGGAACGACATGGAATACGAGGCGCGTGGGGGCCAGCGAGTCGGAGACACTTTTGATGACTCAGACCTGTTGGCTCGAAGGAATGAACTGCTGCTAGAGATCGAAATATTGAAGGCAGAAAAGGAAACCGTTCAGGAAAATCTCGCTCCGAGATAAGAAAAGAGCTAGTTAGTGGAAAAGAGTAGCGCGAAACCGATTTTTGTCCTAAAGCTAGGGACGATAGATACAGGGGATACGAACGACGATCGTCAAGGAGGAGAGAAAAGCGACATTTGGACTCATCTGACTCGAGCGATTATTCTCGATACAGCTCATCGGAGTCATCTCCTAGGAAAAATCACAGAAAGAAAAGACATGGTCGAGGACACACTGATTACCGAAGGGGAAGAAGCTCGGAGAGGAAATCTCCGAGGGAGAAGAGTTACCGTGCTCAAATTAATGAGCGGGGTTATGGCCAAACGAAATTTCCTGCTGGAAAAGAAGACATAGGCCTGCAAAATTCGGAGTGGCAGCATCAATATACTCTACCATCCGAGGAGGGATTGTATTTTCCGAACAATGAAAACTTGAGATCCAATGTTTATCGGACGGGTCACAATTGGAGGGCATCTCATCTGTCCCCAGACATTTTGGTGGGCAACCTTCCAAAGCATTTTGATATCTCGAAGTTAGAAAAGTTCGATGGGACACAAGACCCTGATAATCACATCGAACAATTCAAAAAATTCATGATTAATTTCGACGACGATGATAAATTGTTGTGTAAAGCATTTTCTCAGACCTTCAAGGGGGTAGCTTCCAAATGGTATAATAGGCTTCTGCAGGACTCGATAAAGAATTTCGACATGTTCTGGAATATCTTCAGACAACACTTTGTGGGGAGAAAAAAGTTGAGAGCTAACGGAGACACGATAATCTATTGTAGACAAAACGTTGGGGAGAGCTTGAAAAATTACACCAATAAATTTGACAAAACGAAAACAGACATGGAGTATTACAAAGACTCAGTGGCACTTGCAGCTTTCAGAATGGGCCTACTCCCCGGATAATTGAAGGATACGGTGGCAGAGAGTCAGGCCATGACCTTTGGAGCATTGTTGGATCAGGTTGAGAAGATAATTCTGTTGAAGGAGACTCTAGCATCTGAGAAAGGATTTGGTGATCAATTGGATCAGAACCAGTTTCATAGATCTGAGCCTAGTAATCAAGGGCCTCGCGCCAATGTTCAAGCCAAAAGTACGGGTCAATATCCGCCGAGGCAGAAAACAAACCCACAGTACTATGGCAACCAACAAAATTACAATCAATGGGCCCGACCAATATCGAATAAGTGGGTTCGACCGGACTATTTTGCGGAGTTAACGGAAAATGTTACTGCTATATTTGATAAGGCGAGATCCACGGTACCATTCAAGAAACCTTTTCCCATTCAGACTCCGAGGGAAAGTAGAAACGTTAACAAGTATTGTAAGTATCACGAAGATATCGGGCACGACACCAAGGACTGCATAGCCTTGAAAAAAATAAGTGCAAGCTTTGATCGAAAATGGAATGTTGTTAGAGTTTGTCAAAAAGCATTCTCAGAAAAATGTTGTGGTAAAGGCTGTTCCAAAGAATACTGATACAGCCATGGTGATTTCCGAGGAGGTTGATGTTTTTGATATTGAACAAGAGTATCTGGATCCTAAGGAGGGCAGGAACAATGTGAATATGGTGGAAGAGGTTATTCCGAGAGGGAGAGTGAACAACCTCTGTGCTTTCTTTGAGTCGCTGGAAATCTTTGGAGGGGATACCATCGCAGAGAATTCCAATAGCTCGCGGAAGAGGCACATGGTCAACCTGACTACTCAGATTGAGGCAGGGCTGTCAGCACAAATACACCGCTTACCCTTCCCCATCATATGTTTTGATGATGATGATATGTGAAAAATCGCGGGCCCACACGAAGATGCGGTAGTGATTGCCGCGGGTATTGTTGGAGATCAAGTTCAGAAGATATTTGTTGATACATGAAGCTCAGCGAATATCTTGTTCATGAGCACTTACAGGCAAATTTCCGACCCACCAGTTATACACCGTTCCGACAGAACTATAGTGGGCTTTACCGGTGCCACAGCGGTGGTGGTTGGAGAATTTCAGGGTGTGGTTGAGTTAGGCCGAGGCTGTTCAAGAAGGAGGTGGAAGTATTGTTTATTGTTGTCGATACACCAACTTCGTATAACGCTATTCAGGGACGCTCTTGGCTGTCCCGAATGCATGGAGTTATTTAGACGGTGCATCAATGCCTGAAATATGTGATAAAGAACAACATCGGGACGGTTCGGAGTAGCCAGAAAATGGCCAGCGAATGTTACCAAATCGCTTTATCTTCGAAGGAAAGTCGGGGAGGAATTTCGGATAAGGCATAGCAATTAAATCGGCCTTCCTCGGACGTCATTTCATGTGATTATCCGAGGGAGACCCCCGGATATCTGGTCCCAAAAGAGGACTCCAAGGGACATGATTTTGGACATGGAAAATCTCTGAAGATCGGAGTCAAACTTTCTTTTGAGTTCAGAGTGAGATTAATTACGTTTTTGTCTAACAAACTTGATATGTTTGCTTGGTGTGCACATGATGTTACGGGCGTGCCAGCGGATAAACTTGCGGTACAACTCGATGTTAGACCCATTGTCCAGAAGAGGAGACCAGTTTCTCAGGAAAAGGCTACAACTATTCTTTTGGAAGTGGAAAGGCTATTAAGCATATGCCACATTCGCGAGTCGCATTATCCCGTATGGGCCTCGAATCCAGTCTTGGTCCGGAAAAATAATGGCAAGTGGAGAATGTGCATTGACTTCATAGATTTAAACAGAGATTGTCCTAAGGACCCATTTCCGGTGCCCCGCATTGATCAGTTAGTGGATTCGACCTCGGGCAACCGACTGTTGTCTTTCATGGATGCATATTCAGGGTATAATCAAATCCGGTTAGATGCTCAAGATGAAGAAAGCACTTCTTTTATTACCGGGAGAGGGTTATATTGCTACAAGGTTATGCCATTTGAGTTAAAAATGTAGGGGCAACTTATCAGCGCCTGGTCAATAAAACCTTTGAGGGACAGATTGGTCAGAATGTCAAAGCATATATCGATGATATGTTAGTCAAAAGTTTGCGGGACGAAGATCATTTTGCTGACCTGGAGGAGATTTTTAATAATTTAAGCAAGGTCAATTTAAAACTAAATCTGGACAAGTGCATCTTCGGGGTGAGATCGGGCAAGTTTCTTGGTTACATGATAAGTGAAAAAGGCATCGAGGCTGCCCCATAACAGATAAAAGCTTTAGTCACCATGACTCCACCTCGGAATATCAAAGAATTCCAAATCCTGACAGGGAGATTGGCCGCTCTGAATAGATTTATTTCTCGGTCCTCAGATAAATGTGCGCCTTTCTTCAAGGTATTGCGAAATGCAAGACATTTTAATAGGACTGACGAATGCTCAGTCGCTTTTCGCTAAATCCAAGAATATTTGATGTCCCCTGAGGTATTGTCTAAGCCATTGGAGGGGAGAGCTTAATTGTCTATATAGCGGTATCCGATTGTGCGGTCAGTGTTGTTCTACTCCGAGAAGAGGACACCTCTCTAAAACCTATCTACTATGTCAGTAAGAGTCTGCTGGATGCGGAGAAACGATACCTCAAATTGGAGAAGGTAGCTTTGGCTTTGGTCATAGCTGCCCGGAAGATGAGACCCTATTTCCAGGCACATCATATAGTTGTTCGAACGATATTCCCCTTAAAAGGTTTGTTACAAAGACCCGATATCTCTGGGAGGATGACCAAGTGGTCAGTGGAATTGGGTGATTTTGACATATCATTTGAGCCTCGAACGACGATTAAAGCCCAGATTTTGGCCGATTTTTAGTTGAATTCCACTTAGACAGAGTGGACATGGAGATCATTGACCATTCAGATGAAATGGAATGGTTGGTACGAACGAATGGATGGTCGAACAACTCTGGAAGTGGTGCGGGTGTCCAATTTATTTCTCCTTCAAGCTATTCGATTTGGTTTCAAGGCAACTAACAATAAGGCGGAGTATGAGGCAGCATTGGCGGGTTTGCGTTTAGCTCGGATATGCAGGGCCAAAAAGGTTAAACTTGGTGTGAATAAAAGTAGCCTGAGGGTAGGCTGGTAATTTTAAGTGGAGTTTTAAGGCGGCGTAAGGGTGTTTCACGGTGGAGTGGTGGTGTTTAAGGGTGTTTTAAGATATTTCAGGGTGTTTCAAAGTGTTTCAAGGGTGGAGAGAGAATTAAGCAGCCTGGCAGCAGTTAATTTTTCTTACCCATAGTTAATGCTGGTGGTTGGGTATTTATAGTGTGAAATTTGGGCCCTTATGGGCTTTCGGGTCAAGTTTAGTGGACCCGGGTCATGTTTAAAGACCCACAAGTTTTAAGTAAGTGAATAGACAGCTTAGTCAGATAGTGTTTAGGTATTTTAGTACTTTAGTCATAGTTCGAACTGCCTTATGCTTGCAGTGTTCAAAATCATCTGTCCGGTTCAATCAGTCCTGTTCGAATTATAGTCTTGGAGTCTGTCCGGTTTTCGGGGAGTTTTACTTTGGACTACCCTTCCGGGGAGCTCTTCGAATACGGACTCATCAGGAGCCCCTTTTTTAGGTATTTGAACAAGTGTCCTTGTTAAAGAACTGAAAAACAGTCCGATTGAGGAAGTGATCTTCCAATTCGAAGAGAGTTGAGACAGGCCCGGACAGCCCAACCGTTACGAATTCCAAACGGTTCTTTGTCAGAGGTAGTGAGACACGTGTCACACCCTGGTTGGTCACTTCAGCCGTTTTTCCATCTCGAAAATTACACCACTTTATCGAACAAGTAACTTCTTTAAATGCTATTGATGACATCAGCGCCGTCTTTTAATCATTGCCCAACTTTTCGGATTCTCCTAGGAATCAAACCCTCTTTTTTACATTTACTATAAATTCCATTTGTCTTTCACAGTCTCATTTTCACTTTCACTTTGCCATTTCACTCAAAACTTCATCTCTCTAAAACTTCAAACTTTCTTTAGTTGTTTTATGTTCACAGCAAGAACAGTTCTAATCAAGGGTGGCTGGCTTAATCTCTCTGAATTAGAGAAAGCTCAAAGGGTTGAAAAAGAGAAAAGGCTTGCAGCAGGGCTTCCAGCGTCGCCTGTCGAGAAACTAGCCCCTTCAATCGAGGAATCTGATAGAGGTTCGTCTTCTTCGAAAGGTACGAAACCTAGAAAACTCTTTCAATCAACACTCTCCCCCATAGTTTCTGGCTCATCAGTCCAAGAGTCAATCCCCATTGTTGAACGGGGGTCGTTGTTACAAGTGTCAGAAAGAAATCTACTTTTATTGCTATGGGGTCCGACTCCGACCATTCTCCAGACAAACTGGTTATAAAAAGACCAAGCAGATTGGTTAAAGGACTCTCTTCAAAAAATACCAGCGAGTCAGGGTCCGGGGCAGCTGTTAGGACTCTCCGGGAAAGGCCGGTCGGTCCGGAGGCTAGCAGTCCACTACCTCCCAAGGAAACCTCGACCTCAGAAACTCAAACTGAGGCGAGAACTCGAAAACATACATCTAGCCAACAGTCCGGAGGATCAGCTGTGCCAAGCTTCATCCCTCCCCGGGCTGTTTCTGCAGAAGCTCCCCCAACAGTAATGGAGGAGAGGATGGAAGACTCCACTGAGGAGGTCAGGTTTGAGTCCGAGTCTTCCGGACAAGCTGAAACTGCTATAGTTGTTGCCAAGAAAGGCAAAGAGGACTTGTATCTAAGGCGTCTGGATCTGCCGGAGAGCCTTGAAGGGAGAGTTGGGCCCTGCTTTCACAAGGTAGAGTTCAAGTATCTTTTGTCTTTGTTGAAAACCAAATACACGTTCATTCATACTAGAGACTTGGGACGGCTTCGCACTAAGTGGGGGATCCCTGAAAACATAAAGATCCGAATTCCCATCGATCCGGAGACCCCGATGGATTGCAAGAGAAACGAGATAGTCTTCTTCACGGAGCTACTCAATTGGGGACTCAGGTTCCCATTGGATCCAGAGATAGTGCGCTATTTCAATTTAGTCAAGCTATGTCCATCACAGCTGAGCCCCAACGGATGGTACACCTTGATGTCATGCATTATGGCATCTAGGTTGTCCGGAATTCCTCTTCCAATGGAAGAGTTCGCTGCTGTTGCTAGTTTGTGCAAGCATCACCAGTTCCCTTTTTATCACTTTAATATGGGGAACAATCTGAAAGCCGTCGATGATCTTCTGGAGTCGGAGAATAAATGGAGGAGCCAATTCTTGTTTATAAGTGGCTCATGGGAGAATGGGAAGAAGATTAAGGTTGGGGAGAATCCCAGCCTTCTTCGAAGTAGATGGAGGAGCGATCGTAAGTTCTTTCCTTAAGTTTCTGTTTGAATCTTCCCTTCTTTAAGCTTTCACTAACTAGTTATTCTTTTGTTTTGTTAGAATTGCCAAAAGAGTTCGGAGACTATCTGAAAGCCGGACAGGTTACCTGTGGCAAGATAAATGCATGGGCCGCAGAGAACTGGGAGAACCGGTTTCACAAGGCTTTCACTCCGGGAAACTTGGCGAGATCTCACCTATGGAACACCACAGGTCGAAGGGATTTAACATGGGAGGAGTTCTCCACCCCTCCGGATGATGACATAGTGCTGAGAAGGTCTCATGAGCTAGATGGGACCCTTTTCCTTCCTGCCCGGGCCAAAGCCCCAAGTAAAATGAAGGGTCAGAAGAATAAAGGGAGGAAAACAGCAGCGGATACGGAGAAAAAGGCTCTAACTGACACAGAGGTGCCAGTCCCAGTTCAAGCTGATGCAAACCTTCTACAGGTGGTAGAAGTGGAAAGTAAGAAACACGGAGAGACTCCCTCAAAACCTTCAAGGGCCTCCAAACGAACTCGCAAGCAAGTAAGCGATAGTGCTGACAGAGAGGTAAAAAAGAAGAAGACTTCTCAAGAAGAAGAGTTTGCTCTCCGGGATCCGGAGCCCACTTTCCCAATTGATCCAACGTTGGCTGAAGCGATCCCAGAGAATCTTAACGAAGGGATTCCAAGAGAGCTCCATACTGATGAAATTGAAAGGGGAGAGATCAATATGGACGAAGTGGACGTCACCGGCCTGGGTCCTCTAGGTGATTACTTTCTTGGTCTGTCGAGAGACGAGTTTGCTGGGCCATATGTTCCCCCAAGCAGCTCCAACACGGTAAACTTTAATGGCAGGACTTTCTTAGTCTCCAGTGAGAGGGATGTTATAGCTCACTCCCTCCTTAGCAACGTTCAACCAGTACTCACCCTGGAAAGAAAAGTCCGGAGTCAGGCAGAATCCATCAAAGATCTTAAGTCTGAGAAGGAGTCTCTGTCCGAAGACCTCAGGACTGCCACTACTAAGGTCGACTTGCTCAAGGAGTCGAATGAACAGCTGAAGAAGAGTCAAAATGAAAGTAACACCAAAGTTGCCTCTTTAGAGAAAACCCTAGAAGATCTCCGGGCTAAGCTGTCCGAGTTGGAGAAGGACTTAAAAGCCTCAAAAGATGAGACTGCAGCAAAGGAGAAGCTTATCACTAATCTGACTAATGATAAACTTGCTTTAGATAATGCAGTGACTCAGGCTGTTGAGGAGAAAGCTGCTCTGGTGAAGGATCAGGAGGCCATGATCAAGGCCAAAATCAACGCTTATGCCAAGGAGATGATTCGGAGTGAGGAATTATTGATTGAAAAAGTAAAGTCCGACATGGTCCTCCTATTTCACGAGAAGTTCCCGAAGAGGAGACTTGGGGACTTATGGCGTTATGTGGATGGCGATGATCTCCCATATTAGACCATGGTTGATGAAGGGTACACCGATATATCCTCATCTGGTGACGAGGAGGAAACCGGAGAGAGTCCGGGTGAAGAAGAGGCTGACCCCAAAGGCAAGAAGGTCATTGAAGAAAAAAGCGACATCAAGACCAAAGGAACAGATGAGGGTGAGCCATCTTCAAAGGCTCCACCTTAGTTGGTAATTTGTTTTGTTTATTTTTTGTTCGAACCAAAGTCCTTGGAAGGCCAAGGCACCTTTTTTGTGATGCTGTCCGTTTTAACCGGACAGATTTTTGTATTGTGCTCAAACTTGTTTAAAAAGTCCTTGGAAGGCCAAGGCAACTTTAAGTTTTATTGAATGAACGTTTTATCTTGCACAACCTTGCTCTTATTCCATAGTCTGTTTAAATATCTTGGAGTTTAAGTAATTTCGAGTTATCGTGTTGTGAGAGTGTTTAGTTTCTCTGGCTAGAATTTAAGTAGCCCTTAGATCTTTCAGTCCGGGTAGTATAGCAGCAATCAACAGAATTTTGTAAAAACTTAGAAAATTGTTTAAAAAGGCTCCAAGTTTTATTGAAAGCTCTCCGTGGCGCCGAAGAGAGGAAGTGGTATGCCCCCAAATATTTACATGGATGTTTAAACAAGTAAATATTTACATAGACTTTATTCCAAGTACATTCGTAGGTGTTCAATATTCCAAGGGTGAGTTAAAACCCTGCCATCTTTGTCTTCCAGCCAGTATGTGCCAGGCTTGATCCTTTCAACCACAGTATACGGACCCTCCCAAGTTGGGGCCAGCTTTCCGAAGAGCTTTTCCTTGGTATGCAAGAAAACTTTCCTCAACACTTTATCTCCTGGTTGAGAGTCCCTTCTTTTAACTTTAGAAGCAAATCTGCTTCTCATCAAGCCCTGATAGTGTGCCATTCTAAGATGAGCTTTTACTCGCCTTTCTTCAATCAAATCAAGCTGATTTCTGATTGCTATTTTATTAGCCTGTCCGGAGAAGTTATGAACACGAAAAGAGGGGAGTGTCTTTTCTATGGGAGCTACTGCATCCATCCCATAGACCAAGGCAAAAGGTGACTCTTGTGTGGCAGACCCAGGCGTTGTCCGGTAGGCCCACAAGACTTCTTGTAAATAACTAGGCCACTTCCCAGCAGCCCCTTCCAGATTTTTCTTTAAGCCGGACAGTATTGTTCTATTAGCCACTTCAACTTGCCCATTGGCCTGTGGGTGGAAAGGTGAAGAAAAGCAGTGCTGAATGCCCCTTGAGGCACAAAAGCTTTCCATCTCTCTGTTGTCAAACTGTGGCCCATTGTCTGTTGTTATTCTCTGGGGGACACCAAATCTGCAACATATGTTGGATAGAATGAATTTTATAACAGCCTTTGATGTTGTTCCTGCCAAGGGGGCTGCTTCTATCCACTTCGAAAAGTAGTCAATGGCTACAATTATGGTTTTGCACCCTCCGGACGCCATAGGGAGTAGCCCAACTAAGTCCACTCCCCACCGAGCAAAAGGGATAGGCTCAGAAATTGATTCCAAAGGAATGGCTGGTACATGAATTTCATTGCTGTACCTTTGGCATGGGTCACACCTTTTTACCAACTCCTTGGCATCTTTCATTATTGATGGCCAATAATATCCGGATAGAAGCACTCTTCTTGTTAATGCTCTAAATCCACAATGGGCTGATCCCTCACCATCATGCAATTCGGAGAGAACCATCTGTGACTCATGATCTCCTCAACAGCGTAGGAGAGGTTTGCTATAGGATTTCTTGTACAAGACCTCTCTAATCATGATGAAACCACGAGCCTTGTATTTTAAAGTTCTGGCTGGTGATTTATCCAAAGGTACGATGCCATCAGACAGATATTGTATAAGAGGAGACCTCCAATCCTGTGGCTTATTTACTTGTATTTCAAGGACTTCTTCTTTTTCCCCTTCATCAAGTTGAATAGAAGGACTTTCAAGCACATGGATCCATGGATAGGACTCCGTGTATGCTATTGTTGCCAACGAGTCTGCTAGCTCATTCTCTGCCCGGGGAATATGCTCATAGACAACAGCTTTAAACTTCATGGCCTCATTTTTCAAGAGAAGTAAATATTTAATCAATTGTTCCTTTCTAGCTTCTGATAGGCCCAAGGCATGGTGGACAAGCAATTGGGAGTCGCTTAGCAGCTTGACCCTTTTTGCTCCACAGATGTAAGCCAATTTCAACCCAGCTATAGCTGCTTCGTATTCGGACTCGTTATTGGACGCCCTGAAAGCAAAACAAATAGCTTGGAACATGTTGTCCCCATAGGGGGAAGTAAGACATATTCCTGCCCCAGATCCTATGGCACTGGATCCTCCATCTGTTTGGACAATCCACACTTTTTTGTCTTTTGAATCAGCAGGTTGTTCTGAGTCCCTATTAGAATGGAATTCGACCAGAAAATCAGCCACAGCTTGAGCTTTTACTGCTGTTCGAGGAGCAAAGTCTATGTCGAAGTCCCCCAACTCTACTGACCATTTTGTCATTCTGCTTGAAATGTCTGCTTTTTGAAGGATATTCTTTAAAGGGAAAGATGTCCGGACAATGATAGGATGAGCCTGAAAATAAGGCCTCATCTTTCTTGCAGCTATCACCAGAGCCAACGCTAGTTTCTCAAGTTTCAAGTAACGCCGTTCAGCATCAATCAGGCTTTTACTGATGTAGTATACTGGGTGAGGATACCCATCAACCTCCCTTACTAACACAGCACTGATGGCACAACTTGAAACAGCCAGATACACAAAAAGAGTCTCCCCATCGATTGGTTTGAACAAAGTCTTCGGAGAGGACAGATGCTTCTTAATTTCATTGAATGCCTCATCACACTGTGGTGTCCACTCAAACCCCTTTGCACCTTTCAAAGTTTGAAAGAAAGGAGCACATCTGTCCGAAGACCTAGAGATGAACCTGTTCAAGGCTGCTAACCTCCCCGTTAACCGCTGTACTTCTTTAATGTTCCGAGGAGGTTCCATTTGAAATAAGGCATTGAGTTGGTCCGGGTCGGGCTGTATTCCATGCTCACTTATAATATACCCTAAGAACTTCCCGGACTGCACTCCGAACACACATTTTTCAGGATTTAACTTTAAATTTACCTTGGCCAGGTTGGCAAAAGTCTCTTGGAGGTCGGACAAGTGCAGTTGCTCATCCACACTTTTCACCATCATATCGTCAATGTAAACCTCCATATTTCTTCCAATCTGATCAGCAAACGTCTTGTTGACTAACCTTTGATAAGTAGCCCCAGCATTTTTCAAGCCAAAGGGCATCACCTTATAGCAGTGTAAACCTCTATCAGTAACAAAGGTAGTATGCTCTTGATCTCTTGGATCCACCTGGATCTGATTGTATCCGGAGAAAGCATCCATGAAGGAGAGTAGCTTGTTCCCAGAAGTAGAGTCTACTAACTGGTCTATCCGGGGAACTGGATACAGATCTTTTGGGCAAGCTCGATTGAGGTCTGTGAAGTCAATGCACATTCGCCATTTACCGTTTTTCTTTTTTACCAAGACTGGATTGGCAGTCCACAAAGGGTACTGAGATTCTTTAATGTGCCCTATCTTTGTGAGCCTGTCAACCTCTTGTACAATGACATCAGCCTTTTATTTTGAGAAAGCTCTCCTCTTTTGCACCACGGGTGCCACGTCTCTCCGGACAGATAAGTGATGGGAAATCACTTCTGATGGAACTCCAGTAACATCAGCATTGCACCAAGCAAAGACATGCTGATGGTCTTTTAAGAATTTTAACATCTCTTCTTTCAACACTTGTGGCATTTTAGACCCTATCTTGACAAATTTCCCTGCTTCCAAGCAGTGTGTTTCAACCTCCTCAACTGGGATCAACACTCCGGGGGTCTCTCTGGGGTCATCAATTTCACCCTCACCCCCAGAAAGGCCCTCAAACTGCTATTGGTTATCTATACGGACTGCCCCCAGCGTTCGTGGTGCCAAGGCAGTGGCATAGCATTCTCTTGCAACTTTTTGACTGCTCCGGACAACCCCAACCTGCCCCTGAACAGCATATTTTAGACACTGATGGACTGTTGAGGCCACTGCATGCATCCTAGAGAGCCAAGATCTCCCCAGAATGGCATTGTAGCAAGTGGGACAATCCACCACAATGAAAAGTATTCGGACTGTTTTCTTAAAAGGGCCTCTGCCCAACAATACTTCTTCTTCGAACTCACCGATTACTTCAGCTGAGCTGCCCGTGAAGCCTACGATCGATCTGTCTGACTTTTGAATCACAGCTGGATTTTTCATTTTCTTGTAAGTATCTAGGAAAAGGATATTGGCAGAGCTCCCAGTATCTACCAGGATTCGCCTTATCTCATTGCCCCCTATCGATGCTCCTATGACAACAGCATCTTCATGAGGGCCAGCAATGTCTCTTAAATCATCCCCATCAAAGAAAATGAATGGGAATAAGCTTGATGATTGATAAGAGGTCATGCCCCCTTCTAGCTGGGTAGCCAAATTATGAACATGCCTCTTTCTAGATGAAGTGGTAGGAGCTGTTACAGTGTCCCCTCCGAAAATTGTCAAGGACTCAAAGAATTTAATGAGCCCGGAGACCGACCTGGAACGTTCCTCTATTGCACCCACTCTGTTCCTTGTTGGATCAGGATCCAAGTATTCAGATTCCACATCAAACCTTTCAATGATCACCATAGCCCCTTCTGGGGCAGCATTAACTGGAGCAGCCCGGTGAGTGTTGTCAGGCCTACTGCCTCCTCTTCTTTTAACATATGCACCCAATTTCCCTCTTTCAATCAGGTTCTGAACCTCTTGTTTCAAGGCTATGCAATCATCAGTAGTATGGCCAATATCATTGTGATATTGACAAAAAGAACTGTTTCGATGTTCCCTGGGAGACTGCAAGGTTGTAGGTCTCCGGTAGTGCACTTCATCTTTAGTTTTATCGAAAATGGTTGCCACACTTTCTTTGAGTTCTGCAAACCACTCCGGTTGGACCCATGGCCCTCTTTTGTTTCTAGACTGTTGGCTTTGTGTAGGGGCAGCTGGTTGAGACTGAGCTTTTCCTCTTCCATGCCCTTGTCCGGTTTCTCTAGCTTTGTTTCCGGACTGGTTTTGATTGGGAGTTGGTGTCACCGGGGTGGATCTCACCTGCCTGTGCACCCTGGTCTTTTTTGTTTCATCAACATTTATTTGCTTGCCAACTTGATTTAGCAATCCACCCCAGGTCATGGCTTTCTTCCTTGTCACAGAATCGGCCAGGTTGCCCGGGTTCAAACCTTGTCTTAGGGAGGCTATCGCCACTTGTTCAAAGCAATCAGCCAGCCCGTTTTTTGTGTTCACAAAACGACTTATGTACTCCTTTAACGATTCATTTGGCTCTTGGGCACAATGGATTATGGTATCTCCATTACCCTTGAGCTCCTTGCTTCCCACAAATTGCCTTCGAAAGGCCACCCAAAAGGTATCAAAGTCTCTGATATAACCCTGAGGAAGGCTGTTGTACCACTTCAGAGCACTCCCTGTGAAGGATTGGGAGAATGCCCTGCAGAGTAGTTTATCATCATCATCAAAGTTCATCATGAAGTTCTTGAATTGCTCCAGATGATTGTCTGGATCAGTACTGCCATCGTACTTCTCCATCTTGGTGCTATCAAACCTCTTGGGGAGGTTTCCGGACAGTATTTTGGAAGACAATGGCGATTGCCTCCAGTTCCTTCCACGACTAAACGCAGTATCCTCATTAGGTGTTGCAAAGATACCTGGCTCATCATGGAAGGCAAAAGGATCCACCAGCATCCGGTCTATATGCCTCCGGTTGTGAGATGATCCTTTCCCAATGTGCCTTTTCATTCTTCCATGGTGATCTCTTTTTCTGGAATACTTTTTAACTTGCTTCTGTTTTTTCCTGGTTCGCCCCTCATCACTGCTGGAGGACAAGGACTTTTCATTTCCCTCACTGTCCGAAGAGCTGTCCGAAGATTCTGAACTTGAGTCAGAACTCTCCACAGGCTTGGACCGGTGAGACTTTTTAGAACTGGCATGTGTCTTTTTAGTGCTCACATGAGTCTTCGAAGCCTCATGCTCTCGAGGGTTATCAGAGCGATGAGCAACTGATGCTTTGGATTTCTCCTTCATGCCCATCTTGGCCTTTTCAGCCCTCAGAGCTTCTATTTCAACCCTCAACCTGTCACGCTCCTGGACAGTATATTCATCGTTCTCTTCCACCACTTCGTGCAAAGCTGGTGGAAGCTCTGGATTATCCGGATTATCCGGATTCATTCGGACAGAATTCTTTTACTTGGTTTTGAATGTTCGATTCAGGCACCGTCGCCTCCCACTGTGGTCGCTAATTTGGTGTGAATAAAAGTAGCCTGAGGGTAGGCTGGTAATTTTAAGTGGAGTTTTAAGGCGGCGTAAGGGTGTTTCACGGTGGAGTGGTGGTGTTTAAGGGTGTTTTAAGATATTTCAGGGTGTTTCAAAGTGTTTCAAGGGTGGAGAGAGAATTAAGCAGCCTGGCAGCAGTTAATTTTTCTTACCCATAGTTAATGCTGGTGGTTGGGTATTTATAGTGTGAAATTTGGGCCCTTATGGGCTTTCGGGTCAAGTTTAGTGGACTCGGGTCATGTTTAAAGACCCACAAGTTTTAAGTAAGTGAATAGACAGCTTAGTCAGATAGTGTTTAGGTATTTTAGTACTTTAGTCATAGTTCGAACTGCCTTATGCTTGCAGTGTTCAAAATCATCTGTCCGGTTCAATCAGTCCTGTTCGAATTATAGTCTTGGAGTCTGTCCGGTTTTCGGGGAGTTTTACTTTGGACTACCCTTCCGGGGAGCTCTTCGAATACGGACTCATCAAAACTGATTAGTGACTCACAGTTGGTGATAAATCAAGCGTTAGGGGAGTCTACGGCCAGAAAAGATAAACTGATACAATATCTGAAAGCATTAAAAGATTTGGTTTCTGAGTTCGACGGGGTCCAATATGAACATGTTCGAAGAGAAGCAAATATCGTCCCAGATTCTTTGGCCACAGCCTCGCGGACATAGGGATATCCATGGGTCTTGATTCAGGAGCATCCTTCGGTCATAACCGATGCGGAGCATTCAATGATCATTAAAGAGGTCAACAATGTGATCACAAATGATTGGAGGTCGGAAATTATTGAATTCTTGGAAAACGATATTTTTCCTGCTGGAAGGTACGAATCTAGAAAGATCAGGTTCAAATCTCACGGGTATATCCTGTTGGGAGGCGTTCTGTATAAGAAATCTTTGAGCCGGCCATTATTAAGATGCCTGAACAGGGATGAGTCGCAATTTTTCCTGTCTGAATTGCATGATGGAGAAGGTTCAGCCCATTGCAGTTTTAAGGCGTTAATTCGACAGGTGTTTCTGGCTGGCTATTATTGGCCGACTATTTCTTCGGATGCGCAAGACTTGGTAAAACGATGTGACACGTGCCAACGCTATGCAAACGTAATCCACAAACCTGGGGTGTTATTGGAAAATATTTCAGAGGCAGTCTTATTTGACAGATGGGGCATTGATCTAGTTGGGCCCCTACCAATGGCGTCTGGGGGCAGACAGACCATAATCGTAGCGGTCGATTATTTCTCTAAGTGGGTGGAAGCGGAACCTTTAGCAGGGACGAAAGCTAAAGATGTTATCAAATTTATCATTTCAAATATTTGTTGTCGCTTTGGGGTACCACTGCAGATTACAATTGATAATGGAACTCAGTTCGACAACAAGGAGTTCAAAAGTTTTTGCCTTTCAAGGGGCATACGACAATGTTTTTCTGCTCCATTTCACCCCCAGGATAATGGTCAGGTAGAAGTGACCAATTGAACAATTCTGGATGGGTTGAAAAAGAATTTGGAAGGAAAGGCCGGAAGATGGCCGAATTATTTACAAGAAGTACTTTGGGCTTATAGGACAACGCCGTGAACTTCCACTGCTGCATCTCCATTCTCCTTAGTGTATGGTATGGATGTAGTTGTCCCTTCGAAAATCGTCTTCCCATCATATCAGGTGGCAACTTATGCAGAGGATTCAAATGACCAAAGCCGAAGCTTGGAGTTGGATTTAGTTGAAGAGAAAAGATAACGCGCACAATTGAAATCTTTACACTATCAAACACTTATGAGGAGTAGATATGCTTCCAAGGTAAAGCGCAGAGATTTTAAGGTGGGTGACAAGGTATTGCGTAAAGTCTTTCTACACAATAAGGAAAAAAGTCTTGGAAAATTTGGACCCAATTGGGAGGGCCCTTATGAAGTCACAGAGAAAGTAAAACAGGGCACGTACCGGTTGAAAGACAAAAAGGGGCGATATCTGCGGCTTCCTTTAAACATTGAACACTTTAATTTTGTATCTTGAATAAGGAGCTAGTTAGAACATAATATTTGTCCTTTTTTGTATCTTCCGGTTACCAAACATAGCGAGGGCATACTCTTTCCTACCCTGTTAGGCACAAGAAGGTTTTAACGAGGTGTCCCTATGAGCTGCTTAATACAAAGTTTTTTTTTGCCTTACACTATTATTTGGGTCACAATATTTTGTGCCTTGAATTGTTTCATTCCTTACACTATTATTTGGGTCACAATATTTTGTGCCTCGAATTATTATTTGAGTCACGATATTTTATGCCTCGAATTTCTGGATGCCTCGAATTATTATTTGGGTCACGATATTTTGTGCCTCGAATTGTTTCATCCCTTACATTATTATTTGAGTCACAACATTTTGTGCCTCGAATTTCTTAATGCTTCGAATTATTATTTGAGTCACAACACTTCGTGCCTCGAATTTCTTGATGCTTCGAATTATTATTTGAGTCACAATATTTTGTGCTTCGAATTTCTGCATGCCTCGAATTATTATTTGAGTCACAATATTTTGTGCCTCGAATTTCTTGATGCCTCGAAGTATTATTGGGGTCATAATAGATTAATTAGTCAATGGATGTTACGATGCAAATTGGCAAACACTTAGGATAATATGACAATTGCTAAATTACATACTTGACATTTCAAAATGTGGCATACACAAAAATCTGAGGAGACATCTCCTCGCTTAAAGTTCGAGGGGCTACAAAAATTTCCTTAAAAGGTCTTATACACAAAAATTACAAAATAGGTTGCCATTCTTTTTAACTACTCAGATTTCTCCGAGGAATGACTTTCCTCCAAATCCGATGACTCACTCTCACTAACAACAATATGAGAGGGACGGAGATCCGGGGACACAAGTTTCCAAAAGCTGCCTAAGTTATATTCGGGATATTCTGCATGAATTTGAGATATCAGGCCTGCTCGGACAGTAGCATCTCGAACGTCGAGGTTATTTGTACACTTAGCCGCATATGCAGTAACGGCCTTTTCCTTTTCCTCCTCCACTTGCCGAGGAAAATCTTCGATTCGCTTCACCAATTTTTTCCTATTCTCAGTTACTTTTTCATAATCATTAAGGAAATCGTTAAATCCTTTGCGTGCCACTTCGTAAGACTTTTAAAGTTTGATAAGGAGTTTTAATTGAGCCCCCGTATTCTTCTGGTAGAGGTACCTTTCTTCATGGCAGCACCGTTCAAGCATTATGACATAGTTCTCTGAGGCGGACAATTTTTCATAAAGGGCATCAGCCTGCCTCTCCACTTTGGCATATTGCTTCTTTGACTCTTTGAGTTGCGAGGAGACCAGACCTGCCTTAAACTTATAGTGATTTTTTCGATTCTCTAGATGCTGCATTTTCTTTCCTCTATTGGCAGAAGTGTGTAGCAAGATCCGAAGACTTAGTGAAAATTTATCATCAAGAGGGACTTCAAAGGAACTGGTGGGAGAGCCTAAAGTTGCAGCGTCAAAATCCGAGGACTCCCCTTCTATAATTCTAAGGTCAACATGCTGGGGAGGTTTACTTCGGGGAATTGGGAGTGGAGCTAGCATGGGGGGGCTCTTCGACGGGAGCTGGATGTGAAGCCTGGGTGAGAGGAGTGCTGGGTGTCAAGTTCGAGTTCTGCTTGGGAGAGTTGTCTCTAACCTCATTCTCAGGTTCACCTAATGCCCTTTGGGGCTCAATTTCTTGGGCAGGTTCGGGGGCGTCGTTTTGCATTTTGTCGTCATCGGAAAGCTCTTGGATAGGCTCCAGAGCAGCTTTATTCTCTTTTCCTTTGACTTTTAAGTTCTTCGTTTTCCGAGGATGGACGAACTTTTTGGGGGGAAAGTCAGGATTGGGAGTTACTCTGTTGGCCGAGGAGGCCGGCTCTGGGACGATGGCTACTTCCATTTGTGGTTGCTGTTCCTTAGTAGGGAGTTCCTCATCGGATCCATCCTGGTGACTCTGCACACGAGAACGCTTTGGAAGATAAATCACTATATCATTCTTCGTCACTCGCTCTAGCATCTCATCTTGAGAAGGGGGGGGGGGGGGGTCATCAACTCTTTTAAGGATAACCGATCAAGGGGATCGAACCTCCAGAGTCTGCTCAAAGCCATATTGTTGTCCTTGAAACACAACCGAAATCTGTTTTCCCATTTCTCTTTGGCTCATTCGCTGAGCTTGGTAAAAATGGTAGTGGCACTCTCTACATGATCAACAAATGGTTTGGAGACGCCAGTCATAGCTACAAATATATCAAGATTAAAATCTTATTATTAGAAGGGTTACCAGAAGTAAATTCGTTTGAGGACTTACATTTGTTGGTCCACAAGAGAGATAATTTGTGAGGATTCGAAGGAGTTGATTCTGAGCCTGTTTCCCAATGCCCTGCGAAGAAGATAAATTGTTGTCTCCATTTCTTGCCAGCCTCTAGCAAATCTTTCAATACTTTTTGCCTTCAGTTAAAGGTTAGGGAGTAAAATGGGAAGAATGTATTCCTAGCCAACCTAGATAATCCGATGAACTGCTCCAACGAAAATTCTTGGCCTGATAATCTCGATGCCATGATGCATTCCATCAACGTGAACCACATGTTGGGTCCAGCGTGAGAAGGGCAAAGGTCGATTTTAGCAAAATATTCAATAAAAAAGGGGTCTAAAGGAAATCTTAGTCCATAATTCATGATTTCGGTATAGATTATAAGCTCATGATCCCTCACTGATAATGGGGTCTCTCCCTCGGAGGGGAACCTAATATCGATGTACGAAGGGATGCACCAGCGAGTACGGAGTAACATTTCTTCCGACGGAGAAAAGTACTTGTATGAGATGTTGTGAAGAGCAACTGCATGTTTGTTCTCAATCCCTCGAATATTATTGCGCATGATGGCATCAAGTTCTAAGGGAAGCATTACGTCTCCCTTTGATTTGGGGGCAATACGGTTTGCCTGTTCTTCGGATATTGTTGGAGGAGGGATAGGCATTTTGCTCGAAGATTCTGCTGGGATCTCAATGACTTTGTTTTGACTCGTGGCCTGAATTGCTTGAGTATACGGCTCAGGATTGTTCGGGGCGATGGGTTGTTCACTAGATGATTCTGCAGGAATCTCGACGACTTTTTTCCGATCAGCAACTTGAATAGCTTGAATAGACGACTCAGGATTGTCCGAGGCGATAGCTTTCCCTTTAACAGCTAGGGCTTTGTTGCGCAACTCTCGAATCTCTGCCTCGGTAATTACAGTCTGTCCTGGAGAAAAGCGGGGAGTTCCATTCCCTGTTATGGATAGAGTGGCTGGCAGTCTTGACACAGGATCCCCGGTCTTCGGAAGAGGAGTATCCACTACCACAGTCTGAGGAGCTTCAGGGTAGTTGGTGGCGTTTCTTTAGAACGTTTGCGCTCCTGCGAGTGCTTATCTTTGTGGTGTCTCTTTCTCTTTCCTGAGGAATGTTTGTGGTGCTTTTCTTTCCCCATTACTCCAAGGATGGTCTGGTTGGTGATTTGGTTCTGTTGTGATATTTCGAGGGGAATGATGGCCGTCTAATTTGCAGGAGGGGGCCACGAACCGTAGAAGGTAGTCACAGTAGGTGGAGGCTGAGGCTCAGTGTATTCACCAACAACGACTCTCTCTTCGAACTTTTTGCTAATAAGGAGCCACTCTGGAATCCGACGAGGTTTGTAAGCCAACTTTCTCTCTCTAGAAAATCTGGGTGGAAAGTTTGAGCTATTAATGAAGGAGGTAAGTATTTATAGAAGACAATGGGCTTTTAGGGAAAGTCAGGCATGAGGAAATTTTCTATTGTTTGCCTAGGGGCATTATGGGTACCCTAGGTGAAGAATTGTTGACAGAAAAATGCGGGAGAAGATGCAGAGGCATGGAATGTTAAACGATCTCTCCAAAGATACGTTGACAAGAAAGTACGACTGCTGACGTCATACCTTTTTTAGTCAATCTTTGCAATGTCTTATCATCGTATTATGGTGATTGTGATATGCTCACACAACGAATTCCAACGGGCATCATTTCCAAGTAATAGGCTTATCCTTGCTAAGACATTACAAGGATTGAGGGGCTACACACTCGTTAATATGAAATAAAAGGAGTCTATAGCCTAAGGGATGTACTTGTTAAGAAGACGCTGTTTCGAGGAGACGTTTTTTTCTCGAAGAGATATGTTGCATTTGAAGTATTGGTCAAAAGCATTTCCGAGGAGGAAATTCTGCAGTTGAAGAAGAGTTCTCTGAGGAAAAGATGTTCGAGGGAGTAGTGGAGACTCTTTACAGTCCTAGTAAAACTATTTTTACTAAAACTGGGGGCTACTGATGAGGGAGAATAAAAGACATGATGAAATTGTAAATAAGAGGTTTGTTAAGGAGAAAATTTTAAAAAAGAAGTATGATATGAGAGAATTGCAAAGAAGAAATTATGTTAGGGGAAAATTGTATAGACTACCGAAGAAGTAGTCATTGTGAGAAGATGAAAAGATATAGGGACCAAAATGTAAATGATGAGAGAATAAATGACTAGAAGGAATATTGGATCTTGGATCTGATGTAACTAGAGAGAGAGTGTAGAGAGAGAAAGTGGAAAGAGAATATTATATTGTAGAATGTCCCACCTTCCAAGAATAATGGGTCTCCTTTTATAGTAAGAAAGGATGGACCCATTAATGTCCTTGGTGGGCTTGTTTTATTTCTATTTTGGTCCTTTATCAAACACATGATTTACAAATTAACCTCTAATAAGCGATAAATGCTATTACAGTCATATCAATTTTCTTCTATGCATAATTAACTCTTTATTCTTCATTCTGGCGAATTATTCCCTTATCAGTAGCCCCCCTGTCTTCGAGAGTAATGGGAACGAAGACTCGTAAAGGAGTCAAGTCAGGACGCCGCTGTCCCTTACCATCAGGGCTGATGGTTGGTCTGCCTGGGCCAGACCCCTTCTTTTCAGCGTGTTCGACCCTCGAGGTGCCTATCAACCGATCGGGCGTGGAGACTCTCCCAACTGTTGTTCGACCTTCTGAGTCTTATCAGGGAACCAGGCTCGGACATTTTCTTCCACCTAAACTTAGTCCCGACGTGGCTTATGAATCACCTCGGGTCTGGTTTCGAACCTTCTTGGTTGTTTTTCCATGGGCTTAGGCCGATAACCCGGCTTTGAGGGGTGAATCGGGTTATGGTGGACCATCTAGCGTCTTCGTCTGAGCTGGCTAGTATAGGGTTAGCTTGCGCGTCAGAAGAGAAACGACACGTGTCGATTGCTAACTCGACGCGTGCTTGTCAGCACAGTCTCTTAAGGAGTCATTTCGACTTCCCGCTGCTTTTCGTCGCTTGGACTTCTCTGCTCATGCAACGGCTATGTGAGGTTGCCTATAAATATCTCATAAATACAAATCTCTCTTAGAGGAATTCTAGAGAGAGAATGTGTTGTCCACATTATTCTAGAGAGGAAGTGCTTGTTTTATGAGACCTAGATACCCGAAGCATAAACCGAAAAAGAAGAAGAAAGGACCGGTGTTCGGTTTTGTAGATTGGGCTAGCATTGGTGACCGTGCTGAAGAATACCGACGTGCTGGGTTGATTTGGAGTTCTGATACCAAGCCATTCACGCCTGTACCGCAGCCCCACGACCCTGTTCTTGCTGACCCGATCCCCGCCGAGTCCTTTACCTTGCCCGAGCCACTCGGTGCTCTGACCCCAAAGCCCGTCGTCATCCCTTCTAGCAGTAGCTCTCCTCACTCCCCAATTGCTCGATTAACTCGCCCGACACCTTCGTCAGTCAACTCTTACGCTGCTCCGCCCCCTTTTCTGCCCCGACGCCGCGGCAAAGCCAAATTTCTGTCTATGGGGGAAACTAGCTCTCCAACTTCTCCCACAGGAGGTAATTCTCCTGAGATGGTTCAGCTCACTCCCTCCATACGAGGATACCGAACCGGTACTAACACTGTTATGAATTTTTTAGGTCTTAATCGATGGCCACTGACGCTTGCAGAATTGGATCTCGAACGGGCTCGTCAGCAACAAGACGAGGCTCATCTGGCACAAACTGGCAGCAGTTCTGACCCTACAGACCCTCGTGTTCGACCATCCGATCCGGGCGCCGCCACCGCCCTTAGCTCTGACAAAGTTCCGGTAGTAAATACCAAAGAATCAGAGGCGAACGTTCTGCCCGCATAAGACGGTATTGCCGCTGCTGGCAATGTCGCTGCCCCTCCCGAAGAGCCGCTTCCCGAGGAGATAGAGGCGGTTATAACCACCACGTATCACCGCTGGCTACCTGCGAACAACGTTATCTCTTTTTTTGAGGGCAAGTATCTTTACTTCCCTGCTGCTGAGCAAGAAGAGCTGCTGATCCGTTGGGGCATTCCGGAGTGCGTCATCGTTCGGTTTCTCGTTCCTGGAGAGACTCCCGTGCACGTTCGGTCATGAGAGATTGTGGTTTTCACCGAACTGTTCAACTGGGGCCTCAGGTTCCCCCTGGACCCTAAGATTGCTCTGTACTTCCAAACCCTCCAAATCTGCCCCTCTCAGCTGACGCCCAATGCATGGTACACACTGATTTCTTGCATAATGGCCTCGCGCTTGTCGTGTCGGGTCATGCCCATGGAAGAGTACATAGCTATGTCCGGGCTGTCGAAATCTCCCAAGTCCCCGTTCTTCTATTCTTCTCTGGCAAACACATGGAAGATAATCAATAACTTCCTTGAGGGCGACAAGGGTTGGGAGCATCGCTTCGTCATCCTTAGCGGCTGCTGGGAAAATGGCCGCCCTTACAGCAAGGAGAACCCGAGGCAATTGCTCCAGACCTGGGTTCCCGATGGTAAGCCCCATTTATTATTATTTTTTAATTATTATTATTATTATTATTATTATTGAACCGACCCTTTGTGTAGTATCGAAGGATTTCGTACAGGGGCTGAAGAAAGACTACTTCAAATCAGGCAAAGTCACCTTCCTAGTGTTGAATGACTATGCCAGGAAGCACTGGGGTCAGGCAATGCACCGGGCCTTTAAAAACACCAACCTCATTATAGGTAACCTCTGGCGTTGCTCGTTAGAGGTGCTCACTATTGAGCAGCTGCGTCAACCCCTGAGTATGGAGGATATGATTGCAAAGACGGATGCGCCCGATGCCCACCTTTTCCTCCCAAAGCGCAACAAGGCGCGTAGCAAGCGCCCAAAATCCGACGATGATGTCGAGGAAGACAATGTCGGTGCTGAGGAGGCGGGTGCGGAGGTACATCAGGATGAAGCTGCTGCTGAGGGTGGGGAGGTCGACCGGACCCAGGGGCTGGCGCAGAAAAGGAAGGATCGGGCCGACGTAGAGGGGGTTCAGGCTAAGAAGCCTAAGCGCTCAAAGAAGGAGGGCGGGTCGGCTGCTGGCGCTGATAATGCTACCGTTCTGGAGCTGTTGGACCAGTATGGAGGGGCTAAGGGTGGCTCGATGGTCGACCCCATAGTGGTGATCCCTTATGATGCTAGTCCCCCGAGGGCTCCTACATATACCGGGGCGTCGTCGAGTGGCACGAAGCTTCTGGTGCTGTCGGTGCCTGGGAGTCTGCATACTTTTCCGTTGCAGATTACCGACGGACTGGCCCTTTCCATGTACAACATGCTTGTGCCCTTGGCCCTGAAAGAACGTCGGGCAGGGGAACTGAGCCGGCAGCTGTCGGGCGCGGAGGCGAAGGCAACCGGTCTGGAAGAGGAAGTGCGGAAGGCCAAAGCGGCTCAGGACTCGGCCAAGGAAAAGCTCAAGCAGACTGAGGGAGCTTTGCAGCAGGCCAAGAAGGCCGGAGAGGATCGTGCCGCGGTCCTGGTGCGGGAGATCACCGATCTGAAGGCGGCCAATACTCTTTTTGTTGAAAAATGCAAGAAGTTGATGGAGAAGGAGACGGCCGAGGCCAAGGCCGCATACGTGCTGTCTTTTCACCACCGCTTCCCTGACCTTCCCCTTGGGTCAATGTGGTTGGACGTTCCAGAAGATGACCGCCCTGCTGGTGTTATTTGTGAGGAAGATGAATCGGACGACCCCGAGTCAGAGGAAGAAGATGCTTGATTCCCGACGTCCTTAGTTTTTGTGTTTTTGTATTTTATTGTTTTAAGACCTGTGGATTTTGGGGACTGCGGAGTCCCATATAAACTTATTCTGTAAACAAAATTTCCAGACAATCAATTATTGCATTCGTACTTATATTTTTGTGAATGTTGCATTCTGTAATGGTTTTGTGAGGGTCGGAACATAATGGTCGGGATTTTAAGATGTAGATCAGTTCGAAAACTGAAAAACCAATGAAGGTTCTGTAGATCAATGTAAAATTAAAAAATTTCTCGTATGGTCGGGAATTTTAAGATGTAGATCAGTTCGAAAACTGAAAAACCAATGAAGGTTCTATAGATCAACGTAAAATTGAAAATTTTCCCGGAGGGTCGGGAATTTTAAGATGTAGATTAGTTCGAAAACTGAAAAACCAATAAAGGTTCTGTAGGTCAATGCAAAATCGAAAATTTCCCTTAGGGTCGGGAATTAAGATGTAGATTAGTTTGAACACTGAAAAACCTATGAAGCTTCTGTTGATCAATCAAGATTAGTAAGAACAATCGTCGATCAGCTCGTCAGCTGACAAAGTTTGTAATACTTCAATGATTGAAAGGCAAAAAAAATTGATTAAAAGGGGGTCGGGCGTTGTCGATGCCTCATTAAAACCTTCTCGCGCCACCGAGGTAGGAAAGAGTGCATCCTCGACCAAGAGATTCCTACGCATAATGCTCATAGAGTTACAAGAATGCAAAATTACTCTAAATACAATTTCAAATGTTCAATGTTCCATGGCAGCCTTAATGAACGCCCGAGCTTCTCTTGCAAACGATATGTCCCGCTCTTAATTTTCTCTATCACTTCGTATGGTCCTTCCCAGTTCGGGGCGAGCTTGCCGAGGCTTTTGTCTTTGGTGTGCAGAAAAACGCGTCTCAAAACCTTATCACCAACTTTGAATCCCGACATCGTACTTTAGACGCATACCGACTCCTCATTAGGGTCTGATAGTGTAAAGAATTTAGCTGAGCGCGATTCCGTTTTTCTTCTATAAGGTCGAGAGCTAACTTTCTATCGCCTCGATTTGTGTTTTCATCATAGGTATCGATCCTAAAAGACGGAAAAGTGGATTCTGCCGGAGTGACCGCGTAAATACCATATACCAGGGCATAAGGAGATTCCTGAGTCGCCGTTCGAGGAGTGGTTCGGTAAGCCCATAACACTTCTTGTAGATAGTCCGGCCATTTACCAGCCTTTCCTTTGAGGTTCTTTTTGAGTCCGTCCAGAATGGTTCGGTTGGTGACTTCGACTTGCCTGTTCGCTTGAGGGTGGAATAGAGCAGAGAAACATTGCCTAATCCTGTGAGTTGTGCAAAAAGATTTCATCTCTCTGCTATCAAATTAGGGTCCGTTATCCATGGTGAGCCTCTGGGGTACCCCAAACCGACAACAGATATTGGACCAAATAAACATGACGATGTCTTTAGTCTTAGTGGCAGATAATGGTTCGGCTTCAACCTATTTGGAAAAGTAATCCACAGCCACCACAATTGTTTGTCTCCCACCAGATGTCATTGGTAACGGCCCCACAAGATCGATTCCCCATCGGTCGAAGGGTAATCCTTCTGATATGGACTCTAAAGGAGCCGCAGGTACGTTTATCGCGTTCGCGAATCTTTGACAAGTATCGCAGGTTTTTACTATCTGCTGTGCGTCCGTCGTTATCGTCGGCCAATAAAATCTCGCGAGAAAAATTCTCCTTATTAGGGCCTTGTAACCACAATGTGCCGCGCCCTCTCCGTCATGTAATTCGGATACAATTATCTGTGACTCATGGACCCTCAAACACCTCAGCAAGGGTCGGCTGAATGATGTTTTGTATAATATGTCGCCCAATAAAACATAGCCTCGGGCCTTGTTGCGCACCTTTCGAGCCGATGCGCCATCGTTTGGTAGTTGGCCTTCGCCTAGGAAGGCTATGATATCACGTCGCCAATCTGAAATAGTTACTGAAGATATCTGACAAGCAATTTCAGGTCGATTATCCAGGTCCTGCCTCTTTATGATGGATGGATTTTCTTGTTCGGTTACCCAGGGGTAATTGCTTGAGCAAGAGGCCGATGCTAGAGAGTCTGCCACCATGTTTTCGCTTCTCGGGACATGTTCATACGTTATCTTGACAAATGATGCGGCTAGCACCCTTAATACGGCTAAGTATTGGACCAGATGCTCTTTCCTGGCTTCTGAGGCTCCCGAGGCTTGATTTATCAAAAGCTTGGAATCACTAACGAGGCGTAATTGCCTTGGTCCACATACATGCGCGAGTCGCAGACCGGCCAGGGCGGCTTCATATTCGGCTTCGTTGTTAGAAGTAGGGAAACCGAATCGGATGGCCTGGTGCATACTCATGCCTGTTGGGGTAACTATCTGCACGTCCGTTCCGCAGCCATTGACGTTTGCCCCCCCCCCCCTCCCGTCGGTGCGGATGATCCACTCATTTGGTTCGGTTTCTCTAGATGGTGCGTCTTGGTCCGGACGCTCGGAATTGAATTCTACTAAAAAATCAGCCAGAACTTGGCCTTTGATGGCCGTCCAAGGCTCAAAGTTGATGTCAAAATTGCCCAACTCGACCGACCATTTAGACATTCTCCCTGACATGTTTGGTCGCTGGAGGACGTACTTGAGCAGAAACGAGGTGCAGACGACGATGGGGTGGGCTTGAAAATATGGCCGCATTTTTTGTGCTGCGGTCACTAAAGCTAAGGCCATTTTCTCCAGCCTCGGATACCGCATTTCTGTATCCAGTAAGCTTTTTCTCACGAAGTAGACCGCTGTAGGGGTCGTTGCCGACTCGCTTATCAAGGCCGCACTTACTGAAAAATCTGTAACCGCTATGTAAAGAAAAAGAATCTCGCCTGTCAGAGGCTTCGTTAGGAGGTTCGGGGACGACAAATAGTGCTTAATCCCTAAAAAAGCTTCGTCACATTCAGGCGTCCACACAAAATTCTTGGCATTTCTCAAGACCTGAAAAAATGGAGCGCACTTGTCAGACGAACGAGAGATAAACCGATTTAAAGCAGCTAGACGCCCAGTTAGTATCTGGACTTCCTTGATGCTCTTAGGTGGGGTTATGTCAGTAAGAGCTCGGAGTTGGATGGGGTCGGCTTCAATCCATTTTTCGCTAACAAAGAAACCCAGGAACTTGCCCGACCTTACCCCGAAGGAGCATTTTTCCGGGTTGAGCTTGAGGTTTATACCTCTGAGGTTATCAAACGTTTCCTGTAAATCAGCGAGATGGTCCTCGTCTGTGCCGCTCTTTACAAACATGTCATCGATGTAGACCTCCATATTCCTCTCTATCTGACCATCGAACGTTTTATTAACTAGGCTCTGATACGTTGCTCCGACATTTTTTAGCCAGAACGGCATAACCTTGTAGCAATACAAGCCTCGGCCCGTTATAAACGTTGTGCTTTCCTGATCTGCTAGGTGCAATTTGATCTGATTATAGCCGGCGTACGCATCCATGAATGACAGCAGTCTGTTTCCCGACATCGAGTCTACCAATTGGTCAGTCCTTGGCATCGGGAAGGGGTCCTTCGGGCATGCCCGATTGAGGTCGGTGAAGTCCACGCACATCATCCACTTCCTGTTTTTATTTTTTACCAGGACGGGAGTAGAGGTCTAGAGTAGGTAACTTGACTCCTTGATGTGCCCGACGCTGATCATTCTTTCGACTTCGCGCATAATGATTTCTGCCTTTTCCGGGGAAAAAGCCCGGCGCTTTTGAGAGACGGGTTTGACATTTTTGTTGACAGTTAGCTTGTGAATTACATAAGACTCTGGGACTCCGGTTACGTCCCTCGAACACCACGCGAATAAATCTAAATTCTCCCGCAGTAAAGATAACAACTATTTCCTGAAGGCCGGTGACAGCCGGATCCCGATCTGCAGAACTTTACCTTTGGTAATGGGTGTTATTCGCATTCTTCGTTGGTAGTCAAATAGCTAGGAGCTTCCCTAGGATCATCAACGGGAAATGACCCCAAGAGGAGCCCCTTCAACTGCTAATCCCACGCCTGAGCCATCTCTTGATCCTTTTTTAGTGCCAACGCCGCTCGGTAACACTCTTGTGCCGCTTTCTGGCTGCTTCGGACTATACCCACATTGTTTCCGATTACATATTTCAAACACTGATGGACCGTGGATGATACCGCATGCATTCGTGATATCCATGATCTGCAAAAAATTGCATTATGAGAAGCCGGTGCGTCTACCACCACGAATTAAACGGTGACCTCCTTCTTAAATGGGTCGCGGCCTAGCTGAACGACGCCCTCAAATTCTCCGATCACGTCAACTGCTGACCCCGTAAATCCTACAATAGTGCGATCCGACCGTGTAATGACCGGAGGTGATCTGAACTTTACAAAAGTGGATGCGAAGATTATGTTGGCTGAGCTACCGGTATCCACCAAGATACGCCGGACCTCTTCCCCTGTAATGGCCGCCCCGATAACGATGGCGTCCTCATGAGGGTCGGCTATATCTCTCATGTCGTCTTCGTCAAAATACAGGATCGGTGATGGGACGCATTTGGAGTGGGGGTAAGTCCGAGCTTCCAACTGGGTGGTCAGATTCACGATATGCCTTTCTTCTGGAGGAGTGTGTGGTACCTGCCATAGAGTCTCCACCGAAGATAGTCAGAGATTCGAAGAATTTACAAAGGTTTTTCACATTACCAATACTTTCCTCAGCTTCTTCTTCGATGATCCCGATGATGTTTTGATTCATCTCGGGGTCGAGGTACTCAATGGAAACATCAAAAGGGTCAATGACCTCGGAAATGGTCATGGTGGTTTCGGGCTTCGGTATCGTCACGACTTCTCTTGAAGTTGTGCTTTGCTGAGCTTTCTTCTTTACGTATTCCAGGAGGTTTCCGTGATCTATTAGCATCTGTATCTCTTTTTTTAGGGCAATGCAATCCTTAGTATCGTGCCCCATGTCTTCGTGATAACGACAATATCGGTTGTTCCTCTATTCCCGAGGCGTTGGTATGGGGAAAGGTCTCCGATACATCCCACTTTTCTTAGTTTTTTCATAGATCGATGATACACATTCTGTCAGGTCGGCGAAGTAAGCAGGTCGGATCCACTTGTTAGATATGAGTCGCGCAACTGCTTGACTCGTCTGCTTTGTTTTTTGGCTCGGGGGAGCTGAAGGCTTGATAGGCAAGGATTGGGTCGGAGGTATCGTGCTGAACGGCTGGGCTGGCTGAGCGTAGCTGGATTGAGCCCCTTGTCTTATCACGACCGATGCTTGCGCGCTCTACTGTATTTGCGCTGCCAGCTCGGATGCCTCGGTTTCTTCGATCAATATTGATTTTTCTATTTGAACTAGAAGGGCGGAAAAAGTAAATGCTTGCTTCTTAGTTACCGCTTGCTTCATCGGTCCCGGGAGCAAGCCCAAGCGATACGCGGTTAGCGCCACATTTTCCTCGCAATGGTCCAGGTCGGTTTTAGCGTCAATAAAACGCCTCGTATATTCCCTGAGGCTCTCTCCTAACCTATACTTACAATTCATGATGGTGTCTCCGTTGGCTCGGAAACTCTTACTTCCGACGAAATGCTGTCTAAACATTGTCCAAAAAATCCCGAAGTTTTTGATGCAACCTTATGGTAACCGGTTGTACCACTTGGACGCCCGATCTCGGAAGGTCATCGAAAATTCCCGACACAGAAGTTTATCGTCGTTGTCGAAACTCAGCATGAAGTTTTTGAAGGCTTCGAAGTGGTTATCCGGGTCCCTCTTTCTGTCACACTTTTCCAATTTGGAAATATCAAACCTCTTCGGGAGATGCCCCGATAATATATCGTCGGACAACGGCGAATCTCTCCAATTCATCCCGAACCTGAAAGCTCTGCATCCGAGCCCTTATGTCTGAATCTCGTAGAGACCCTCATCCTAGGGATTGATAAATTGGCTGCTAGTTCGGTACCCCTGGTTCTGGCTGTTCGAAGGTTGCCATTGGACCTGAGGCAGCGCTACCCGCTATTTCCTGCTGCCTGCTGGCATTTCTTCTTTCTCAAACGACACTGGTGTTCTTTTTTCGGTGCTACCTTTCTTGTACTTAGGAGAGTCTGACTGGGGTCCCCTGTGGCGTCAGGAACGGTTTTTCTGTGCGCGTTTGCTCAGCCTTTCCCGACGTCGGTAATCCCTTTCCGAAGAATCATCCGAAGTGTAATCGGCGGAGACGTCGCGGTTATCCTCAGGGTACCGCTGCTCTCTGGCGTTCTGCCCGTCCTCTGGACCAGGCTCTCGATAATATCTAACAGGTCGGGTCTCGATGCGATGTCCCGCAGTCGGGTTGCCTCCGCCGTGGTTATCCGTGAACGGTTTTTTACCTTTTCCTTTCCGAACCCTTTTCTCGTCTAACGCCCGCTCTCTTTCAGCGTTTAATCTAGTAATGTCTTTCAGGAGCTGTCTTCTGGTCATGATAAGGGTCGAACGTTTGTCCCGACCCTGGGCGTAACGTTCCCGACCCGGGGCTTCTTCGCCCTCAAATAACGAAACGGCTCGGGCTACTTCTCTCCCGACCCTCTCTTCGACAGCTTCGTCATTCATCCTTTAAGATCAGATCGCGATTTTCAAAGAAAAAGATTCTTTTTTGGTATCATTGTCTTTTCAATTCACTCCAGTTCTCTTTAATGTGTTTAACACTTGCCTCATCTACACTGTTTTCCACTATTTTTTCATCTAGCATCTCTTCTATCCAATAATAACATGTTGAATAAGGCTGAAGTATTATATCAAAATAACAAAACCGAATCGGTAAAACCGTAAGAGCTGATTGCTTTTTTTTAAAAAAATTATACATTATACCATTGCCAAAATCATTAGATAAAGTGACCAATTAAAAAAAATAAAGACTAACTTATGAATTTTAATTATTACATAATTTACTTTACGTAAAAAATTTAAAAATCAAATTATAATTGAATTTAATATTTTTTATAATAGACTGAACCGCATTAAAAGCGGACCGATAATAGACCGAACCGAATCCGAACCGGATCGGAGCGAACCGAACCAAAATCTAAAAACTAGAATTGAAAGCCAAATCGTCCTCTCCGGTCTACACCCCAGACGGACAACAGCCCTAGTTGACACAATGTTAGTATGCTTTCTGAAATAACTGATGATGATTCAAAATCTCACATGTGTGATATTAGTTTAGTTTCCAAAGGACCAATGATATAAGTTTCACATTCAAGGTACTGGTGTTTCACAATTCCAATGGTTTCACAAAGAGTAGGACGGCCAACAATGATGTTAAACTCCATACGTCTCATGAAACCGCACGAACAACAAAAAATGTCGAAAAACATACATAAAAGTTCATACAATATCATAAACAAACAGAAACATACTTCCTACAGTCCAAAACAAATCACAACAATTCAGGCATACAACAACATTCAATCTTCAAACTCTTTAAAATTCCCTTTCGAATTCCCCGCAAACCTCGCAATGCGAAAGTACTTAAGCTCAACTCCCTTAACCTCTTCACCAACCACAAGATCAGCCAACACCCTCCCTATCACCGGCGCCATCTTAAAACCATGCCCCGAAAACCCTCCTCCTACAACCACATCCTTACCAAACTCCCCACCCAAATAATCAATCACAAAATCCTCATCCGAAGTCATCGAATACATACACGATTGCGCCAACACCGGCCCCTCACAATCAACCAGCCCACCAAAAACCTTACCAATCCACTCTCTCAAAGCACTTAACTTCACACCACGAGCCCACGCCCTCTTATCGGGGTCGCAAGGGTTTCCACCGTGCACCGCGATCTTAATCAGCCCCGGAAACTCTAACGATGGCGTACCATATACGTATAGCTCGCCATCACAGCTGCTAAAAGTCGGGAACTCGTCGCCGATCGTGAACGCACCTTCGTGTCCTTCTTTGATTTTCCAGTAAGTGATACTGGTCTCTAAAGGCTGTATAGGCAGATCAATGTTGATAACAGTTTTAACTAACTTTTTTAACCACGCACCTGCAGTTATTACGCATTTTTTACTGCGGTAATTTTTGCCGCTTGTGGTCGATATGATTAGTCCACCGCCCTCGAGTTTTACGATGTTTTCTACCTCGGTGTTGTCTGTTAGTGTCGTGCCGTTCTTAGTCGCTAGTGTTTGGAACATGGACACTGCCTTTGTGGGCTTTATTACTCCACCGAGGTCGGTATGAACTCCGATCCAGTTTTCTGGTATGCTAACCTTACCGGAAAACTTCTCGGTCACCTGAATCCAATATAAAAATATAGTCGTAGAGTCTAATTATGAGTGCATATTGGATAGTTTAGAGACATTCTTATTAAATTAGACAACTAAACATACATCAATTTAGAGAATTTAGACAAATATTTACAGCAGAGAATATAAAAATACCGCAATTAATCCTTTTGTCAAAATTATTTACTAACAATCACGATAGAATACGGATAATCATCAAATTTCAAATTAAGGTTCACCGATTGGATCGTTTTGGGCCTCTCATATTGGACTTTGATTTAGTTGGATGTAAAATAAAAATATGGGAGTGTTTTGAGTGAATATAAGTGTAACTTGAATTCGAAAATAAGAAAAATAAATTATTAAAAATGATATTTATGGATTTGGTTTTGTATTATTTTTAATATATATATATATATATATATATATATATATATATATATATATATATAATTTTAAATTGTTATTTTATGAAATAGATTTTAAAAAATAAGATATTTTAAATATTAGAAATAGGGAACGGTTAATGAGAACACGAAGGTTTCCATACTATAAAAACATTTACGCTGGAAGTGTTTATTTAATAATTGGTATCATATCTTGATTTTAAAAGTAACAATTAATTTAATTCACCTTAGATAAACCAAAAATTTACATATATAAATAACCCGTGTGTGATATTTCTAATGAATAGTTTCATATCTAATTTTTAGATTTTAATACTCTTGTTTTCCTGAGTGAAGATGGATTGTGAAACTTATATCAATGAAATGAACGAAACCTGAGTTGGTTGATACTGTGCACCCACGCTTTAAACCCAACAACTCCGGTTTCAAATAGAGAAATCATTGAATTTGAATACGAATTTAAATCTCCATTAACTAAATTTCTAAAAAAAACTATATATTATAAATTTATTACTAAAAAAAACATATATATACACTAAAAACTTGTACATTATAAAATTATTCTATCTAAGATTTCATTTTTTATTTTATAAAAACTTTGATATTAATATGTATTTATATTTATAACACTAACAAACCATTGAAACCAAATCTACCTAAGGATCTCACATAATTAAGATTTGGTATTTTAAAGATAATTTACTACTATAAAAACAAAAAAAAAAACATAAACAATTGTATAGTGAACTTTAGATACAAAATTTCACACAAATTTTTATATTTATGATAAAAAAAACTACGAGGTAAAAAAATTGATATATTTTTTTATTATATAAATTTATTTATGTTTATTCATTTAGAAACAATAAATTTCATCAATCTTATGACAATATATTTCTTCTAACCAACTTTGTAGGAACTTCTTTATATTTTATGTTTGAACCATTTTCTCAAATATTACCTACTATTCTACAACATTTATAGTATTTTATATATGATGTATAAGCTTAGAGACAATAGGTAAAATGTATGGACTCTATAAGACCATGTGGATTAATAATACATCAACACCTATAATAGGATTATAACTCCACATGTATTCAAATTAACTATATTTTAATACCGAAAAAATAACTATATTTTATAAATATGTTACTAAAAAGACATAGATTAAACTAAAAACTTGTACATTATAATATTATTCTAGCGATTTAGTTTTATATTTTATTAAAACTTGATATTCATATATAATATTTATATTTATAACACCAAATCAAAATTGAAACCAAATCAACCATAAGTATAAACTCAGATCAAATGCTTCTTACATACCTGCTTATGGTTAAGGATCTCATGTTGCATCACATGCTTTTGACAATTGGTGATAATAGAGGACAAGATCTTGTTATCCACTGGACCCATATCGAAATGGGTCGACTTGAAGTAAACTTTGTAACCAATTTCGGTTTGGACAGCGTCCCAGAGCTTAGCTGATTCGGTCACCATGTTGTAATAATAGTCTTCAGGGTATGTAGAACGGAGAGTTCTTGATTCGCCGTGTGAAGATCCACGATGGTGGAGGAAATCGAATTGTTCTAAGAGTAATGTTTTCAAACCTCGTTTTGATAGCTGGTATGCGGTGGAGCTGCCCATTACTCCGGCTCCGATTATGATTACATCGTATTCTTCTCCGGCGTTTTCCATTTTTTTATGTGAAGGAGGAATCTTTTGCAAAGAGATAGGACAAGAGTGTTCAGTTTAAGTTGGGGTGTAGTTGAGTGAGTTGTTCTTTATAACGTGAGTGTTGTTGACTAGTCATATATTTAAGTCACAAAACAAAAATTATAGGTATATGATATATTTTTTTTTTTTTTTTTTGTAAACAAAGAGGTTTTGAATACATCCGCCTTTAATCATGTTCGAATTAGGTAGTCTATTTTCATTTTATTTTTTCGGTGTGTATAATTTTTTATTTAGAAAACATACTGTTTTAATTTTTTTGGCTATTTATTTGTGGTGCGTAGTTACTCGATTAAAAATCATCCGATTTTAGTTTTTTAATTATTAAAATTAAATAGTCAACTAATTACGCGTCACGAAAGTGCCCGGTCTTTTTTTTTTTTTTTTTTCCGGAGGGAACCCGCAGCCGCTACTCAGAGTGCAATGAGTGCGCACAGGGTAAACCCTCAGTCTGACGCGATAGCCTGCAAACCAACGCCAGAAGGTAAACCACACAAGGTGACAGGCTCAGCCGAGAAAGCGTATGTAGTTAGTCATAAGAATGCCATACTCAACCAACTCGGCTACCCCCTTGGGGCTGAAAGTGCCCGGTCTAGTCGGGTTTTGTCTGGTCATGTTCGGGTTAAGAAATTATAATCCACAACCGGATTGGGCCAGGTTCGGGTTTCTAATTTGTCCGACCGATTCCGATCCGAAAATTATAAAAAATGTATAAAAAATAATATTTATATATATAATAAAAATAAAAAGTATATAAAATAAATTAATATATTTATAATAAATTAAAAAAAATTAATATATATAGGTCGGACTAAATTGACCGACATACATGAACTAACGGATTCGGATTTAAAAATATAAACCCCAAAACGAATTAAACCGGATTCAAATTCAATTATAAAAAAATGGCTTCAGACGTATCGATTTGAACCCAACCGCGCACAGATCATTGCCAAGCTACTCACAATAGACTAATTTTATATAAAATAATAATCAGTAAATTAAAACCATACAATTTTTTTAATTAAAATACTATAGCTAAGTAGCTACTAAAAGATTAATAATTGTCCAATATCTAACCATTGATACACTCTTTGTTAAAAAATTAAATATTTTGATCTATTATATTAAAAATATAATTTCACCCAACAACAGAAGTTACATATTTTTAATACTTTAGTAGTTAGGCTAGAATTCGAAGAATTTTTTTTTTTTTTTAGAAAACTATAACTATTATTTTATTTGTTTTATTTAGATTAGTTTTTATTATTGAGATAGATAACAATAAATAAAATGATTTCAATAAATAAATAAATAAATAAAAGCAGATATGGACAAAATGGCATTATTGGAGTGTGAAGCTGAGTCAGACATTTTGGTTTGCTGTCTGTCTTTGTCGGGCTAAAAGTCACTTTCAGTTTTATCTATTAAGGGCTTTTCAAATTCACTTTGTATTCAATAGATTTTTATGTTTTAATAAGTTATGTTTTAGTTTTCATGCAACGAATTAATTAAAACGGAAAATTAAATTGTGTTAAATTTTTTTAAAAAACAGGTTAGTGAAAATTTTTTTTACTTACGTAATTAATATATAAATATTTTATTTTATATTAGAAGTGAGTATTAATTAATTTTTGTTTATTATTTTTAATTTAACTAAAGCTTAGGAAGGAGGATTCTCCGGTAAATACTAAAAGATCAAATAAACAAAATACTATAATTTTTTTGTACCATCAACTTCTATGTTTGGTGTTAGTTTTTACAGACCAAAATAATTGAAAATGTCTTTCATAATTTTTTTTCATTCGAGATTTCAGTAACTGAGCTATTAATAATCAATCTCAAAAACTCTTAAATTTAAATCAAACAAAATGCAATGATAACTATCCTATATTACCATCTAAAAAGGTGATCTAGACTCGGATTAGAGTACCATAAATGCAAAACATAAAAAAACGACCCGACAACTCTTCACCAACTCATCGAATAATCCAACCTATGCCAAATGCAAACTGCCAAATCATACGCAGATGTAACAACCTTAATGAAAATGGTACTCGACGTTCAACCTCGAGTATTGAATCACTAATTACTCTAGTTTAAGTCATTGTTCCAAATTTACCTGAATATATGTACAATCAAGATACTATTTATAATATAGTTAAGGCTTTAGGAAATTTTTTAATTATCTGGGTTCCTTCTAAGAACATGGTCATATTTAACTGCTGCAAATCCTGGCTTAAGTTGGATGTCTCAAAAAATCTTATCCAAAAGGTTTGGATTAATTTTGAAGACAATGATGGTCTTTCACAACAATTCATCTATGTTGAAATGCCCTCCGACTTTTTAGATTGTAAAAATTTATGACACAAACAAATAGAACATAATATCAGATTTAAACAAAGATATACAATCTTCTAATAATAATCAACCACATCTGATTCCTTTATAAATAATTATCTTGAACCCATCTTCTTAGAAAAAATCAAGTCCATAGTAGTAAATGATAAGTGATAAAACAACATTCTGTATATATATCCCAATAATAATAAAGTATATTTGTAATTTAATTAGACGTTATATTATTACCTGTTCATTATTTATATTCTGTAACATATATAAATAAATAGGAAACAAAAAACGTCTTGTATAACTCCTTTAAATAGGAATTGAGCTCGAAATGTAAAGGCATATGAATATATACAATCATATTATTACATGTTTTTTTTATTTTATCTACTTCTCCCTACTTTTTTCTCTCTATATGATTTAGGTATTTGATTAGGGTTTTTTTATCTTTATCAAATTGGAGTATTCTGTGGGAACAATTTTGTTCTCTTAATTTTTTTAGGCTAAAATCGTTTTGATGAAGAAAAAAAATAGTGACTAAAGTCTATTTTTGTTTTTATTTGTCTGACGAATCAAAATTTGCAAGGGAGAGAAATCTCAATTGGAAAGTTGATTTAAGAATTCGAATCCATACTTATCAAGCTCCTCTTATGGCTGTTTGCGGCTCCTCCGCTATGCCTTTGTTTCCTTTAAAAAAAACCCTAACTCCACCGCGTCCAAACATCTAAAATAATTTGACACAAATTGCTTTGAATTTTTATAGTTTCTACAGAAACTCTTACATAAAAAATAAACGATAATTTTTTCGATCTTACTCATTTATTAAAATCATTTATTCGTTTATATATTCCATAACTCATATGACTTCAAACATATAAAAGCATTAAAATATTCGTTATACTGAATAGATACGGTAGTTTAAAAATAATCTAGCATATACATTAAATATGAATACTTATACTTATGCATAAATATCTTCAAATTTATAAACGAGTATTCCTTTTATCATTTACTAAATTTCTTAAAATATTACACTTTTTTATTTCGAATGGAATCCCGCAGCCGTTCTCAACGAGTTCGCATAGGGTAAACCTTCATTTTGACGCAATAGCCTGCAAACCAATGCCATAAGGTAAACCACACAAGGTGACAGACTCAGCCAAGAAAGCGTATATAGAGTATGAATGATAACTCGAGTTACCTTACTAGTATCTTCACTGAAGATTGTACGTGACTGATTCAACAGTCGTGAAGTAAGGACATGAAGTAAATCTGCTAGGGTTTGAAGTAACCCAACATATTTGGTGAGGATAAAAGTAGCCTGAGGGTAGGCTGGTAATTTCAAGTGGAGTTTTAAGGCGGTGTAAGGGTGTTTCACGGTGGTGTGTGGGTGTTTAAGGGTGTTTCAAAGTGCTTTTACTGTGGAGAGAGAATTAAGCAGCTTGGCAGCAGTTAATTTTTCTTACCCATAGTTAATGCTGGTGGTTGGGTATTTATAGTGTGATATTTGGGCCCTTATGGGCTTTCTGGTCAAGTTTAATGGACCCGGGTCATGTTTAAAGACCCATGAGTTCTAAGCAGGAGGACAGGTAGCTTAGTCAAGAAGTGTTTAGGTTTTTTAGTACTTTAGTCATAGTCCGAACAGCCTTAGACTCACAGTGTTCGAAGTCAACTGTCCGGTTTAAATGTCCTGTCCGGTTTACGGAGAGATTTGCATTAGGTTGCCCTTCCGGGGAGCACTTCGAATTCGGACTCATCAGGAGCCCCCTTTTTAGATGTTTGAACAAGTGTCCTTGTCAAAGAACTGAAAAACAGTCCGAATACAGGAAGTGCTTTTTCAATTCGAAGAGAGTTGAGGACGGACCCGGACATACCAATCGTTATGAATTCCAAACGGTTCTTGTCAGAGTTAGTGGGACACGTGTCATCCTCTGGTTGGTCACTTTAGCCGTTTTTTCTCCTTGAAAGTTGCACCACTTTCTCGAACAAGTTACCTCTTTTAAATGCCATAAATGACATCAGCGCCGTCTTTTAATCATTGCCCAACTTTTCGGATTCTCCTAGGAATCAACCCCTTTTTTCACATTTACTATAAATTCTATTCACTTTTCACAGCCTCATTATCTCTTTCACTCTGCCATTTTACCCAAAGCTTTATCTCTCTAAAACTTCAAAATTTCCTTAGCTGTTTATGTTCACAGCAAGAACAGCACTGATCAAGGGCGGTTGGCTTAACCTCTCAGAATTGGAGAAAGCTCAAAGAGTTGAAAAAGAAAAGAGACTTGCAGCAGGGCTTCCAGCGTCGCCTGTCGAGAAACTAGCCCCTTCAATCGAAGAATCTGACAGAGGTTCATCTTCTTCTAAAGGTAAAAAACCTAGAAAACTCTTTCAATCAACACTCTCCCCCATAGTATCTGGTTCTTCAGTTCAAGAGTCGATTCCTATTGTCGAACCGGGGGTCACTGCCACAAGTGTTAGGAAAAAATCCTCTTTCATTGCTATGGGGTCTGATTCTGACCACTCCCCAGACAAATTAATCATGAAAAGGCCGAGTAGGTTGGTTAAAGGACTTCCTTCTAAAAGCACACCCTCAAAATCGGGGGCAAAAAATAGTGAATCAGGGTCTGGGGCAGCTATTAGGACTCTCCGGGAAAGGCCGGCCGGTCCGGGGGCTAGCAGTCCTCTACCTCCCAAAGAAACTTCAACCTCAGAAACTCAAACTGAGGTGATAAGTCGAAAACATTCAGAGAGCCAACAGTCCGGAGGATTAGCTGTGCCAAGCTTCAACCCTCCCCGGACTATTTCTACTGAAGCTCCCCCAACGATTATGGAGGAGAGGATGGAGGACTCCACTGAGGAGGTTAGATTTGAGTCTGAGTCCTCCGGACAGGTTGAAACTGCTATCGTTGTTGCCAAGAAGGGCAAAGAAGACTTGTATCTGAGGCGTCCGGACCTGCCGGAGAGCCTCGAAGGGAGAGTAGGGCCCTGCTTTTACAAGGTGGAGTTCAAGTATCTTTCATCTCTGTTAAAGACCAAGTATGCGTTCATCCATACTAAAGATCTGGGACGACTACGTACTAAGTGGGGGATCCCTGAGAATGTAAAGATTCGAATTCCCATCGATCCAGAGACCCCGATGGATTGCAAAAGAAATGAGATAGTCTTCTTTACGGAGCTATTCAATTGGGGACTTAGGTTCCCACTGGACCCGGAGATAGTGCGCTATTTTCACTTGGTCAAGCTATGTCCAACACAGCTAAGCCCTAACGGTTGGTACACCTTGATGTCATGTATTATGGCGTCTAGGCTATCTGGAATTCCTCTTCCTATGGAAGAGTTTGCAGCTGTGGCTAATTTGTGCAAACACCATCAGTTCCCCTTCTACCATTTCAACATGGGGAACGATCTTAAAGCTGTTGACGATCTCCTGGAGTCGGAGAGCAAGTGGAGGAGCCAGTTCTTGTTTGTCAGTGGCTCATGGGAAAATGGCAAGAAAATCAAAACCGGGGAGAATCCTAGCCTTCTTCAAAGTAGATGGAGGAGCGATCGTAAGTTTTTATTTTAAGTTTCTGTTCGAACCTCTCTTTCCTTTAAGTTTATACTAATCAGTTTTTCTTTTGTTTTATCAGAGCTGCCAAAGGAGTTCGGGGACCATCTGAAGGCCGGACAGGTCACCTGTGGCAAAATCAACGCTTGGGCCGCAGAGAACTGGGAGAACCGGTTTCACAAAGCCTTCACTCCTGGGAACCTAGCGAGGTCTCACCTGTGGAACACCACAGGTCGAAGAGACTTAACCTGGGAGGAGTTCTCCACCCCACCTGATGAAGACGTCGTGCTGAGAAGGTCTCACGAACTGGATGGGACCCTCTTCCTTCCTGCCCGGGCCAAAGCCCCTAGTAAAATGAAGGGCAAGAAGAAGAAAGGCAGGAAAGCGGTAGAGGATACCGAGAAAGAGGCCCCAACAGAATCAGAGGTGCCAGCCCAGGTTCAAGTTGATGCAAACCTTCTACAAGTGGTAGAACAGGAGAGCGAGAAACAAGGAGTGAATCCCCCAAAACCTTCAAGGGCTTCCAAACGGGCTCGTAAGCAAGCAAGTGATAATGCTGACAGGGAAGTCAAAAAGAAAAAGACTTCCCAAGGAGAAGAGCTCGCTCTCCGGGATCCGGAGCCCATTTTCCCAACCGATCCGACGTTAGCCGAAGAGATCCCAGGGAATCTTAATGAAGGGATTCCAATGGAATTCCATACTGATGAGGTTAAAAGGGGAGAGATTAACATGGATGAAGTGGACGTCACCGGTCTAGGTGCTCTAGGTGATTATTTCCTTGGCCTGTCCAGAGATGAGTTCGCAGGGCCATATGTTCCCCCAAGTAGTTCCAACACAGTGAATTTCAATGGTAAGACTTTTATGGTTTCCAGTGAGAGGGACGTTATAGCCCATTCTCTCCTTAGCAACGTGCAGCCAGTACTTACTTTGGAAAGGCAAGTCCGAAGTCAGGCAAACACCATCAAAGAACTCAAGTCTGAGAAGGAGAAGCTGTCCGATGACCTCAGGACTGCTGCTACTAAGGTTGATTTGCTTAAGGAGTCGAACGAACAGCTAAAGAAGAATCACAATGAAAGCAACACAAAAGTTGCTTCTTTAGAAGAGACCGTAAAAGATCTCCGGGCTAAGCTGTCCGGACTGGAGAAGGACTTGACAGCCTCAAGAGGAGAAACTGCAGCAAAGGAGAAGCTTGTCACCAACCTGACCACTGACAAACTTGCTTTAGAGAATGCAGTGACTCAGGCTGTTGAAGAGAAAGCTGCTTTGGTGAAGGATCAAGAGGCCATGATCAAGGCCAAAATCAATGCTTATGCCAGGGAGATGATCCAGAGTGAAGAATTAATGGTTGAAAAAGTGAAGTCTGATATGGTCCTCCTGTTTCACGAGAAATTCCCGAAGAGGAGACTAGGGGACTTATGGCGCTATGTGGATGACGATGATCTCCCATACTGGACCATGGTTGATGAGGGGTACTCCGGTGAGTCCTCGTCTGGTGGTTAAGAGGAAACCGGAGAAAGCCCAGGTGAGGAAGAGATCGATCCCAAGGGTAAGAAGATAGTCGAGGAGAAGAGCGACATCAAAGGCAAGAAAAAGGATGAGGGTGAGCCATCTTCAAAGGCTCAACCTTAATTTATAATTTGTTCTGTTTATCTTTTGTTTGAACCAAAGTCCTTGGAAGGCCAAGGCACTTTAAGTTGTTGAATGAATGCTTTTATTTTACTCAACCATCTTCTTCTTTTATTATTTGTCTTACTTTAGACAGCTAGAATTTAAGTAGCTTTGAGTTATTGTATTGTGAGTGTTTAGTTTCTCTGGCTAGAATTTAAGTAGCCCTTAGACCTTTCAGTCCGGGTATTATGACAAGCAACAGAATTTTGCAAAAACTTAGAAAATTATTGAAGAAGGCATCAAGTTTTATTGAAAGCTCTCCGTGGCGCCGAAGAGAGGAAGTGGTATGCCCCCAAATATTTACATGGATGTTTAAACAAGTAAATATTTACATAAGCTTTATTCCAAGTACATTCGAAGGTGTTCAATATTCCAAGGGTGAGTTAAAACCCTGCCATCTTTGTCTTCCAACCAGTATGTCCCAGGCTTGATTCTTTCAACCACAGTATACGGACCCTCCCAAGTTGGGGCCAGCTTTCCGAAGAGCTTTTCCTTAGTATGCAAGAAAACTTTTCTCAATACTTTATCTCCTGGTTGAAAATCCCTTCTTTTAACTGTAGAAGCAAACCTGCTTCTCATCAAGCCCTGATAGTGTGCCATTCTAAGATGAGCTTTTACCCGCCTTTCTTCAATTAAATCAAGTTGATTTCTAATTGTCATCTCATTAGCCTGTCCGGAGAAGTTATGAACACGAAAGGAGGGGAGTGTCTTCTCTATGGGAGCTACTGCATCCATCCCATAGACCAAGGCAAAGGGGGATTCTTGTGTTGCAGCCCCAGGTGTTTTCCGGTAGGCCCACAGGACTTCTTGTAGATAACTAGGCCACTTCCCAGCAGCCCCTTCTAAGTTTTTCTTTAAACCGGACAGTATTGTTCTATTAGCCACCTCAACTTGCCCATTGGCCTGTGGGTGGAAAGGTGAAGAAAAGCAGTGCTGAATACCCCTTGAGGCACAGAAGCTCTCCATCTCTCTATTATCAAACTGTGGCCCATTGTCTGTTGTTATCTTCTGGGGGACACCAAATCTGCAACATATGTTGGACAGAATGAATTTTATGACAGCTTTCGAGGCTGTCCCTGCCAAGGGAGCTGCTTCTACCCATTTTGAGAAGTAGTCAATGGCTACAATTATGGTCTTACGCCCTCCGGACGCCACAGGGAGAGGCCCAACCAAGTCCAATCCCCATCGAGCAAAAGGGATGGGCTCAGAAATTGATTCCAAAGGAATGGCTGGTACATGAATTTCATTGCTGTACCTCTGGCATGGGTCACACCTCCTTACCAGCTCCTTAGCATCTTTCATTATTGATGGCCAATAATATCCGGAGAGAAGCACTCTTCTTGTTAAAGCTCTAAATCCAAAATGGGCTGATCCCTCACCATCATGCAATTCGGAGAGAACCATTTGTGACTCATGATCCCCTAAACAGCGTATGAGAGGTTTGCTATAGGACTTTTTGTACAAGACTTCTCTAATCATAATGAAACCACAAGCCCTGTGTTTCAACGTTCTGGCTTGTGATTTATCCAAGGGCACGATGCCATCGGACAGATATTGTATAAGAGGAAACCTCCAGTCTTGTGGCCGGTTTACTTGTATTTCAAAGACTTCCTCTTTTTCACCTTCATCAAGTTGAATAGAAGGGCTTTCAAGCACATGGATCCATGGGTAGGACTCCGTATATGCTATCGTTGCCAATGAATCTGCTAACTCATTCTCTGCCCAGGGGATGTGCTCATAGACAACAGCTTTAAATTTCAACGCCTCATTTTTAAGGAGGAGCAAGTATTTGATCAATTGTTCTTTTCTAGCTTCTGATAGGCCCAAGGCATGGTGGACTAGCAACTGAGAATCACTTAGTAGTTTGACCCTTTTAGCTCCACAGATGTAGGCCAATTTCAACCCAGTTATAGCTGCTTCGTATTCGGACTCATTATTGGATGCCCTGAAAGCAAAACAAATAGCTTGGAACATGTTGTCCCCATAGGGGGAAGTAAGACATATTCCTGCCCCATATCCCATGGTACTGGATCCTCCGTCTGTTCGGACAATCCACACTTTTTTGTCTTTTGAATCAGCAGGTTGTTCTGAATCCCTATCAGAATGGAATTCGACCAGAAAATCAGCCACAGCTTGAGCTTTTACTGCTGTCCGAGGAGCAAAGTCTATGTCGAAGTCCCCCAACTCTACTGACCACTTCGTCATTCTGCTTGAAATGTCTGCTTTTTGAAGGACATTCTTTAAAGGGAAAGATGTCCGGACAACGATAGGATGAGCCTGAAAGTAAGGCCTCATCTTTCTTGCAGCTATCACCAAGGCCAATGCTAGTTTTTCAAGTTTCAAGTAACGCCTCTCAGCATCAATTAAGCTTTTGCTGATGTAGTACACTGGGTGAGGATACCCATCAACCTCCCTCACTAACACAGCACTGATGGCACAACTTGAAACAGCCAGATATACAAAGAGAGTCTCCCCATCGATTGGTTTGAACAAAGTCTTGGGAGAGGACAGATGCTTCTTGATTTCATTGAATTCCTCATCACACTGTGGTGTCCACTCAAACCCTTTGGCACCCTTCAAGGTTTGAAAGAATGGAGCACATCTGTCCGAAGACCTGGAGATGAACCTGTTCAAGGCCGCCAACCTCCCCGTTAACCGCTGTACTTCTTTAATGTTTCAAGGAGGCTCCATTTGAAACAAAGCACTGAGTTGGTCCGGGTCGGGCTGTATTCCATGCTCACTTATGATATACCCTAAGAACTTCCCGGACTGCACTCCGAACACACACTTCTCAGGGTTTAGCTTTAAATTTACTTTGGCCAAGTTGACAAAAGTCTCTTGGAGGTCGGACAAGTGCAACTGCTCATCCACGCTTTTCACCATCATATCGTCAATGTAAACCTCCATATTTCTTCCAATTTGATCAGAAAATGCCTTGTTGACTAACCTTTGATAAGTAGCCCCAGCATTTTTCAAGCCAAAGGGCATCACCTTGTAGCAGTGTAAACCTCTATCAGTGACAAAAGTGGTATGCTCTTGATCTTTTGGATCCACTTGGATCTGATTGTACCCGGAGAATGCATCCATGAAGGAGAGTAGCTTGTTCCCAGAAGTAGAATCTACTAACTGATCTATCCGGGGAACCGGATACAAGTCTTTTGGGCAAGCTCGATTGAGGTCTGTGAAGTCAATGCACATACGCCATTTACCATTCTTCTTTTTTACCAAGACAGGATTGACAGTCCACAAAGGGTACTGAGATTCTTTAATAGGCCCCATCTTTGTGAGTCTGTCAACCTCTTGTACAATGACATCAGCCTTTTCTTTTGAGAAAGCTCTCCTTTTTTGTACCACTGGTGCCACATCTCTCTGGACTGATAGGTGATGGGAAATCACCTCTGATGGAACTCCAGTAACATCAGCGTTGCACCAAGCAAAAACATGCTGATGGTCTTTTAAAAATTTCAACATCTCTTTTTTCAACATTGGTGGCATTCTGGACCCTATCTTGACATTTTTTCCCTCTTCCAAGCAGTGTGTTTCAACCTCCTCAATTGGAATCAACACTCCGGGGGTCTCTCTGGGGTCATCAATTTCACCCTGACCCCCAGAAAGGCCCTCAAACTGCTATTGGTCATTTATACGGACTGCCCCCAGCGTTCGTGGAGCCAAGGCAGTGGCATAGCATTCTCTTGCAACTTTTTGGCTGCTCCGGACAACCCCAACCTGCCCCTGAACAGCATATTTTAGACACTGATGGACTGTCGAAGCCACTGCATGCATCCTAGAGAGCCAAGATCTCCCTAGAATAGCATTGTAGCAAGTGGGACAATCCACCACAATAAAGAGTATTCTGACCGTTTTCTTGAAAGGGCCCCTGCCCAACAACACTTCTTCTTCAAACTCTCCGATTACATCGGCTGAGCTGCCTGTGAAGCCCACGATTGACCTGTCCGACTTCTGAATCACAGCTGGATTTTTCATTTTCTTGTAAGTGTCTAGGAAAAGGATATTGGCAGAACTCCCAGTATCTACCAGAATTCGCCTTATCTCATTGCCCCCTATAGATGCTCCTATGACAACAACATCCTCATGAGTGCCAGCAATATCTCTCAAATCATCCTCATCGAAAACTATGAATGGGAACGAGTTTGGAGATTGATAGGATGTCATGCCTCCTTCTAACTGGGAGGCCAAATTGTGAACATGCCTTTTTCTTGAAGAAGTAGTAGGAGCTGTCATAGTGTCCCCTCCGAAGATTGTCAGTGACTCGAAGAATTTAATGAGCTCGGAGACTGATCTAGAACGCTCCTCAATAGTACCCACTCTGTTTCTGGTTGGATCAGGATCCAAGTACTCAGACTCCACATCAAACCTTTCAACTATTACCATAGCCCCCTCCGGGGCAGCGTTGCTTGGACCAACCCTATGAGTGTTGTCAGGCCTGTTGCCTCCTCTCCTTTTAACGTATGCACCCAACTTCCCTCTTTCAATCAAGTTTTATACCTCTTGTTTCAACGCTATGCAATCATCGGTGGTATGGCCAATATCATTATGGTATTGGCAAAAGGAATTATTTCGATGTTCTCTGGGAGACTGCAAGGTTGCCGGTCTCCGGTAGTGTATTTCATCTTTTGTTTTATCGAAAATGGTTGCCACACTTTCTTTGAGCTCTGCGAACCACTCCGGTTGGACCCATGGTCCTCTTTTGTTTCTAGACTGTTGGCTTTGTGCAGGAGCAGATGGTTGAGACTGAGCTTTTCCCCTTCCATGCCCCTGTCCGGTTTCTCTTGCTTTGTTCCCGGATTGGTTTTGATTTGGAGTTGGTGCCACCGGGGTGGATCTCACCTGTCTGTGCACCCTGGTCTTTTTCGTTTCATCAACATTTATTTGCTTGCCAACTTGGTTCAGAAATCCTCCCCAGGTCATGGCTTTCTTCCTGGTCACCGAATCGGCCAGGTTGCCTGGGTTCAAACCTTGTCTCAATGATGCTATTGCTACCTGTTCAAAGCAATCAGCCAACCCATTTTTTGTGTTTACAAAGCGACTTATGTACTCCTTTAACGATTCGTTTGGTTCCTGGGCACAATGGATTATAGTATCTCCATTGCCCTTCAGCTCCTTACTCCCCACAAACTGCCTTCGAAAGGCCACCCAAAAAGTATCAAAGTCTTTAATACAACCCTGAGGCAGGCTGTTGTACCATTTCAGAGCACTCCCCGTAAAAGATTGGGAGAATGCCCTACAGAGTAGTTTATCATCATCATCAAAGTTCATCATGAAGTTCTTGAATTGCTCCAGATGATTGTCCGGATCAGTACTGCCATCATACTTCTCCATCTTAGTACTGTCAAACCTCTTAGGGAGGTTTCCAGACAGGATTTTAAAGGACAGTGGAGACTGCCTCCAATTCCTCCCACGACTGAACACGGTATCCTCATTAGGAGTTGCAAAGATACCTGGCTCATCGTGGAAAGCAAAAGGATCCATCAACATCTTGTCCGTATACCTCCGGTGGTGAGATGACCCTTTTCAAATATGCCTTTTCATTCTTCCATGGTGATCTCTTTTTCTGGAATACTTTTTAACTTGCTTTTGTTTCTTCTTGGTTCGTCCCTCATCACTGCTAGAGGACAAGGACTTTTCATTTCCCTCACTGCCCGAAGAGCTGTCCGAAGACTCTGAACTCGAGTCAGAACTCTCCACAGGCTTGGACCGGTGAGATTTTTTAGAGCTGGCATGCGTCTTCTTAGTGCTCACATGAGTTTTGGAAACCTCATGCTCTCTTGGGTTATCGGTATGGTGAGCAGCTGATGCCTTGGATTTCTCTTTCACACCCATCTTGGCTTTTTCAGCCCTCAGAGCTTCTATCTCAAGTTTTAACCTGTCGCGCTCTTGGACAGTATACTCATCGTTCTCTTCCACCACTTCGAGCAAAGCAGGTGGAAGCTCTGGATTATCCGGATTCATTCGGACAGAATTTCTTTACTTGGTTTCGAATACTTGATTCAGGCACCGTCGCCTCCCACTGTGGTCGCCAATCTGGTGAGGATAAAAGTAGCCTGAGGGTAGGCTGGTAATTTCAAGTGGAGTTTTAAGGCGGTGTAAGGGTGTTTCACGGTGGTGTGTGGGTGTTTAAGGGTGTTTCAAAGTGCTTTTAATGTGGAGAGAGAATTAAGCAGCTTGGCAGCAGTTAATTTTTCTTACCCATAGTTAATGCTGGTGGTTGGGTATTTATAGTGTGATATTTGGGCCCTTATGGGCTTTCGGGTCAAGTTTAATGGACTCGGGTCATGTTTAAAGACCCATGAGTTCTAAGCAGGAGGACAGGTAGCTTAGTCAAGAAGTGTTTAGGTTTTTTAGTACTTTAGTCATAGTCCGAACAGCCTTAGACTCACAGTGTTCGAAGTCAACTGTCCGGTTTAAATGTCCTGTCCGGTTTACGGAGAGATTTGCATTAGGCTGCCCTTCCGGGGAGCACTTCGAATTCGGACTCATCAATATTCACTTCCCAATTGAACTCAATACGGTGGAAGTGTTAGTCGTTTCACTAATGGGTATCTTTACATTTATGTTGGATCTAAGATTAACCCAAAGGCCTGTTAGGCAGCCCAATAGCAAGATTGACCCAAGATAATTCACTGCATCATCACTAACGGACTACTTACATGCAAAGGAATAAAAGAATAATAGTGTTATATTTCTAGTGTAATTTTCTGTACAAATACAAACCTTATCCTCTCAGTGTAATAATATATATAATGTAACCAGTAGAATACAAAATTACACTTTTAGAGAATTAAAAAGGCATTACAATTAATATAGCCTATTTCTCTCTTTTTCAAATCTCTAGCTTGGTATCAGAGTAGGTTTAGCCTTCAATGGCAAACATAGATTCTCCTTCCTTCAGCAGTGACTCATTAGGTAGTGTTCTTCCCAGAAACACATCCAGCACCAAGAAAGGTCTTCACCTACACACATTAAACAACAACAACATTAACAACATCAGGCTTGACAGAAATAATTACTTGTTATGGAGAACCATGGTGCTACCCATGGTTAAAGGGAACAAGCTAAGAGGTTTCATATCAGGGGGAAAACCCTACCCTCCTAGACTTATAACTGGCCCTGAAGGTATTGACATTGAAAACATAGAATATGAAGAGTATATAACAAATGATCAGCTCTTGTTGGGCTGGCTTTACTCCATAATGAGCCTTGAAGTACAACTCAACTCATGGAAAAATAGACCTCAAAGGATCTCTGGGAGGCTGCCAGCGAGCTGTCTGGTTCACAGACAAGGGCTAGAGTCACATACTACAAATCAGAGTTCCAACAAACTCGTAAATGAGCATCCAGTATGACTGATTATCTGAACAAGATGAAGTCTATATCAGATAATCTTATTTTAGCTGGTTGCGGGGTGTCTACGGATGATCTGATCACTCAGGTCCTTGCTAGCTTGGATTCTGAGTACACACCCATAGTTGTAAGATTAGCTGACAAAGAAACATTAAGTTGGGTGGATCTACAAACTAGTCTGCTCACCTTTGAAAGCAGACTAGATCATCTTGTTAATCTCCAAAACACAGTCACAAATCTCAACATAGCATTTGCTAACTTTTTTCATAAATAAGAAGTTAAACAACATCAGAATGTTAACAGTCCAAGAGGATTCTATGGTCAAAACAAAGGTTCAAACAAAAGCTTTCGTGGTAGATCTAATTACTCTAACAATACCGGAGGAAGGACATGCTACTACAAAGTTAGAGGGGCTCCCTTCTCTCAAAACAAGCCTACCTATCAAATATGCAATAGGTATGGACACACTGCACCTGTATGCTACTACAGAGATGACCCTTCATTAATGGTTACCACATCAAATGAACACCCTAAATCTAAAGGTGAACAAGGAACCTACATTGTTGTGCAAGATACTACAGGGGATGGTCCATGGTATGCTGACAGTGGTGCAAGACACCATGTCACAGGTAACCCTAGAATGCTGACACACAAGTCTGAGTACTCAGGTAATCATGGAATTTTAGTTGGAAATGGTGAGAAACTAGCTATCAAACATGTAGGAAACTTTACCTTACATTCTGACACTGCCAAACCTATCTTACTTCAAAATGTTTTACATGTACCTAAGATCAATAAGAATCTATTATCAATTTCTCAGTTCACTGACCATAATAATATATTTTATTAATTTCACAAGGGATTTTGTTTGGTGAAGGACAAGGACACATGGATTATACTGCTCAGAGGGACGTCTGATAATGGGTTGTACAAGATGCAAAGCTATCCTAAGTCACAAGTTTACCAGGTTTCATCCTTTGTGTCTCAAGTTAACTCTTCTAGTGTTCTAGCTAGTATTTTTTAAAATTCCCTAAAAGATGAATGACACAGGAAACTAGGCCATCAATCTCTTCATATTCCGTCTATTGTCCTGAAATCTTGTAATTTGAATGTTGTTTTAAAGAGTGAAATGAATTTATGTGAGGCTTTCCAGTTAGGCAAGTCTCATAACTTACCTTATCATGCATCTGACTCCTATGCAAGTTATGTATTGGATCTCATACACACTTATGTATGGGGTCCTTCACCTATTGTCTTTACAGAAGGTCATAAATATTATGTGTTTTTTCTTGATGATCATATTAGATTTACATGGATGTATCCTATAAAAGATAAAGGTCAGGTCTTTGATATCTTCAAAACATTTGAAATTATGATGGGAAAACAATTTGAAAGGTTAATTAAAGCCCTACATAGTGACTGGGATGGTGAGTATAGACCACTCATGTCTATGGCAAAAGAAGAAGATTTTGTGTTAAGGAGGTCTTGCCCTCACTCCTCAGCCCAGAATGGTAAGGCTGAGAGAAAACACAAGCATCTGGTTGAGACAGGATTGACTCTTTTGGCTTAGGCTGGTATCACATACAAATATTGGGTTCAGGCTTTTCAAACAACAATTTCTCTCATAAACAGACTGCCTACTCCTATTCTGTCTAATCAATCACCCTATGAAGTTTTACATCAAAGAACACCTAATTATCGTGTCCTAAAGACCTTTGGTTGTGCTTGTTATCCATGCCTGAGACCCTATCAGTCTCACAAATTTCAATTTTATTATACTAAATGTGTTTTCCTTGGATACAGCCAGCATCACAAGGGCTATACTTGTCTAAGTTCAGGTGGTAGGGTGTACATTTCTAAGAATATGGTTTTTAATGAACAAGAGTTCCCTTTTTTAACTGGTTTTCTAAATACTATAAGGTCTGAGTCTATACTAGTCAGCCCCCTAAGTGCTTGGTTTCCTACAATGCGTACAAAACTTGTGACTAGTGGTGTCTTACCATCCTCCACAGTCTGTTCAGATACATCCCTTGGTCAGTCTATATCTCCGCCTTCTATTTCTTCACAGTTAAAAACATTCATTCACCCCACAAACACTTACATCCCTTCATCAACCATCAATCCTAATACCATATCTAACTACTCCCCAATTTCACCTGACAGTCAGAATCCTATTGAGCCTTTATCAGCAACTAGTTACTCACAACCTTATCCCGCTATCTCTATCCAACTACCTTTACCCCAACCTATCCCTTAATCTAAAACATATCCAATGACAACTAGAGCTCAAGTTGGCACTCGCAAACCTAAGACACCCTATGTTGGTTCTCTCACCATCACCAACTTAAATACTATTGAATCTACTAAGTATTTAGATGCGTCAATTAATGACCTTTGGGTGCAAGCTATAAACACATAATATACTTCCTTCATGAACAACCATACATGGACACTTGTGCCATGGTCTCCTAAAATGAATGTGGTTAGGTGCAAGTGGGTTTACAAGTTGAAATAAAACTTGGATGGGTCTGTTTAGAGACACAAAGCAAAGTTAGTTGCGAAAGGGTTTCATCAAACCCTAGACATAGAATTTTCTGAAAGTTTTAGTCATGTTGTGAAGACTTCTACAGTAAGGCTCATCCTAGCTCTTGCAGTATCTAAAGAGTGGCAGGTTCGACAACTAGACATCAATAATGCATTATTTAATGCCTACCTAATTAAAGAGGTCTATATGGCTCAACCAGAGGGGTTTAGGGACTCTACGAACCCTACACATGTGTGTAAACTTCACAAAGCCCTTTATGGCTTAAAACAAGCTCCAAAAGCTTGGTACTAACGACTCAGAGACACTCTCCTAACTTGGGGCTTCAAAAACTCGAGAGCTGATTACTCTCTCTTGAACTATGTTTATAAGACCATTGTTCTACTGATTTTGGTGTATGTTGATGACATTTTGGTAACAGGGTCTCAACCAGACTACTTGTCTCAGTTTGTTCACATGCTCAATGCATCATTCTCTCTAAAGGACATGGGGACACTTCATCTATTCCTTGGAATAGAAGTTCACCGTGACCCAAATGGAATGTACCTTGATGAGTCCGAATTCTGCACGCTCCCCGGACAAGGACAGATCGGTCCAAGGCCTCCGGACCAGACATGTGACATGGACCGGACAGATTACTTTGAACACTATGACCATAGGACTATTCGAACTATGACAAAAGTACTAAAAAACCTAAACAATTCTTGACTAAGCTACTTGCTCTTCTACTTAGAGCTCATGGGTCTTTGAACATGACCCGGGTCCATTAAACATGACCCGAAAGCCCATAAGGGCCCAATCATCAGGGTATAAATACCCAACCACCTGCATTAAGTGTGGGTAATGAGAATTAACTGCTACCAAACTGCTTAATTATCTCTCTACTCTCTACTCTAAACACATAACACCCACACACTAACTTAAAACACCAACTGAAATTACTAGCCTACCCTCAGGAGATTATTATCCACACCAAATTGGCGACCACAGTGGGAGAAGAAGGTGCCTGAATCAAGCATTCAAAACCAGCTAAGAAAATCTGTCCGAATAAATCCGGACAATCCTGAGCTACCACCAGCTTTGCTCGAAGTGGTGGGAGAGAACGATGAATACACTGTCGAAGAGCGTGATAGGCTAAAGGGTGAAATAGAAGCTCTGAGGGCAGAAAAGGCCAAGATGGGCGTGAAAGAAAAATCCAAAGCATCGGTTTCTCATCACACCGATAACCCCAGAGAGCATGAGTCTTCGAAAACTCATGTGAGCACCAAAAAGACTCATGCCAGTTCTAAAAAGTCTCACCGGTCCAAGCCTGTGGAGAGTTCTGACTCAAGCTCAGAATCTTCTGATAGCTCTTCGGACGATGAAGGAGTTGAAAAATCTTTATCCTCAAGCAGCAATGAGGGTCGAACTAGAAAGAAACAAAGGCAGATCAAAAAGTATTCAAGAAAAAGGGATAGACATGGAAGAATGAAGAATAATATTGGAAAAGGGTCATCACACAGCCGGAGGCATGTGGACAAGATGCTGATGGATCCCTTCGCTTTCCACGATGAACCAGGTATCTTTGCAACTCCCAATGAGGATACTGTGTTCATTCGTGGAAGGATTTTGAGGCAATCTCCTTTGTCTTCTAAAATTCTGTCCGAAAACCTCCCCAAGAGGTTTGACAGCACCAAATAGAGAAGTACGATGGCAGTACTGATCCGGACAACCATCTGGAGCAATTTAAAAACTTCATGATGAACTTTGACGACGATGATAAACTACTTTGTAGGGCATTCTCCCAATCATTCACGGGGAGTGCTCTAAAATGGTACAACAGCCTGCCTCAGGGTTGTATTAAAGATTTCGATACTTTTTGGGTTGCCTTTCGAAGGTAGTTTGTAGGGAGTAAAGAGCTAAAGGGCAATGGAGACACAATAATCCATTGTGCCCAGGAACCAAATGAGTCCTTGAAAGAATACATAAGTCATTTTGTGAACACCAAGAATGGGTTGGCTGATTGCTTCGAACAAGTGGCAATAACATCCCTAAGGCAAGGTTTGAACCCAGGAAATCTAGCTGATTCAGTAACCAGAAGGAAGGCCATGACATGGGGAGGATTGTTGAATCAGGTTGGCAAACAGATAAATGTTGATGAAACAAAGAAAATCAGGGTGCACATGCAGGTAAGGTCTACCCCAGTGGCACCAAATCCCAATCAAAATCAGTCCGGGAACAAAGCAAGAGAGACCGGACAGAGGCATGGTAGGGCAAAAGCTCAGTCTCAGCTAGCTGCTCCTGCTCAGAGTCAGATATCCAGAAACAAAAGAGGGCCATGGGTCCAACCGGAGTGGTTTGCAGAGTTAAAATAAATTGTGGCCACTATCTTTGATAAAAGAAAAGATGAGGTGCATTACCGGAGACCGGCAACACTGCAGTCTCCCGGAGAGCATCGCAACAACTCTTTTTGCCAATATCACAATGATATTGGCCATACCACTGATGACTGCATAGCATTGAAACAAGAAGTTCAGAACTTGATTGAGAGGGGAAAGCTGGGAGCTTACGTTAAAAGAAGAGGAGGCAACAGGCCTGACAACACTCACCGGGTTGGTCCAAGTAATGCTGCTCCGGAGGGGGCCATGGTTATAGTTGAAAGGTTCGACGTGGAATCTGAATACTTGGATCCTGATCCAACTTGAAACAGAGTGGGTGCTATAGAGGAATGTTCTAGATTGGTCTCCGGGCTCATTAAGTTTTTCGAATCGCTTACAATTTTCGGAGGGGACACTATGACAGCTCCTACTGCTTCTTCGAGGAAGAGGCATGTTCATACTTTAGCCTCCCAGCTTGAAGGAGGCATGACATCCTATCAGTCACCAAACTCATTCCCCTTCATTGTTTTTTATGAAGATGATTTGAGAGACATTGCTGGCCCTCATAAGGATGCTGTTGTCATAGGAGCATCTATAGGGGGCAATAACATAAGACGAATCCTGGTGGATACAGGAAGCTCAGCCAATATCCTTTTCCTAACCACTTACAAGAAAATGAAAAATCCAGCTGTAATTCAGAATTCGGACAGGTCAATCGTGGGCTTCACAGGCAGCTCAGTAGATGTGATCGGAGAGTTTGAAGAAGAAGTGTTATTGGGCAAGGGCCCTTTCAAGAAAATGGTCAGAATACTCTTTATTGTGGTGGATTGTCCCACTTGCTATAATGCTATTCTAGGGAGGTCTTGGCTCTCTAGGATGCATGCAGTGGCTTCAACAGTCCATCAGTGCTTAAAATATACTGTTCAGGGACAGGTTGGAATCGTTCGGAGCAGCCAAAAGATTGCAAGGGAATGTTATGCCACTGCCCTAGCTCCCCGAACGCTGGGGGCAGTCCGTAATAATGAACAATAGCAGTTTGAGGGCCTTTCTGGGGGCGAGGGTGAAATTGATGACCCCAGAGAGACCCCTGGAGTATTGATACCGATCGAAGAGGTAGAGACACAATGTTTGGAAGATGGAAAAAGTGTCAAGATAGGGTCTAAGATGCCACCTGTGTTGAAAGATGAAATGTTGAAGTTTTTGAAGAACCATCAGCACGTTTTTGCTTGGTGCAATGCTGATGTTACTGGAGTCCCATCAGAAGTGATATCACATCACCTATCTGTCCGGAGAGACGTAGCACCAGTGGTTCAAAAAAGAAGAGCTTTTTCTAAAGAAAAGGCTGATGTCATTGTGCAAGAAGTTGACAGGCTCACAAAGATGGGGCACATTAAGGAGTCTCAATACCCTTTGTGGACTACTAACCCGGTCTTGGTTAAAAAGAAAAATGGCAAGTGGCGCATGTGCATTGACTTCACAGATCTCAATAGAGCTTGCCCAAAAGATTTGCATCCGGTCCCTCGGTTTGATCAGTTAGTAGACTCTACTTCAGGGAACAAGCTGCTTTCCTTTATGGATGCCTTCTCCGGATACAATCAGATTCAAGTGGATCCACAGGATCAAGAGCATACCATATTTGTCACTGACAGGGGTCTTCATTGCTACAAGGTGATGCCATTTGGTTTAAAAAATGCTGGGGCTACTTATCAGAGATTAGTAAACAAGGAATTTGCTGATCAGATTGGAAGAAATATGGAAGTATACATTGATGACATGATGGTAAAGAGTGTGGATGAGCAGTTACACTTGTCCGATCTCCAAGAAACTTTTGCCAACTTGGTAAAAGTAAATTTGAAATTAAACCCTGAAAAATGTGTGTTCGGAGTACAGTCCGGGAAGTTTCTAGGCTATATCATAAGTGAGCATGGAATACAACCCGATCCAGACCAGCTCAATGCTCTATTCCAAATGGAGTCTCCTCGAAATATTAAAGAAGTACAGCGATTAACGGGGAGATTAGCTGCCTTAAACAGATTTATCTCAAGGTCTTCGGACAGGTGTGATCCTTTCTTTCAAACTTTGAAGGGTGCAAAAGGGTTCGATTGGACCCCACAGTGTGATGAAGCTTTCAATGAGATCAAGAAACACCTGTCCTCCCCCAAAACTTTGTTTAAGCCAGTTAATGGGGAGACGATCTTCGTATATTTGACAGTTTCAAGTTGTGCCATCAGTGTTGTGTTGGTAAGAGAGGTCGATGGTCATCCTCATCGAGTGTACTATATCAGCAAGAGCTTGATAGATGCAGAAAGGCGTTACTTGAAACTTGAAAAATTGGCATTAACCCTGGTAATAGCTGCAAGGAAGATTAGGCCTTATTTCCAAGCTCATCCTATCATCGTCCGGACATTTTTTCCACTGAAGAATGTCCTTCAAAAAGTAGATATTTCGAGCAGGATGACTAAGTGGTCAGTAGAGTTGGGAGACTTCGACATAGACTTTGCTCCCCGAACAGCAGTCAAAGCCCAAGCTGTAGCTGATTTTCTGGTTGAATTCCACTCCGACAGGGATTCAGAGCAAACTACTGATATAAAAGATAAAAAGGTATGGGTCGTCCGAACAGATGGTGGATCTAGCACTATGGGATGTGGTGCAGGGGTATGTTTAACTTCCCCATATGGAGACAAGATGTACCATGCTATTTGTTTTACTTTCAGGGCATCTAATAACGATTCTGAATACGAAGCAGCTATAGCTGGGTTAAAGTTAGCCTACATTTGTGGGGCTAAGAGGGTCAAGCTGTTAAGTGACTCCCAACTGCTTATCCACCATGCCCAGGGCCAATCTGAGGCTAAGAAGGAGCAACTTGTGAAGTATTTACTTCTCCTAAAAAATGAAGCACTTAAGTTTAAAAGTATTGTCTATGAGCACATTCCCCGGACAGAAAATGAGCTAGCAGACTCATTGGCAACCATAGCATATACGGAGTCATATCCATGGATCCATGTGCTCGAAAGCCCCTCCATTCAACTCAGTAAGGGTAAATAAGAAGAAGTTTTTGAAGTACAAGCAAAACAACCTCAAGACTGGAGGTTTCCTCTCCTGCAATATCTCTCCGATGGTGTCGTGCCTCAGGATAATTTACTAGCCAGAACATTGAAATACAAGGCTCGTGGTTTCATCATATTGAGAGAAGTGTTGTACAAAAAATCCTACAGTAAACCTCTCCTGCGTTGTTTAGGGGATGAAGAGTCACAAGTGGTTCTCTCCGAATTGCACGATGGTGATGGATCAGCCCATTGTGGGTTTAGAGCTTTAACAAGAAGAGTTTTACTCTCCGGTTACTATTGGCCATCAATCATGAAAGATGCTAAGGAATTGGTAAGAAGGTGTGACCCATGCCAGAGGTACAGCAATGAAATTCATGTACCAGCCATTCCTATAAAGTCAATTTCTGAGCCCATTCCTTTTGCTCGATGGGGATTGGATTTAGTAGGGCCTCTCCCTGTGGCGTCCGGAGGGCACAAAACTATAATTGTGGCCATAGACTACTTCTCGAAGTGGATAGAAGCAGCCCCTCTAGCAGGGACAACATCAAAAGCTGTTATAAAATTCATTCTATCCAACATATGTTGCAGATTTGGTGTCCCACAGAAAATAACAACAGACAATGGGCCACAGTTCGACAATAGAGAAATGGAGAGCTTCTGTGCCTCAAGGGGTATACAGCATTGTTTTTCTTCACCTTTCCACCCACAAGCAAATGGGCAAGTTGAAGTGGCTAATAGAACTATACTGTCCTGTTTAAAGAAGAATTTGGAAGGGGCTGGTGGGAAGTGGCCTAGTTATTTACAAGAGGTCTTGTGGGCCTACCGGACAACACCTGGGGCTGCAACACAAGAATCACCCTTTGCCTTGGTCTATGGGATGGATGCAGTAGCTCCCATAGAAGAAACTCTCCCCTCCTTTCGTGTTCACATCTTCTCCGAACATACTAATGAGGTGGCAATCAGAGGTCAACTTGATTTGATAGAAGAAAGATGGGTTAAAGCTCACCTCAGAGTTGCACACTATCAGGGCTTGATGAGAAGCAGATTTACTTCCAAAGTTAAAAGAAGAGATTTCCAACCAGGGGACAAAGTATTAAGGAAGGTCTTTTTACACACTAAAGAAAAGCTCTTCGGAAAGCTGGCCCCAACTTGGGAGGGTCCGTATATGGTTGTTGAAAGAATTAAGCCTGGAACTTATTGGTTGGAAGACAAAGATGGCAGAGTTCTAACTCATCCTTGGAATATCGAGCATCTCCGGATGTACTTGGAATAGCACTTGTGTAAATATTTACTTGTTTAAACATCCATGTAAATATTTGGGGGCATACTCTTTCCTCCCTGGTGGCACGGGGAGGTTTTAATGAGGTGTCCGGGCGGTTGAATAAAATTTGATGCCTTCTTAAAAAAAAATTAAGTGTTTTTAAAGTTTTGTCCCTTGTCTTACTATCCGGATTAAAATAACTAAGGGATATTTAAACTATAGCCAGAGAACTTAAACACTCTCACTATGAAACAACTAAAGGCTATTTAAACTCTGGCTATCAAAATTAGAACAAACAAATGAAAGAAGATGATGGTTGCACAGAACAGAGATATTCATTGAAATAAATAACTTAAACTTGCCTTGGCCTTCCAAGGACTTTTAAATGGTCAAAGTACAACACAAAAAACCTATCCGGTCGGATACCGGAAACCATTACAAAAAGAGTGCCTTGGCCTTCCAAGGACTTTAGTCTGAATAAAAAATAAACAAAGTGGATCGTAAGTTAAGGTTGAGCCTTTGAAGATGGCTCACCTTCATCTACCTTCTTGCCCTTAGAGTTGCCTTTCCCTTCGTCTACCTTCTTGCCTTTGGGACCGTCTTTCTCTTTATCTGGGCTCTCCCCAGTATGTTCTTCATCACCCGAGGAGTCACTAGAGTAGCCATACTTGTCGCCTTCGGCCATCGTGTGGTATGGGAGGTCTTCAGGCTCAACATAAAGCCATAAGTCCCCTAGGTTCCTCTGTGGAAACTTTTCATGGAAAAGTAGAACCATCTCAGACCTCACCTTCTCAAGCAATTGCTCTTCGCTTTTAATCATCTGGTTGGCATAGGCATTGATCTTGGCTTGGATCGTAGCCTCTTGATCCCTTAACAAAGTGGTTTTCTCCTCGGCAGCCTTGGATGCTGCATTCTCAAGAGAAATCTTGTCAGTAGTTAGGTTGGTGATGATTTTATCCTTTGCATTGGTCTTTTCCTGTGAGGCAGTAAGGTCCTTCTCAGCACCGGACAGCTTCTCCCGGAGGGCTTTAATGGTTTCCTCTAGAGTGGTGACTTTTGTGGTGATTTCCTGTTGATTTCTCTTCAACTCCTCGTTTGCTTCTTTTAGCATGTCAGCGTTGGAGGTGGCAGTGCGAAGGTCTTCGGACAGCTTCTCCTTCTCAGACTTAAGGTTTTTGATGATGTCTGCTTGACCCCGAACTTGTCTCTCCAACGTAAGTACCGGCTGCACATTGCTTAGCAATGAGTGGGCTATGGTATCCTTTTCACTAGAGACAATAAAAGTCTTACCATTGAAGTTGACCGTGTTGGAGCTGCTCGGAGGAATGTAAGGCCCTGCGAAGTTGTCTCTGGGGAGGTTGAGAAAGTATTCACCAAGCTCACCAAGACCGGTGATGCCGACTCCATCAATGTTGAGATCTCCTCCCTCAACCTCATCGGTATGAAAGTCCCTTGGGATCTCTTCGGCATGCGTTGGGTCAGAAGGGTCAGCCTGGAAAGAAGGCTCCGGATCCCGGAGAGCAAGCTCATCTCCCTTAGAAGTCTTTTTCTTCTTGGCTACCCAGTCTGCGCCTTCGCTCCCCTGTTTGTGATTCCTCTTGGAAGCCCTTGGAGGTTTTGGGAGATCTGCTTCCTGCCTTTCGGTCTCTTGCTCCACCACTTGCAAGAGAGCAGCATCGATTTGGCTCTGGGCCGGCCCCTCCGGGACTGTTGGAGCATCATTCTCAGCATCAGCATGGTTGGCATCAGCCACCACCCTTTTTCCCTTCTTCTTCTTGCCCTTCATCTTGCTCGGGGCTTTGGCCCGGCCTGACAGGAAGAGTGTCCTATCTGGTTCATTGGTCCTCCTGATCACAACGTCTGGAGAAGGTTGGGTGGAGAGCTCCTCCCAGGTCAAGTCTCTCCGACCTGTGGTGTTCCACAGGTGAGACCTTGCCAAATTTCCACTGGTGAAAGCATCGTGGAATCGGTTGCCCCAATTTTCAGCAGCCCAGGCATTAATCTTGCCACAAGTTACCTGTCAGGCTTTCTGATAATCGATGAACTCCTTGGGTAACACTGCCAAGGCAAAAGTGAGACCCATTAGTTCGAACTGCATTAGATAAGAAAGGGAGAAACAAGAAATATATAATAAATAAAGTAGGAGACTTACAATCACTCCTCCACCTGCTTCTGAGGAGACTTGGGTTCTCTCCGGCTTTTATCTTCCTGCCATTCTCCTATGCACCACTGACAAAAAGGAACTGAGTCCTCCAATTCCTCTCTGCCTCCAGCAAATCATCCACCGCCTTAAAGTTGTCCCCCATGTTAAAGTGGTAGAAGGGGATGCGGGGGTTCTACACAGGCTAGCCACTGCAGCAAACTCCTCCATGGGCAGGGGGATCCCGGACAGCCTTGATGCCATGATGCATGACATAAGGGTATATCAAGCGTTGGGGCTCAGCTGGCTCGGACAGAGTTTGATCAGATGGAAATATCTGACAATCTCTGGGTCAAGTGGGAACCTGAGCCCCCAGTTGAACAGCTCCGTGAACATCACCACTTCACTCAATTTGCAGTCCATGGGGGTCTCCGGATGGATAGGGATCCTGATCTTTACGTTTTCTGGAATGCCCCATTTCGAACGCATCCTGCCCAACTCAGCAGTATGGATGAATGCATAGTTGATTTTTTGTAGGGAGAGGAGATACTTAACGCTGACCTTGTGAAAACAAGGCCTTACTTTTCCTTCTAGGCTCTCCGGCAGATCCGGATGCCTTAAGTACAGCTTCTCCTTGCCCTTGTCCTTCTTGGCAACTATTTCTTTGCTAGTCTGACCGGAGGGCTCAGACTCAAAGGGGGCTTCTTTAACAGAGTCTTCCATCACTTCCTCCATGATTGTTGAAGGGATTTCAGTAGTTGTAGTTGGAGGAGGGTTCAAACTTGATTCAGCCTTATCTCCGGACTGATGGGACTCAGTGCCTGTTTGACTTCTGCTCTCCGGTAGAGTGTTTGGAACAGACGTTTCTGGTTGAAGAATTGGATTGGACCCCTCCGGTCCGGACAGCCTGTCCATAGGAGCTTTAATTGGCACCTCTGATCCGGTGCTGCTATCCTTTGCCCCCGATCTTGAGGGAGTATTTTTAGTCCCCTGGCCTTTAACCAGCTGGCCTGTCCTCCTGACAATCAACTTCTCTGGAGAGTGCTCTGTATCCGATCCCATTGCAATAAAGGGAGAGGGTTTTCTAAAGCTAGTGGCTGTAACTCCTGGCTCGACAGTAGGCACCGATTCCTGAACTGAGAAACCAGAAATTATGGGGGAGAGGGTGGTTTGAAATAACTTTCTGGGTTTAGTACCTTTGGAAGAGGACGAACCTCGATCTGACTCAGATGTAGAAGCGATGGGTCTGTCGACAGGCGAGGCAGGTAACCCTGCAGCAATCCGTCTTTCTCTTTCGACTTTTTAAGCCTTCTCTAACTCGGAAAGGTTGAGCCACCCGCCTTTGACAAGAGCGTTCCTCGTTGTAAACATAAACTGTTGAACTAAGTTTTTTGCTTCAGAGAGAGAAAGCTTTGAGAGTTTTTACAGAGGTAAGTTTGAAGGAGATGGTAAAACAGTAGAAATGAATCTGTATTTATAGTAAATCTGAAAAAGAAGTTGATTCCTAGGAGAATTCGAAAAGTTTGGCAATGATTAAAAAGACGGCGCTGATGTCACCACCTGTAATTAAAGAGGTTGCTTTTCGAAGAAGGTGGGTTCGAAATTCAAGGTGAAAAAACGGCTGAAGCAACCAATCAGAGAACGACACGTGTCTCACGAACTCTGGCAAAAACCGTTTTGAATTCGTGAAGCTTTATCTGTCCGGATAACCCCATAGACCTGTCCGGATTAAGACTACCCCTGACGTCGGACTGTTTTTCAGGTCTTTGGCAAGAATATTTGCACAAACACCTAAAAAAGGGGCTCCTGATGAGTCCGAATTCTGCACGCTCCCCGGACAAGGACAGATCGGTCCAAGGCCTCCGGACCGGACATGTGACATGGACCGGACAGATTACTTTGAACACTATGACCATAGGACTGTTCGAACTATGACAAAAGTACTAAAAAACCTAAACACTTCTTGACTAAGCTACTTGCTCTTCTACTTAGAGCTCATGGGTCTTTGAACATGACCCGGGTCCATTAAACATGATCCGAAAGCCCATAAGGGCCCAATCATCAGGGTATAAATACCCAACCACCTGCATTAAGTGTGGGTAATGAGAATTAACTGCTACCAAGCTGCTTAATTATCTCTCTACTCTCTACTCTAAACACATAACACCCACACACTACCTTAAAACACCAACTGAAATTACTAGCCTACCCTCAGGCGATTATTATCCACACCATACCTAACACAACAGAAGTATATTCAGAACTTACTTGCTTCCAGGGATTATCCTCCTTCAAGCCATGTCCAACACCCATGGTTGTAAGCACCCATCTCTCCAACACTCTGGTTGTCCACTAGTTGATCTTACAAAGTACAAAAGCCTTTTGGGCGTTTTTCAATACCTAGCACACACCAGAACTGATATAGTATTCGCTGTGAATAAACTCAGCCAATACCAACAGAGTCCAACCACGGTTCACTGGTAAAGATTAAAGCGTATATTAAGGTACTTATCTGGCACTATTTGGCTAGGGCTTCACATCAAGCCAAGCTGCTATCTTCAACTTCATGGTTTCTCTAATGCAGAATGGGCTTCGTCACCAGATGACGGACGGAGCGTGGGGCCTACTGTGTGTATCTTGACAACTCTCTCATCTCCTGGTCTTCCAAAAAGCAGAACATTGTCGCCAGATCTTCAACATAGTCTGAATGCACAGCACTGGCTAATCTCTCATCAAAACTCCTCTGGCTTCGCTCGCTCTTAACTGAGATTCAAGTACCAATTACACCCCATCTGTCATCTGGTGTGACAATCTTGGTGTGACAATATTGGTGTCAATTCTCTCGTCTACAATCCGGTCTTCCATGCTCGCACCAAGCACATAGAACTCGACGTTCACTTCATATGGGACCAAGCCTTTCAAGGTTCTTTACAAATTCGATATGTTCCATCTCAAGATCAGATTGGAGATTGTCTCACCAAACCTTTAACCTCCTCTCGATTCTCTTTTTTACGCGACAAACTCGGTCTCAATAATTCGCCTCTTCGTTTGAAGGGGGATGTGAAGGATAACTCGAGTCACCTTCCTAGTATCAACACCGAAGATTGAACGCGACTGATTCAACAGTCGTGAAGCAAGGACATGAAGTGAATCTACTAGGGTTTGAAGTATCCCAATAAATTCACTTCCCAATTGAACTCAATACGGTGGAAGTGTTAGTGAGTCACTAATGGGTATCTTTACATTTATGTTGGATCCAAGATTGACCGGAAGACCTGTTAGGCAGCCGAAAATCAAGACTGACCCAAGAGAAGTCACTACCTCATCACTAACGGACTACTCACGTGCAAAAAGATAAAAGAATAATAGTACTATATTGCTAGCTGTAATTTTCTGTACAAATAACAAATCTTATCCTCTCCGTGTAACAATATATATAATGTAACCAGTAGAATACAAAAATACACTTTTAGAGAATTAAAAAATTATTACAATTAATATAACCTATTTCTCTCTTTTCTAAATCTTTAGCTTTAGAGTAACTCGAACTCATGACTTTAATCACAAGCATACTGCCCACCCATTTGTGATAACATTGGCCAATGGCCGACCTCAGTCCCGCTGGTGTTATGGCATTCCCATCAAACGCTTCTGCCGTCTTCACTAGAAACTTTTAAATGGCGAAGAAGAGGCTGCTCGGAAGAACAAACCACTGCCATAAGACAAGCACTAAGAGCACAAAGATCTACGAACTGTGATAGCCACCTGTTGTCGGAATACCGTACAATCTAATCGTAGAGAAATATGCAGGAACCTTGATGTTACCGCCCGCACTAGCTGAAGAACGTAACCACCAATGCTACACCGAATCAGTGAAAAAAAGATTATATTTAGTTGAACATGCCATCACGAACGCGGAATATCCTGAGCAGAGACACCCATACCCATCGCCACCATCATAACCACTGGATATCGCCTCGAGCACAAATCTCGCCAGAACGAGACATTCCAACAACATCGTTGGAATCTGCCCCAACCATCTTTGTTATCGACTTCACCATTCAAATTTGAACCCTCGTATTTTTTGAGAGAATCCAATATCGCTTTCGTACGAATGCATCTCAAGAATCACTCTGGTGCCTATCTGCATCAGCAACACCAAAAGCATGCGGTGCAATAAGCTCCAATGTCTTTCTTTTGTGCCTTCATGCAGAATTTACAACACCAGCAGCTTCTCGGACGCAAAGACGTGGATTTTAATATCACCGACTCGTTTATATATTTACCAGGACACGATCCACACTCCGTAAAGCAAAGTTTTCTAAATCAATATTTTATTTATGAACTTCTTCAACTGTCAGTGACAATACACATAGATTAAGGACAGTATCGTGGTATGGACAAGGACAAGACACTAGTGCTTCCAATGTTCATCGGATGCTACTACTTGACTGAAAAATCTTCCCTCAAGGCCGTGATATAGCACCAACCGCTCGCACCGCTTACCACCAACGCGTCGGAAACACATACAAATGGAGTATAGTAAAGGCCACCACACCCGTATCCACCTACAAACAAGACCTAAAAAACCTCTGAATCCATGTCCCATTGGAAGTTTTTGTGAATGGTTTGTGATATGATGTACACAACAATCGTCAATGCCCCAAACCCAGGCGTTTGTTCATGAAAAGCAAGTATCCGTGGAAGCATTGTTCATTGAAAGCTGAAGATACATCACCATCTTAATAGATACCGTCAGCACCATAACACCGACTCTGAACAAGAAATTATTTTTGCACAGGAAGATCTGCTTAAGGAATGGTAGTAAAAATTCGACCGGGATCGCGTTGTTTGCAACCACATAATCAATACCTCTAACTTATACTTGAAGTCAGATTTGTGGAAAACTCTACGCCTACCAGAAGGTATATATAGAGCAATGTTCTTGATGTCTGCACGACAATGTCTCATGGACTTCTCTTCCACCGACGAAGCAGGCGCCGAATTTCTCCGTTGCTAGAGCTGGCAGCGCATTGAGCCAACACTTCATGCTCTCCACAACAATCCCTTCACGGCGCGTCTACAGCATGACCCGAGCGCGTCATGTCTCTCTGACCCGACATCATAGTTGGGTGACGCTTGACTCAATCTTCACTCCTGTGTCCAGTTGCTTATCTGAGCCTATGAACTCGACATTGCCTTTTCTAGCACGGACCGAATATTCAAATTATCTTAATCACAGCCAGTATTAAATTAAAATATTATCTAACATTATAAATAAGTAATCCTAATAAAAAAATATGGGAAATTATCCCTAACACTATCGTCTTTCAGCTGATTATGCTACTCCTGCAACAACAATTTTCTTTTTTTTTCTCTTAGGTTATGAATGGGCCCATCGTTGTATGTAAAGCGAGGTACTACCACAGAACATTATCTTGCAACAATTACACAGTGACAATGAGGACACAAATTGAGGTGAAGTCATTCGTCACGTGGTCTCCATAATATGGAGTAAATAAACTTCATCTTCATGTTTGAAAAAGCTATAGGCCAAGTTCCATCTCCGTGGTCAAACGACTTCCGTCTCTAGGCAAACATGCTTTAAGCTTAGTGATTTCTATGATGTGCGTCAAGTGATCTCTATGATGTGCGTCAAGTGATCTCCATTATATACACCAAATCATCTTTCTGGTAGCAAATACTGTAAGCCAAAAGATCTGCATCCCCACGATAGAAAGGGCTATAAGCAAAGCGATCTCCATTTACATAATAAAAAACGTTGTAGGCTAAACAATCTCCATCTCCATTTCAGATTCGTTTTAAGCTTAGTTATCTCCATGGTATACACTAAGTGATCTCCATATCCATGCTACGAATATGGTGTTTGTTATTATTTCTCTCTCCTTACAAAATGTGAATGGGCCTATAACCACGTTTACGGGCTACATAAAGGGCCATACTGAGCTCGAACCAATTCAGTCCAATAATACGAACGAGCTAATTAGTCACGCCCACAAAGGCTACTTAAGGGGCCATAATGAGTCCAATACGTTGTACTAGCATTAATAAGCGAACTCGTAATAAACCAAGCCTATAAAAGGTCGTGCAATAGGTCGAATGGGTCACTCCCGTGAATAAGCCAATTGGTATGCCTTACCAGAGCTACGCGACGGAACTTACTGAGCCCGGTTTTGTAAGGACAAACCAAGGCACCAAATGTATAACAAAAATATAATAATTTCCAATTCGCCTCACAAGAGATAAGTCGACCAAATCACTTAAAAGAGCCACAAGGTCTACTTCTGGTCATCATTACATAGCAACCCATACGACAAGAAAAACAAACACCACTTTGTTGCTTACATGCTTACCATCTACACAGAGTCACCTACGACATTCGGTAAATTCTCTAACACAAGATTCACGACATCTACAACGTAACATACTCAAACAAAACAAGTACAACTATATATAATTTTCACTTTATCCTTCAGCAAAGACTAGGTGGGCACTTATCCATTTCCAACAAAGGCTCAAAGCATGCCGAAGAAACACGTAATATTCAGCAGACTACTAATTGTTAGGTGTACTCTTTTCCTTTAGCAAAATAAAGTTTTTTATCCTCAATGGAGGTTTTGGTTGACAAAGGTTTTTAACGAGACAAGAATAATTAAGTACAAACCAAGTTGGAGACGTGTCCAATAACAGTCCGGCTAGGAAAATCAATATAACCAAACCCTAATACTTTCGAAGTCTAGCTGACATAGCTGGCATAGTCTCTCCGGCATGATCAACGAAGCCTCAACAGAAAAGATAAATGAACAGAGCTACGACAGTTATAAATAAAAAAACAAGCTCTCTCAAATGTGAAGAAGATCAAGAATATAACATTATCCGGATATTATGTGTGACAATTGTATGTATAATCCTTAAGTTTCACTACATTCCAACTCAAGGAATAGGGGGACTCCTCATAAGGAAATATTATGTTTATAATATTCGAATAATAATAAAATGTATTTATAATTTAATTAGACTTTATAGTATTGTCCATTTATTATTTATATTCAGTAACAGATATAATACATAAAGATAGACAAAATTCTTGTATAACTCTTATAAATAGGAGTTGAGCTCTAAATGTAAAGGCATTAGAATATATGTAATAATTATTATTACATGTTTTTCTTTGTTTTTCTTTTTTTTTCTATCCTTATTAATAAGAAACCAGAAGAAACTATTAACATTCATCCAAAAATACTTACTTTAAAAAATGATATTAGTCTGAAAGTTCAAAAGACTCAATCTAAGACTTCAACAATGAATGGTTCATCATTTTTGAGACCTATCTAATCACAAAAACACAACAACACAGAGATCCCAAAGGCCACTATCAATAAAGCTGAAAAACCTATTGATGTATGCATTGATAACATTCATAATATTTTAGCATTGGAAACAGATTCACTAGAGAAAATAAACAAATAAATAATTAAGGCTTTGCAAACCATAGAGTTAAGAAATATCTTCACCTCAACAAATGATTTTGATAACCTGGACACTAAATCAAACTCACCTAAACCATCAACAACTGACAGCTGATCATTAGTAAACTAACTAAAAGTCTACATTGAAAAAAAGTTTTAGTAAAAAGATTAAGAAGACTAAGATTAAACCAATTAAAGGTTCCCTCAATACCAACGCATTTTATCTTAAAGAGCCATTTCAGACCTTATAATACAATCTCTAAATGAAAATTACAATATTAAACTGGAATGTTCATGGTGTTGGTAACAAAAGAAAAACCATAAGAATAAAATGAATTATTAAGGCTGAAAATGTGGACTTCGTTGTTATTCAGGAGCCAACGATATTTGTGGACAAGTTTGAAAAGGTTACAAGGATGTTAGCTTCTAATTTGGCTCTGCCAATACAAGTAATAAAATTTGGATAATATGGAAGGATGAATTTCAGGTGGACATCTTATTCAACCATGAACAATTCATGCATATAAAAGTTATGCACTTTTCCCTCAACAAGGACTTCATGGTCACTGTTATTTATTATAAACGAATGAGATCTCAAAAATTGGATTTTTTAAAATAACCTAAGAGAATTAGCTAATAGTATTAAGGAATGGTTAGTCATGGGTGACTTTAATGTCATCTCAAATTCTGAAGAGCAACTTTCCTGCTCCACTATTTATCTTTAAAGTTTAGATGAATCTAATAAGACTATCTTAGACTGTCAGCTAGAAGATGTTGGTTATTCTTGCTTAAATTCACCTGGTCCAACAATACATAATGGAACGATGTGACATGGCCTTAAACAATGCTCTTTGGAGAGACTATTTTAATATCACAACAGTTAACATCTGGTAAGAACTGACTCAGATTATACCCTCGGTGTGTATATCTATCTCAACTATTCAAGACAAACCAAAATCTTCATTTAAGTTCATATATATGTGGACCTTACACCCTGACTTTTAAAAAACAAGTTGAACTAAACTCGCAAGAAAACGTAACTGCCCTTTATTTAAATTATATGGTCCAAACTTAACAGATTGAAATACAAACTAAAACCATGGAATTGGAAGGTTTTTGGAAACATTTATAATGATATTTCCCAAACCAAAAAAGAAGTTAAGTATTTAAAAAAATATTTTGAGGAATCAAAGAGTAATGTTGACAAAATCAAACTTTAAAAAGTTCAAGCAAGTAACTTACCTTAACTTTTAACTAGGGAAGAATTATTTTGGGACACAAAAGTTTCACAAATTGTTATAAGAATAGTGATGGAAATTTCTCAAGTTTTAATTATTATGTTAAAAAAAATAGGATTCATAAAATTTGAAATAGTGACTCATGACTGATTTTATATTATATTTTTGAAAAAATAATTTTATTTATGTTTTTCTTGTTTTTCATATTTCAAATATTTTGTTAATAAATATTTAAACATCTCCCATTCAATAAAAAGACTAAAATTTGCAAACCATGACGGAATTTAAACTGGACGGGTCATCCGGCTACTTGGGTTTGACCCGGAAAATGTATAATTGAATCACTTTCTTCATCCTCAAATGACAAAGATCAGAACATCTTTTATCACCGAACTTGATTATCCTGAGAACAATAATCTACCTGGTAATAAGATCCTTAAATTGGAGCAACAATCTAATTCGTCAAGTGCAATAATATTATCTTTCATGTCCAAAACTATCAAACTTCACTCTAGTAAAAAAAAATTGCATTACAGCTATAAGAGTACGATGATATATAGATATACTATAACACAAAATTCAGAAACTTATTTCTTTCAAGATAAATAGCATAAAAAAAATCAAAGTAAGGAAGAAAAAAAACACCTTACATTTCTTTCAAGTCTTTCTATTCGGCTCGAAGACGTACTTCTTGATCGAATCTTTAATCGACAATAACACCGGAAACTCTTGTTTCATTTTCGCAGCATCCAGTTCATTATTACTCCTCGGCGCGACTATCACTTTCGATTGTTCTTCTAAATCGAAATTCACCCATTTGAAGTCCGGGTCGATATAAACTTTATACATCTCTAGAATTTCGTTATGGCTTATAACGCCCGGGTTCGTGAAATTCCATATTCCTTTGTAATTTCTCTTTGCCATCTCGATTGAGATCGGTAACAATTCGTCTAATACTGTCATGCTGTTGGGTATGTTCACGACTTTGTCGTATCGCGAGATTTTCGTGATGAAGTTTCTCGGGTTGGTGAGATCGGACGAGATGGGCATTCTCACTCTTAATGTACATACATTTTCGTATTCTTGTAGAAGTTCCTCGACCTGAAATATAAAACATAGGTATTGAATTAGTGTTATGTGTTCCAATGCATAAAAATATAAGGATCATGACTTAGTTTTATAGTGAATATTGTCAAGAATACACGTGAATTAGGTCTCATTGCTAATATGATATTATCGTATTAGCATGGATCTGAATCACGTGTACTCTAAAAAAAGATGAGATATTTAATTCGCTTGTCTATTGTATTGTATATTTTAGAGAGGTTTTAACTCGTTCTGGACTATCGTATTTGGTGACAGATAGTCCATGGACTTTCAAAAGTCTGTTCGTAGTTTTTGGACTATCCAATTTGGATAAAGTTAATCCATTTGCATGCGTTGACTATCAATTTTTGTGACAGATAGTCTCTCTTTAATAAACATGTGCATGAGACTAACTATATCCAAACATAGTCCAGGGACTACCAACAGACTTTTGAAAGTCCATGGACTATATATCACCAAAATTGAAATTCTTAGGGCTACCAACGGACTTTTGAAAGTCCAGAGACTATCTATCACCAAAATCGATAGTTCAGTGACGAATTACTGTTCAAAGCCTATTCTATACAAAAAAAAATCCTCAATCAGATGTACTCGGTATATTATTTTCAGTCTAAGCGATCAATATTATTTTCAGTCTAAACCATCGTGAGACCATGAATCTAAGTCAGGCAAATTCATTTTGCAACAAATATCAAGATATAATAAAATTACCATAGCCTTGGTCTTTGAATAGAAAGAGCCTATGAAATTCGGCTTATCTTCCTCCTTAAATCCGATCCCCGATCCTTCAGGATGTTCTTGATCATACTCGAAGATACATCCCGTCGCAAAATTCATCATCAAGAGATTAAAACCCTTGCAAACATCGGCTAAATTCAACGCGCCGATCACATTAGTCCTGATAGTTTCAGTTTTGTGTGATTCGCACCAGTCTACATTAGGCCGACCTGTAACACCAGCCGCGTTAAAAACATGTGTTGGTCGCACTTGCTCGATATCTCTAACTAAAGAAACTCGATCTTCTAGTCGGCCTTTTCCGTATACAAAATCGATATTTTTTTCCTTACAAAGTTTTCCTAATAACCCTCCTATCCACCTGTTTCGCCCTAAATCAAAAACTTTAACTCTGAACCCGAGCCACGCGATTTCTCGATAAACCGGAAATAATCTTGGTCGTTGGACTCCAAAAATGGCGTATTCGACGGGTGCGGACGGAGTGCGGCAGAAACATCACCCCACCAGGTAGGGTTTTTAGAGTACCATTCCAAAGTTAGCTTTAACCCTATTTCCCAATTAGTCTTTTCTTGCCAGCCAAGTTTCTTCAACTTTTGGTCATCAAGAAAGTACCTCTGGTCATTAAAAGGCCTATCTTTAACGAATTCGATTGATTTCTCCGAATCTAAATCGAAAAGCTTGGAAATATCTTTAGCCACATCAAGAACACTTCTTTCTCTTTTCGTACCGATGTTATAAACGCTACCGATAGCTCCTTTATGCAATATTACATCGAAGGCTTCTGCTACATCCTCGCAATATAAGTAACTTCTAACATTGGATCCATTTCCGTGGATTGGCAATTTCTGTCCGTTCATCGCGAGTAGAATAAACTTTGGGATCATTTTCTCCGGATATTGGTTTGGACCGTAGACGTTATTTCCTCGCGTCGTGATTGTAGGAAGCCCGTACGATCTGCGTAGTGTAGGCACAGAGAAATAAGTTCAGTATGTATTGAATGAAGTCACATAGGCTAAATCAAACACAACTGCGCCACTAACCTGTGATACGCCATGACCAACATTTCTGCACCGGCTTTTGTAGCAGAATAAGGATTAGTAGGCAACAATTGCGAAGCTTCTACATTACCCTCATCAGTTTCTAGATCAGTTTCACCGTAAACCTCATCGGTACTAACATGAATAAATCTCTTTATCTGTTTAGTCACCTTACATGCTTCGAGAAGTACATGTGTCCCAAAAATATTGTTCTCCGTAAACTCGAACGAGTTACTAAACGAATTGTCGACATGGGTTTGAGCTGCGAAATGCATGATTGTGTCGATTTCTTCAGCCTCAAGTAAGTACATGACCAGATCGGAGCATCTTATATCGCCTTTTATGAACTTGAAACTTGAGGATGATCGACATGGTAATAAGTTTTTGAGATTCGAGCAACAGTCTAGTTTGTCGAGCGCGATAATGTTGCATTGCGGATAGTTTTTTACAAGTCGATTTGTTACGTGTGATGCGATAAATCCAGCTGCTCCTGTAATGAGGATGTTTTTGGGCGAATACGATGAAGCATGTTTGTCAGACATTGTTGGTAGTAAGTCTTGTGCGATTCTCTGCGCCAAAACAAAAAGAAAAACATATATAACAATCCGAGTCCGATCCAAAAACAAAATTTCATTAGTGTTCTATAATAAAATTTCAGCTTTATGTTTTATAAGGATTTAATTCATTAAATGTATACATTATACGGTAAAGAAATAACAGTATATCAATTCTAACATAATTTAGACCGAGCTAACATTTACCTTAAACATGTTAAATGTTAGATGGTGTAATGATAGATGTGAGACAACGATTTTAAATGTTAAATGTTAGATGGTGTAATTACACCAGCTACAATAAAAATAATAAAAATATTGGATGTTAGATACGAGACTTAAATGTATTTTTTTTGTTTTTTTTAATGTTAGATACGAAATTTAAATGCATTTTTTCCGTTTTTTCAATGTTAGATACGAAATTTAAATGCATTTTTCCGTTTTTTCAATGTTAGATACGAGACTTAAATGCATTTTTTCCGTTTTTTCGAATGTTAGATACGAGACTTAAATGCATTTTTTCCGAACTTAGGAGCCGACCGATTTTAAAAATTTTCCACGGATGGATGGTGGGTTTGAAAATTTACTACCCGCCGAGTATAGGATGGCTTATGGGTTTAAGAAATTTCTCACGGGTACCCAACCCGAACCCGACCCACTGTGTAATACGGAATAGGTACCCGTTAAATTAATATTATTTAATATATTATATTATTTAATATTAGTTATTAAGCTTTAAAATAAAGTTATTAATATAAATAAATTTATTCTGTAATACCCAAACCATATATTATCTACTAATATATAGAATATATTTTTGAAAAATATTATTCTATTTAAACATTAAATGTTGTTTTTCAAAAAAAAATTAATAATTTTTATTTTTCTCTCAAAAATCTGATACTATCAATCTAATATTATTATTATTATTAATTAAATTTAAAAAATACTAACATATACCAAAACCATATATTAATTATGGGTGAGTTCTTAAGAGCTACATCAAATATATCAAAATTCTTGTTACATACAAAATATTTTCATAATTCTAATAAGTGTATAATATTTTTGATACTAACATTGCATCTAATATTCTAGATACACTTATTAGAATTAACCAAACTAAGACCCACTAAACAAGAATTTTTAATTATTCTATATATCTTATTGAAAATAATATTATAAAAATAAAAACTATTTGTTAAGATGATTTATATTTTTTAAACATTTTTTCTTTTTTCTGCCATTAGTATCAAACTCAATACGAACTAAAAATATAACTAATTAAATTAGAAGAAAATGATTTACTAATATATACAAAAACTATGTATTAATTATTAATAGATAACAATTAACATTATGTTAGAGTGTTTTTTTATAGAATTGGCTTAAATCTAGAGACCACTGGTTAGTTTTTTTATAAAAAACCATAACTTCAATGGATACTCGCGGATGGGTACCCGAACCCGGCGGGTTCGGATGTGGGAAAAATATTATTACCCGACGGGTACGGGTTAGGGTATGAGTTTGGAAAAATATAGACGGGATGGGTTACGGGTTTAGCCATACCTGCACCCATCCCGACCCAATGCCATCCCTAGTTAAACTAGGGTTAACATGTTTTAAATAAATCATTCATAGATTTTCTTTTGTTTGTTTTTAAAAAACAAAACCAACGGTACCTTCGATTTTTTTTTCGAGTTATAATGTAAACACGTATTTTATATAATTATATATAAGGGTGTTTTTATTTTAAAAAAATGGTCTATGTATTTTTTATATAGTAGTCCGTAATTTACTAGCTCTTTAAAATAATGACATATATCATATACAACCTCCAAATTCACTATATATGGTAATTTAGTAATTTGTTATATGTGATATTTATATTTTTATCAAAATATTATTTAAGAGGTTTTTTATAATTTATCTTTTTACATTTAGACTAAAAACAAATATTAATAACATAAGAACACAAAAATAACAATTTTAAATTTATGTTTTGGTTGGAATCAAAAGTAAATAAGGATTCATTAGAATTTTAATTAGTTTTTTTCCTTAAATCGTTCTTGTTTTTTATTTGATCATATTTGTTTTTTATTTAAATTAACATTTTTTAAGTTTTTTTTATAAAAAAAAAACTACATTTCTTTAAGTTTAATGCTTTAAATGTTATGTTTGTGTGAAGCCTGGTACTATATGGTCAGCTTCACACGGTGAATCATCATAATAGAAAAGGAAAAAAAACTACATTTCTTTAAGTTTAATGTTTTAAATGTTATGTTTGTGTGAAGCCTGGAACTATATGGTTGGCTTCACACGGTGAAACATCATAGTAGAAAAGGCAAACCAAGTTGTCTAGTGTTCCAAGTGTCACTTAGGATTTTATCCTCGTATGGATTTTTTGTGCTAGTATGGTATTTTATCCTAATGTGCCATTATAAATACTACCATTCCTATTAGGATCGTCTGTTATTGTAAACATTTTTCTTTCTAATATTTGAAAAAAATTGCAACCTAGTTTAGGTGAACCAAATAAAATTCGTGTGTTTTTTTATTTTATTTTTAGTTCTTTTTAGCATTGATTCAAAACAGTTAGTATTCGGTTAGAAAGATTTTGGAAGAATTAATTTATGAGGAATCTTAGAAGAGTCAATGGCAAAATAATAAGGAGACAAAATAGTAGAAGAAAACGACGACATCATTTACAATTAGTGTCAGATATGAAATGTTACAATCGGATCTAGAGGTGTTAGAATCAAAAAGTTTGACGAATGAGAAACTTGCAGCAACCTCTTCTAAATTTAATGAATCCAGATTGGATGCCTAAGGCAGATTGAAAAATTATGGATCTTAAGGTTATAAAGGTTGTTAAATTGAACATAGAAAAGTCACTTACACATAATATTATTAAATAAAATACCATTACTAGTTTGGTGCAGACCTTGAAGAACATGTATGAAAATATTTTGTTGAAAAATAAGGTGCATCTTATGAATACATTCTTCAGATTGAACATGGCAGAGGGTGTTTTAGTTACAAATCATTTGAATGAGTTCAGTGAAATTATAAATGCTTTATCATCTGTCACAATCAAATCTGATAATGATATTTGTGCCATAATTCTTTTGTCTTCTATATCCAACAGTTCAGAAGCTATAAGAATTGTTGTACGTACTTTTGTTGGAAAAAAGAAGTAAAATTTTAATAATATACACAATATGATTCTCGGTGAAGAAGTTTGAAAGAATAATTTTGACGAGTATTTGAATAAATATGTTGCCTTTAACATGGAGGCATATCATCTTATAAAAATGATAATAAATAAATATTTAAATCAAGAAGATGACAAATTAATAGCCGACCCAAAATTTTACGAGATCTACCTTGATACTAGTATTGTAGCCAGATAGGACACATACATAGATATTACAAAGAACCATATGAAATTTTAAATGTTGTTACATAAATCATATAAGATACTTTACTTCTTAATATGGAAAGTGACATGGACTATTGGGATCTCGACTTCGAATATTATTGGCATACCACTTCAAACTGAGAATTTTATCACTATATTGCTAGTAATTTTGGAACTGTTTATTTAGCTCATAATATACCACATCATATAAACGTTATTATAGATATTAAGCTTAAGCAAGACAATAGATCTGTCTAAAAAATCTATAAAATTATAGATGTTTCACAATTAAAGACAAATTTGATTTTTATTGGGGCAGTTTGATGATGAAATGGATAATATTTATTTTGGTGGTGGTAGGTGGAAGGTGGAAGATGATCAAGGGAGCTATGGTAGTGTATTATGGTTACAAGACGATAATCTTTATATGTATTCCATTATGAGATAATTGTCTATTGTTGGTACCGACTCTAGTGATACTCTATGACACTAAAATGTTGGCCATATAAGTTCGAATTACGTGAAAATGCTTATGTCGAACGAAAAACTACCAAAATTGAAGACCGTTAATATTTTCTATGTGTGAGATTTGCATACTTGAGAAGAAGAAGAAGACAAATTTTGTAAAATAAGGTATAACTCCAAAACCAGAAAGGTTAGTTTTGTGCAAACTAATTTATAGATACTATCTCTACTTCCATTATTTGGTGATTCATTATATTACATCACATTTATTGATGACCCGACTAGAAAGGTATGGTTTATTTAAAAAAAATAAAAGTGATGTATTTAAGAAATAGAAAGCCATGGTAGAGAATGAGACAAGTTTGAAATTGAAGAGTCTGAGATAAGAGAATGAAAGTTAATATGTTGATGATGGGTTCACATAGTATTATGCTACAAATTAAATCATAATGGAAATGGCCATTCCAAGAACACCAGAATATAATGATATAGCTTAGCACATGAACTAGACCATAAATGAACGTGCTTGAAGCATGAATTTACATGTTGTTTTGCCAAAATGTTATTTGGAATGATGCAACCAATATTGTAGCTTATCTGATCAATATTGTATCATTAGTTCTATTGAATTTCAAATTGTTAGAGGAATTATGGAGTAGTAAGGAGATAAATCTTTACTTCTTGAAAGTATTTGGTTGTTTGTAATATGTACACGTTGATTCCAATACTATAAGTAAACTTGACCCCAAACCTAAGAAATTTTTATTTATTGGCTATAAAGATAATGTTTTTGCTATAAGCTTTGGGATGCATAAAATCAAAAAATTATAAGAAGCAAAAATAATATCTATAATGAGAAGGTTATGCACAAGGACAAACCAAATATAGTTCAAGAGTCGCAACCACCAAAGGTAAACGATTTTGTTGATTTGGGTGAGATTCTTAAGATCAATGTGCATGACAAGGTTATTAGAGAGCCAGGAAAATGAAGATCCTGAGATAGGGTAGGATGGTTTAGTTTCTTCAAACCCCTGTGCTCTGGTTCCCACTCTTAAAAAAACTATGATACCTAAGAAAGTGGATCATTATTCACTCTATAATCACAGATTGTTTTCTAATAAAGGTGAGCCTAAAAAATATGTTAAAGATTTGAAAATTTGATAAGTATAAAGAATAAGGGTTAACTATGAAAGATGAGCTAGGTTTTTTGCCCAAGAATAAGACTTGGAAGCTAACTGAGCTACTAGAAAGAAATAAGGGTTTCCCTAACAAATGGGTGTAAATAGTAAAAAAATACCATGATGGGAGTAAATGCTACAAAGATAGGTTCGTTTTGAAGGTTTTCAACATAAGGTAATTGTGAAGCTAAACATAATCAGATTGGTTTTGGAAATTATGGTTGCATAAAATTTAATTCTTGATCAGTTAGATATGAGGATTGTTTCATAGGTACTAGTATGAAGTCTTAGGGCTAATGTTGATGCCAACTTTGTTAGAGCTATTGATAGTAGAATAAATAATACTTGATATGTGTATACTTTGAGTTGTACTGCTATGAGCTAACATTTAATTTTACAGAAGATAGTCGCCTTGTCTACTGCTGAGTTTCAATATGTTGCTAATGGAGAAATTTCTCACAAGTGTATGCCAAAGTGATAAACTCTTTGAATTTTAAAAGAAAATAATAATCAAGTCAAGTATCCTTTTTCTTATTCTTTTATAGTTCTATTTATACAGTTTCACAGCAGAGATATTCTATTTCTATTATTAATAACATAACCGTATATTGGGACGTTCCTTAATGACATTCAATACACGATGCACTACTTGAGTAATTACCGTATATGTTCGTTAGTGGCGCCCATTGAGGTGAACGTTTGTAGTAACCGTTTGTTCGTTGATAACTAGCCTCGGGATGTCGTCCTACCCGCTCGACAAACTTCTTACCTTACATCTCTTACCTCTCGAATTACAATTTATCTCAGTCGGTAAGCTCCCTAGAATTCTGCTTCCAGTTTTTCATTAATTCCTTCTCAATTTAGTTTTACCTCGTCGGGGATAAGGAGCATGTCTAACTCGAAAGATATGGCCTTATCTCCCGGTCAATATGCTTCCCTTCCTTGTGCCTCTGGTTGATCATGAACGCGTGTTTAGTTTGGTGTTACCTCTAAAGGTATAAGGGGCATGACTAACCCGAGGGGTATGAACTTATCAACTAATGAGGAAATCAAGGATATAATATGGTTACAGAATTTTAAAGTATTATTTTGTTAGCAAAAAATTCAATATATTATTCTGGAACCAAGTATATAGACTAAACCTATTAGTCTTGAAAAGTTGTGTGCGACTGTAGTGGGTGTTCAAACTTAATGATTGGCTAAGAAGGTTGCTGCAATAATTGACATGTGAGAAGTCAGCTCATAGTGGATTGAGGGTATATCGTGATGTGACAGTCTCAAAGTGGGAAATTTCCATATTTGTGTGGATCCTAGTAGTAAATGTCCTATTCACACTTGTGACACATTATAATATAAAAGGTATGCCAAGTTATGTAGTGTTCCAAGTGTTACTTAAGCTTTTGTCATATTAAAGCTTTTTGTCCTATTAAGATTTTTTGTTATATTACAATTTGTTTTAATATGCCATTATATATTTCACCCATCATCTTACCTTTTTTGCCAATGTAAACTCTCTCTTTATTTATATAGTGAAGAACTATAGTTATCCTTGGGCTTAGCCTATTTTGGGTAAACCGAGTAAAATTCTTGTATTTGATTTCTTCTATTTTATTTGTTTTTATGATTGACTGATAACATTAAATTAATTATAAGTTATTCTTAGTTAACTATGTATATTGAGTTTATAAACTTATTTCGATGAATTTGGTGTAAAATACGAGATTTACCATTGTTGAGTTTGGTAAGGGTATAAAATACCAAGTGTAATTGAGGGCTTAAATTGTAATATAATTATATGCATGGGCTTAATTGTAAAGTAAGAAATAAGTGACATAAGTACAAATGAAGGGGGTAACATGCAATTAGAATAAGTTTGGCATGTGACCACGGGCCCCACATTTGTCACTATATAAAGAAAGATTTTATCCCCCCAAAAGGGGACCTTCTAATGATTAGTACTTGATTTTACCTACTTTCTCTCTCTACACTTTTTGTACTTGCTAGACTAACACCACTTACACGTGCCCCGATAAACCACCCTAAATATTGTGACACACATCATTGGCGCCATATGTGGGAACGAGAGATACCCGGAGGCTAAGTTCCCCAAAATCTCGATCTTACGAAAAGAAAAGTTACGAATGAATACTGAGGCTAGGAAGGGAAAAGCAAAGGAGAAAGGGTCTGACCAAGATATGTCATTCTCATAGGGTCGGAATTCTGAGGAGTTGTTAGGTGATGATGAAAATCAGGGCCGAAGCAGCCGGTCGACCTTAATCATGACTAGGCAATAGCTTCTAGATGATATCGCCAAACTAAATGCTGATAGGGATTTGGCTTTGGTTGAGAAGAAAGGTCGGCTGGGTGGTCGAAGTGAACGATCTGACGAAGAAATGACAATGATAATAATCATCAGATAAGTAATATCGTCGACCTTAGCGTCGACATTTAGCGTCGTTTGTCAGAATGTCGACCCTAGCAACGACATTTCAGCATCAATATGTTCTAACTTGGCAAAAACTACTTCAATAGTGGGATTCAGATCATGCGCTCGACGCGACCAAATCAAGGAGGAAATCACCGACCCTGCATTCTGCACACAATTAGTTTTTGCTCGACTCTCCGCAAAACTAGGGGGCTACTGATAAGGGCATAAAATACCAAGTGTAATTGAGGGCTTAAATTTTAATATAATTATATGCAGGGGCTTAATTCTAAAGTAAGAAATAAGTGACATAAGTACAAATGAAGGGGGTAACATGCAATTAGAATAAGTTTGGCATGTGACCACGGGCCCCACATCTGTCACCATTGAAAGAAAGATTATGTCCCCAAAAAAGGGGACCTTCTGATGATTAGTACTTAATTTTGCCTACTTTCTCTCTCTACACTTTTTGTACTTGCTAGCCTGACACCACTTACACGTGGCCCGATAAACCACCCTAAATATTCTGACACACATCAGAGTTAAGGTTTAATATTAGTTTATTTTCAAGATTACATTATCTCAATCAACCACGTTGACATTTCTCAAAACCAATATCTAATGTCGACCAAACTCGTTGATATTATGTTTAATTATTATTTTTTTAAATACATAATGTCTACGAGATTGGTTGACATTATGTGTTTTGCTTGAAAAATAATTTGTGATCTAAAATTAAAGTTTTATGTAAAAAAAACATGTAATGTCATAGGGTTGGTAGTCATTAGGTGTTTTTCTTGACAAAAAAATTATTTTTCGCTTACAATGTATCTCTAAAGAAAAACACTTAATGTCGACGAGGTTTGAAATTGTGTGTTCTTGAAAAATACGAGTGTTAGCAGAAATTTGTCGATATTACCAAAACCCATAAACACGCGATGTTCAAGAGAAATACATGTGTTTTGTTAGAATATATAAGTTTTTTAAATTATTTGGGCTTTAACTAATATAGAGTATAGTTAAATTATGAAGTTCTACGATGATTGTTTGTTAGATTTGACATTCAATTATAATTTATTAAGTTGAGAATGATAACTAAACATTATATGTAAAGTGATATTTTTTTACTTAAATTTAGAACCTTATTTTATTAAAATAAAACCATTAATAACTTTTACCTAATATAAAAACTAAAATTATAACATAATACAATAATAAATCTAAAATTGCATAAAAATGTTACATACAACCAAATTCCCATATTTTTTAGACATTGGAACGATTAATTTGTAAGAAAATATCTTAAGTAGTATTTGGCGTTTTTGAAGTGGACAAAGTCTACATCCACAAAATACAATATAGAGATAGTTAATGGGAGATCCAGTTTTTATTTGTGAAAGATTAAGTTGAAATATTCTTTAATATTGCGAGGGTTGTGGAAGGTTTTTGAGAATAAATTACCAGCAGATATGAAAGAATATGAGAAATAAGATTTTCAAGAAAAGACTCTATGTTGGATTCTAATGAGTGTAAAAGACAACGTTCTTTGCGAGATTAGTGGTGATAATATTGTTGTCTATGCATAGAAGAATTTATGATAACTTTGCTTAGATAAATTAGTTGTGAACCGCTTATACTTGAAGAAATGTTTTTGTATGATTTCAAGTAGAAATGAGGTATGTCTATAGTTTAACATCTTGATAATTTTAAATTAATTATTATACATCCAAAGAATATTAATATCATAATCGATGATGATGGTCAAGCCTTATGTGTTTTGAGATTGTTACCAACTTCCTATAAGAATTTAGTGGATGATATCATGTACGGTAAAGACAAACTATTTCTATTAGATGTCGAAGGGGCGCTGGAATTTAAAGAGTTGAGACAATTACATCAAGACAATCAGGCTAAAAGGAATTATCTTATGTCTAGAAGTAAGGTGAGATCTTCTAAAAAACAATAATTAGACCCAATTTAAGTCAAGATCATAATAGGAGAGTTTTTCTGAAACTGAAAGGTAAGAAGGAAAATCAAAAGGGAAATTCAGTAAACATGGTAGAATATGTGAATGATTCTAATGATAGTAACAAAAGTAGCACATGAGATGTGTTGTTTGCGATTTGAGATTATGGGAAAAAATCTTGGGTACTCTATGATGTCTTTATGTACTATATATATCATTTTAAGTAGTGGTTTGATGCTCACCATCCAATATAAATAACTTTTTATTTAGGAAAGAATAATTTGTTGCTTGTTTGTGGGATCAGTAACGTCATGATCAAAAAATTTGATGGTGTTCTAAAAATTATGACGTGTTGGTATGTTTTGGGGTTGAAGAGAAACCTGGTATCTTTTAGGACACTAGACTCTCGAGGCTACAAGTATCGTGCAGACGATGGTCTAAACAGGGTGATAAAGGCCTCTATGGTGTGTATGAAAGGCAGTTTACAAAATGGTTTTACATTATCCAATGAGTGTTGTCGCTAGTGATGTTGCATCTCACTATTAAAGTGCTGGATTGGATGCTCTGAATTCCTTTAGCATAATAATTTTTCATCTTATGGTTGTCGAAAAATGGTAGCATTATGTGATATAAGATCTTCTAGGGACAGTGGAGACTCTTATTTATGATGAATGTCTGTATCCTCGTAGTAGTCATTCAAGGCGTTCATGAATGAGTATTGGTGATGCTAAAAACTCACCTAACTAGTATAACTTATAAATGTAAAGTAAAGAAGGTCAAAGAAAAGAATATGAGCATAACTTAATGAATTTTCTGAAGCGTATTAATTCAATAAAGAGGATTACAATTATCATATCTTTTAATTTCTATTAATTATTGTAACATTCACCCACCATCCAAATAATTTGTTTACTTTTTATACAATGGTTTTGATTTTGAGAGAGTCCTAGATAGGTGCCTCACATTGGTGTAGCCTTTTCTAGCCTTACATGTGCTTTATTAGAATATGGTATGTCTTTAAGACTGCAAGTTTGTACGGTGTTAGACGTTTTATTCGTACAATGGCATACATGGTTTACGTACTTTTCAGACCTACCGTCAGTAGTGTGGGGAGTTGGAATACTTGATGAAAGTGAGAGTAAATATTTGGCCAACGTGGCACACTCGCGTGATTATGCCTTTGTGAGAGCTTGGTAATTGGCTAAGCTAGAAGGGGCGTTATGGTGTGTCGCCACGACTCAACAAAACCTTGACCAATACCTAAGCTTGTTGGTCGCACATCATTGTGCGGCCTGATACTCATGCAAGCTTTTTGTTTGCGTAACATGGCGTGACCAGGGCTCGATGTAAGCTTAGCAATGAGCAAACTTGTTGGTCGTGCAGTGTTGCGCGATCTGGACATCGTGCAAGCTTAACAAATGGCTAAACAATTGGTCGCACAGCTTTGGTGTGGCCCTGGCTTGGGCTTGGTAACCAAGCTTGTTGGATGCACAGTGTGGTGCAGCGAGGGCTTGGTGCAAGCTTGGGGATTAACCAACCATGGCCTTCAGTTTGCTTTTATATCTTATTTTTCTTTAACTATTTAGATAGTGTATCTTAGGCTATCTTTGACTAACTATAACTAACATTAAATATTTGAATAGTTGATGGATCAATGTAAACTAGTCGAATTATTTGCACCTTGACGCTTAATTATAATAATTTTCAAAAATTATTATGTTCAATATAACTTATATTTGTTATAGAAATAAGTTTTTAGTAGATAGTAATATTTAGATAACTAAAGGTGATTGTTTGGAATGCATGTTATGCCTAACTCTAGCCCTCACGATTAACATTAGAGTGGTTAATGATTCATGAGAATCGAGAACCGTATAAAAAATAGAACTGAGCTTTAATAGTTTGGTTCACAGTTGCATTTTTTAAATCGAGGCTCATAAAATCGGTAGGAGCCGAAACGATAAAAGAGATAAATTTATATAACCGATTTAGAACCGAACCGATAAAATTGGTAGACAAATCGAATGATACGAAACCAAACCGATAAAATCGTTAAAATCGATTGTTTTTTTTAAAAAAAATTATACATTATACTATTGCCAAAATTATTAGATAAATACCAATTAAAAAAATAAAGACTAACTTCTAAACTTTAAGTAAAAAATTTGAAAATCAAATTATAATTAGATTTAATATTTTTTAATAATAGACTGAACCGAATTAAAAATGGACCGATAGCGGACAGAACCGGAACCAGAGCTAACCGAACTAAAATCTTAATGATCCCGAACTAAAATCTTAATGATCCGGTCCAATTCTAAAACTAGAGTCGAAAGCTATATCGTCCTCTCCGGTCCACACCCAGACGGATAACCACCCTAATTGACACAATGTTAGTATTTTTTTTCAAGTCTCTGTGAAATAACTGATGATAATTCAAAATCTCACATGTATGGGGCATTAATCATATTAGTTTAGTTTCCAAAGGACCAATGATATAGGTTTCACATTCAAGGTATTGGTGTTTCACAATTCCAATGGTTTCACAAAGAGTATGACGGCCAACAGTGATGTTAAACTTCATATGTCTCATGAAACCGCACGAAGAACAACAACCGTCCAAAACATACATAGAAGTTCATACAATACTTTCCACAAACAGAAACACACTTCTTATGGTCCAAAACAAATCACAACAATTCAGACACACAACAACATTCAATCTTCAAACTCTTTAAAATTCCCTTTCAAATTCCCCGCAAACCTCCCAATACGAAAATACTTAAGCTCAACTCCCTTAACCTCCTCACCAACCACAAGATCAGCCAACACCCTCCCTATTACCGGCGCCATCTTAAACCCATGACCCGAAAACCCTCCTCCTACAACCACATCCTTACCGAACTCCCCACCCAAATAATCAATCACAAAATCCTCATCCGAACTCATCGAATACATACACAATTGCGCCAACACCGGCCCCTCACAATCAACCAGCCCACCAAAAACCTTACTAATCCACTCCCTCAAAGCAATTAACTTCGCACCACGAGCCCACGCCCTCTTATCGGGGTCGCAAGGGTTTCCACCGTGCACCGCGATCTTAATCAGCCCAGGAAACTCTAATGACGGCGTACCGTACACGTACAGATCACCGTCGCAGCCCAGCCCCCTATCTCTTTAGCCCCACTGCCAAATGAATGTGTTCTTCCTATTGCCATTTCCAGGCCTTTTTAGGTTAGGCCTCTACCCCACCTTGGATGCATCACTGGACCAGAAAGAAAGGTGCGGAAAGTACACATCAGCAAGTCAATTCCATTCTTTTTCTACTCCGCCACCACCTCTTTGCTGATGAGCCACCCGGTGAGCCACTTGATTAGCCTTCCTACTGACCTTCAGGAAAGACAGACACAAAATGCCCCCTTTCGTGCCTATCTCACTTGTTTACAGCTCTTATTGGTCTTTTAGTGCTGCTTTCACATGATGCAATATCTAGGCCTCCTAGACCTGTTCTCTCGCCCAAGCCTCATATCATATTCCAAGCACTAAGTATTCTCTGTCTGCTCAGATGCGTCAATCCGCCTTTGACTTGGTTAAAAACTACTTGAACCTCGGATACTCATGCCTCCACAGCAAGAAAAGCCCTTGATCTTGTTTGTATATGTCGACGATGGAGAGTAGGTGCGTGACTTGCTTAAGAAGACGAATCAGGCCTAGAGAGTCCAGTCTACTATCTCAGCCGCATATTGAAAGGGCCTGAGTTGAACTACTCTCGTGCTGAAATTGCCCCTAGTCTTTGCTGCTTAAAGATTACAGCAAACTCTTTTAGCTCATTCTGTTCGACTTATGACTAAAGCTAGCCCGGTCAGATATCTATTATCCCAACCTTCCCTATCAGGACGTGCAGCCACGTGGTTACTTCGCTTGCGATATTGTCTGCACTCCTCCCAAAGCAGCTATTAAAGGTCAAGCTATCGCTGATTTATTGGCCTCCTTTCCGGTTGACGACCCCCCTTGAAGACGAGATCCCGACAGAAATAATGAAGATAGAAGCTTCATGGGCCAAATATTTGGGGCAGCGTAAAGTCTTGGTGGTGGCGTCTTCGTAACTCCTGAACAAGATGTTATCCCGCATGCTTTCAAATTGGACTATCCTTGTACCAACAATGTTGCAGAATACGAAGCACTCATGTTAGGGTTCACGCTCCGCCCTTGACATGGGTGTCAGAGTGATTGAGGTTTGTGGAGATGCTCAGTTGATAGTGAATCAAGTGACTGGTAGCTTTGCTGTCAAGAAACCTCACTTATTTCCAACTCATGCAAGAGTTCAGAACTTGTTACGGCGATTTGACGATATCACAATTCCCTCGAACATCAAACTTTTTTCTGTTTTCTGACATAAGCAATTGACCCAAAGATTATAAAATGACTGACTTCTGGTTTTCTTCCACTCCAAGCGCAACACTGAGTGATAATGCTCCCAATGCCTCACGTAGAGTAACCGCGGCCTCAATCAATCGAGCAATCCCCTTCTCTAGGCAGCAGGGGCGACCAACAAAACAAGCAATCCTTTCGCTCACCGCATTCATCCCTTCCAACATCAGAACGAGGGCTCAGTTCGGATGTTCCTTCAGAGGAGAGAGATAGTCTATCTCATTTCCACCCCCGGGCACAATACAATAGTAGGTAGAAATTGAGTCTCTTCCGTCTACCTTTCGGCACCCGAAAGCGGGGGTAGGGGACGACATGTCTAGGAACAGCTCTGAAGGTTCGAACCGGTCTTATCCTCTAGAAGCAGCAGGTGGGCCAGTGGGAGGAATCTATCAATCTGTTCCAGAAAGGGAGCTTCCTCGGAAGCAATTAAGTATGTCCCTTGGTGGCCTCCGTATGTACGGATACCGGTCATTTCCACACCTGTTAGCTTCCCCCCGATCGATGGATGGATGGATGGATACAAAGATTTGTTTGGTCCCCCACTGCCCGCCCGATTGATTGGAAATTCGACCTAACTCCACGTTAATCGATTGAAAGAGATCCCCCTTTCCATTAACCACCCATTTCCTGTCATGATCGGTCAGCAATTGATCCCTGAATCCCCAAAAATATCCAAAAATTAAATTCAATCAGTCTGATCCTAATCCGAATCTGATCTGTGCGTACGATCAATTGCCATCCCTACTCACCATATATTAATCTTATATAAAATAATAATCAGTATATTAAAACCATACATTTTTTAAATTAAAATAGGGAAACGACACACTAAGTACCTTTTAACCAAACCTATTACAACCTAGTACCCAAAAATGGGTTAATGCTCACTTAATACCCATCTCATTAAACATATCCACTTCTAATACCTTTTTTTTTTTAATACCAAGATTACCCTCAACCTAGTATATAAGGTTGATTTGTGAAAAATTAGGGTTTTTTGTTACAGCCCCCATTCTATTTTTGAATTTTGAAATTCAAAACAGCCTCCACTCTTACTCTTCTTCTCTCTCTCCTCTTCTTCTCTCTTTCTCCTCTTCTTCTCTCTCTCCACCGGCGAACCATACAACCACCGTCGAACTAGTCTTAATCACCGGCGAACCATACAAACACCGACGTCCTGCGTTCCTCTCACCGGCGAGCTGTTTTTTTGACGAACTGTCGAATATCGCCGGTGACATTTCCAGTCCGATCGAACATGACGAACCTTAACTTTTCGGTAAGGTTTAGCAGTGTTCTCAGTCCGATCGAACATGATGTGTTTTCTGTCTGTTTAGTCTGATACATTATGGTGCGATTTAAGCGTTCTTTTTATACTGTTGTTGCTATCTAGGTGATGCATTTCTACTGTTTTCTATTTGTTTAGATATGGTTCATAGAGAAACTAAAGGCTGAATAATCTTTGGATCTTTTTGGCTTAATTAAAGAACTTCTATGTTCTAAAACCTGAAAAATATCTTGCAATTTATATAGGTATTGTGGCTGCTTTTTGAAATAAGTTTCCATTTTCGATCTTAACAATAGATTCACTAGCGTAGCTAATGTATATTAATGGCAAGAAATCGTTTAGTTTCTGTTTCTGGTCGAATCAAAGCATCGATACCGGCTCTGATTACATTCCGGTAAGAAATTGCAGTTTTCCAGCTCTGTTTTATACATTGCGATTTTAGTGCATATCTGATTGCTAGACACTATATTATTTATCAGTTGCGATTTATGCCTTGTATACAGTGCTAGATACAGCATGAGACATTGCTAGATATAGCATGAGACATTGCTAGATACAGCATGAGACATTGCTAGATACAGCATGAGCTTTCGAGGTATTTATGGGTAGTTTCTTTCGAGGGAGCTTCAAGCTGTGTTGGGTACTGCAAAATGGGAGGTGCAAAATGGAGATGGAAAAGGGAGTAACTGAAGAAGTTCCGTTTTCATTCCTTTCGTTACCATAGTTCATGTACCTTCTTTAAGTTATTGCATTGTATATATAAACTGACTCACTGTTTCAATCCAATTAAGCTGTTGTGATTCAATTCAACATTTTGATTATGTCATAGCTCTATAATTCAATTCAACATTTTGTTCGTTCGGGCTTGATAATAAGTCTGATAGATATGTAATACAGACATTGCTAGATACTTGATTATAAGTCTGATAGATAAGACGCATAGACATTGCTAGATACGAGAATACTAGTCTGATAGATACTTATCAACTGTAGTCACATGACTCAGCCAGAAAATAACTCAATTTCTACTCTCTCTCTCGCTTGGCCTCGAAGACAGCCCCGTCATTTAGCATGTCTTGTGCGTCGGTCTCCATTCCTAGCTTCGAGAGAGCAAGAGCCTGCAAATAGAACGTTGTCGGCCATTCAGGGATGCCCGTATGAGTGTCAATAGCCGAGCTAACAACTCCATAACTTCTGTTACCTACAACTTCCTGGATTTTATATCTACTGGCATCACCATATTCAGAAAAGAACTCAATCTCTGCTGTTTTAGTCATGTTTCCCTGTTAACATTACAAATTCAAACTAGTTAGTAATCCCATAGTAATATCTTTTTCACCCATCAAACAATTAAACAATAAAATGACACACCCAACATATACGTTAACTACATTTTCACATTGCTAGATACAGTATACTACATTGCTAGGCATGACTGGTCCTACTAACTCCACAACAACGTTGAACTCAATGCGTTTCTACACTGCCAGACGTGACCAAATTCATCTACTACATTGCTACACGTGCATCGACGACAAACCAAGACTCTGATAGATAAGGCCACGAGCAAAACAACAACTCTGCTACGTACATGTTTCACATCAACGCAGAACTACTACCAACACAACTAGAAGCAGAAAGCCTAAACCGACGGTTTGGATCTTGCAAGAGGTAATCGACGACAAACCAAGACTCTGATAGATAAGGCCACGAGCAAAACAACAACTCTGCTACGTACATGTTTCACATCAACACAGAACTACTGCTACATTCTCATACCAGTTCCACACTATACAGTCTCTACAAAAGTTGGACAGCAACGTCCTACAAAAAACTAGTCCTACAAAAAACTAACTCTATCGACGTTCATAACTCCGGCGACGGCGTAGAAATCTAACCTAACCGGAAAAATGTTAGTTACGCACGAAAACGCAGAGACAAGGAAGAAGAAGACCCATAACTAACCTTACAGACTTTGACGGAGGCTGACGACGCTACGTTTGGCTGAATTCTGGCAATCGGCGTCGGTATCTGTTGCCGGCGTTTGAAATTACAGTCGGTACGGTGGTGAAGATTTTCAGAAGGTTCGACGTCGGTATCGGTGGCCGGGGTTTGCAATGACAGTCGTTTCTTTCGTGAAGAAGAAGAAAAGGTTCGACGTCGGTCTCGGTGGCCGGCGATTGATACGGCAGTCGGTTCGGTGGCAGTCGGTTAGGTGGTCGGCGATTGATACAGCAGTGGGTTGGAAGGTTCGCCGTCGTCTCCTGTTAAAGCTGCTTCGCTTTTTGGTTTTCTCTCTCCTCAAATTTAGAAAGTTGAAATTGGGGGAATTGGAACCAAAAAGTCAGATTAGAAGGTATAAAATTGTGGGTTTTAACAAAAACAACCCCTTTTATACCCTAGAGGGTATAATTGTCCATATTTTAGTTCTAGGTAGTTTATGAAACTAGTCCAAAAACGGGTACCATGTTGGTATTTGATAGTTGAGAAGGTATATATGGGTACTTTTCTCATTAAAATACTGTAGGTAAATAGTTAAAAAATTAATAATCTTGCAAGATCTAACCATTTCTATCTTCACTAAAAATTGTCAAAAAATTAAATACTTTGCTCAATTATATTAAAAATATAATTTGACCCAATAATTGAAGGTACATATTTTTAATACTTTAGTAGTTAGGTTAAAATTTAACGAATGTAACAAAAATTTAGAAAACTATAACTGTTATTTTATTTGTTTTATTAACATTAGTTTTTATTATTGAGATAGATAACAATAAATAAAATATAAAATGATTTCAATAAATAAATAAATAAAAGCAGATATGGACAAAATGGGCATTATTGGAGTGTGAAAGGTGTAAGACATTTTGGTTTGATGTCTGCTTTGTCCGGCTAAAAGTCACTTTCTTTTTTTTCTTTTTTTTTTCGGAGGGAACCCGCAGCCGCTACTCAAAGTGCAATGAGTGCGCACAGGGTAAACCCTCAGTCTGACGCGATAGCCTGCAAACCAACGCCAGAAGGTAAACTACACAAGGTGACAGGCTCAGCCGAGAAAGCGTATGTAGAGGGACTCGAACTCATGACCTTTTGGTTATAAGAATGTCATACTCAACCAACTCGGCTACCCCCTTGGGTCACTTTCAGTTTTATCTATTAAGGGCTTTTCAAATTCACTTTGTATTCAATAGATTTTTATGTTTTAATAAGTTTCGAATTAATTAAAACGGAAAATTAAATTTGTGTTAGAAATTTTAAAAAACAGGTTTAGTACCATAATGATAAGATAAAGTGAAAAAAAAATATAAAATTACTCAGGTAATTAATATATAAATATTTTATTTTATATTAGAAGTGAGTATTAATTAATTTTTGTTTATTATTTTTAATTTATAAAGCTTAGGAAGGAAGATTCTTTAGTATATACTAAAAGATCAAATCAACAATAACCTATCGAATTTGGTTTGGTGTTATTTTTTTAAACCAAAATAATTGAAAATGTCTCTCATAATTTTTTTTCTATTCGAAATTTCAGTAACTCAGCTATTCATTCATTTAATTCATATCAAAGACTAATGGTACTCTATTCTACGAATAAAGGGGTTAAACCAATCTAGAAAACTCTTAAATCCTGATAACTATCATACGTTACCATCCAAAAAAGTGATCTAGATTCGGATTGGGGTGCCACAAATCAAGACATAAAAAACAACCCAATTGTTGACAACTTCTCACCAACTCATCAAATAATTCAACCTATGCCCAATGCAAACTGCCAAATCATACACATATGTAACAACCTTAATGAAAATGGTACTCAACATTTAACCTCGAGTATTGAATGAGTAGTTACTCTAGTTTGAGCCATTGTTCCAAATTTATCTGAATATACGTACAATCAAGATACTATTGTATAATATAACTAAGGCTTTAGGAATTTTTTTGTTTATATGGGTTCCTTCTAAGAACCGAGTCATATTTAACTGCTGCAAATCCTGGCTTAAGTTGGATGTCTCAAAAACTCTTATCCAAAAGGTTTGGATTAATTTTGAAAAAAATGATGGTCTTTCACAACAATTCATCAATGTTGAAATGCCCTCCGACTTTTTAGATTGTAAAAATCTATGACACAAATAAATCAAACGTAAGATCAAATTTAAACAAGGATATACAATCTTCTAATAATAATCAACCACATCCGATTCTTTTAAAAATAATTATATTGAACCCATCTTCTTAGAAAAAATCAAGTCCATAATAGTAAATGATAAGTGATAAAACAACATTATGTATATAATATCCGAACAATAATAAAGTGTATTTGTAATTTGATTAGACGTTATATTATTACTTGTTTATTATTTATATTCTGTAACATATATAAATAAATAGAAAACGAAAAATGTCTTGTATAACTCATTTAAATAGGAGTTGAGCTCGAAATGTAAAGGCATCACATACAATCATATTATTACATGTTTTTTTTATTTTCTCTATTTATCCCTACTTTTTCCTCTCTATATGATTTAGGTATTTGATTAGGGTTTTTATCTTTATCAAATTAGAGTCGTCTGTGGGAACAATTTTGTTCTCTTAGTTTGTTTTAAGCTAAAATCGTTTTGATGGAAAAAAAAGTAGTGACTAAAGTCTATTTTTGTTTTTATTTGTCTGACGAATCGAAATTTGCAAGGGAGAGAAATCTCAATTTGAAAGTTGATTTAAGAATTCAAATCCATACTTCTCAAGCTCCTCTTATGGCTGTTTGCGGCTCCTCCGCTATGCCTTTTTTTCCTCTTAAAAAAAACCCTAACTCCACCGCGTCCAAACATTTAAAATAATTGGACACAAATTGCTTTGAATTTTTACAGTTTCTACAAAAACTCTTACATCGGAAATAAACGATAAATTTTCCGATCTCACTCATTTATTAAAATCATTTATTCGTTTATATATTCCATAACTCATATGACTTCAAACATATAAAAGCGTTAAAATATTCGTTACACTGAATAGATACGGTAGTTTAAAAATAATCTAACATATACATTAAATATGAATACTTATACTTATGGATAAATATCTTCAAATTTATAAACGAGTATTGAATTTATCATTTACTAAATTTATTAATATATTATACTTTTTTATTCTGAATGGAATCCCGCAACCGTTCTCAACGAGTGCGCATAGGGTAAACCCTCATTTTGACGCAATAGCCTGCAAACCAACGCCAGAAGGTAAACCACACAAGGTGACTTGCTCAGCCAAGAAAGCGTATATAGAGTTCGAAGGATAACTCGAGTCACCTTACTAGTATTGACACTGAATATTGTACGTGACTGATTCAACAGTCCTGGAGTAAGGACATGAAGTGAATCTGCTAGGGTTTAAAGTACCCCAACAGATGCACTTCCCAATTGAACTCAATACGGTGGAGGTGTTAGTCGTTTCACTAATGGGTATCTTTACACTTATGTTGGATCTAAGATTGACCCAAAGGCCTGTTAGGCAGCCCAAGAGCAAGACTGGACCAAGAGAATTCACTGCATCATCACTAATAGACTACTCACATGCAAAGGAATAAAAGAATAATAGTGCTATATTGCTAGTTGTAATTTTTTGTACAAATAACAAACCTTATCCTCTCAGTGTAATAATATATATAATGTAACCAGTAGAATACAAAACTACACTTTTAGAGAATTAAAAAGGCATTACAATTAATATAGCATATTTCTCTCCTTTTCAAATCTCTAGCTTGGTATCAGAGTAGGTTTAGCCTTCAATGGCAAACACAGATTCTCCTTCCTTCAACAGTGACTCATTAGGTAGTGTTCTTCCCAGCAACACATTCAGCACCAACAAAGGTCTTTACCTGCACACACTAAACAACAACAACATTAACAACATCAGGCTTGACAGAAATAATTACTTATTATGGAGAACCATGGTGCTACCCATGGTTAAAGGGAACAAGCTAAGAGGTTTCATATTAAGGGGAAAACCCTGCCCTCCTAGACTTAGAAGTGGCCATGAAGGTATTGACATTGAAAACACAGAATATGAAAAGTAGATAGCAAATGATCAACTCTTGTTGGGTTGGCTTTACTCCACAATGAGCCTTGAAGTACAGCTTAACTCATGGAAGAAGAGGCCTCAAAGGATCTCTATGAGGCTGCCAGCAAGCTGTCTGGTTCACAGACAAGGGCTAAAGTCACATACTACAAATCAGAGTTCCAACAAACTCGTAAAGGAGTATCGAGTATGACTGATTATCTAAACAAGATGAAGTCTATATCAGATAACCTTATTTTAGCTGGTTGCGGGGTGTCTATGGATGACTTGATCACTCAGGTCCTTGCTATCTTGGATTCTGAGTACACACCCATAGTTGTAAGCTTAGCTGACTAAGAAACACTAAGTTGGTTGGATCTACAAGCTAGTCTGATCACCTTTGAAAGCAGACTAGATCAGCTTGTTAATCTCCAAAACACAGTCACGAATCTCAACATAGCATTTGCTAACTTTGTTCATAAATAAGAAGTTAAACAACATCAGAATGTTAACAGTCCAAGATGATTCCATGGTCAAAATAGAGGTTCAAACAAAATCTTTCGTGGTAGATCTAATTACTCTAATAATACCGGAGGAAGGACAGGCTACTACAGAGTTAGAGGGGGTCGCTTCTCTCAAAATAAGCCAACCGGTCAAATATGCAATAGATATGGATACACTGCACCTGTATGCTACTACAGAGATGACCCTTTATTAATGGGTACCACATCAAATGAAAAATCTAAGTCTGAAGGCGAATAAGGAACCTACATTGTTGTGCAAGATACTACAGGGGATGGTCCATGGTATGCTGACAGTGGTGCAAGACACCATGTCACAGGTAACCTTAGCATTCTGACACACAAGTCTGAGTACTCAGGTAATCATGGTATTTTAGTTGGAAATGGTGAGAAACTAGCTATCAAACATGTAGGAAACTTTACCTTACATTCGAACACTGCCAAACCTATATCACTTCAAAATGTTTTACATGTACCTAAGATCAATAAGAATCTATTATCAATTTGTCAGTTCACTAACCATAATAATATATTTTATGAATTTCACAAGGGATTTTGTTTGGTGAAGGACAAGGACACATGGATTATACTGCTCAGAGGGACGTCTGATAATGGGTTGTACAAGATGCAAACCTATCTTAAGTCACAAGTTTACCAGGCTTCATCCTTTGTGTCTCAAGTTAACTCTTTTAGTGTTCTAGCTAGTATTTTTTAAAATTCCCTAAAAGATGAATGGCACAGGAAACTAGGCCATCAATCTCTTTATATTCTGTCTATTGTCCTGAAATCTTGTAATTTGAATGTTGTTTTAAAGAGTGAAATGAATTTATGTGAGGCTTTCCAGTTAAGCAAGTCTCACAGCTTACCTTATCATGCATCTGACTCCTATGCAAGTTATGTCTTGGATCTCATACACACTTATGTATGGGGTCCTTCACCTATTGTCTTTACAGAAGGTCATAAATATTATGTGTTTTTTCTTGATGATCATACTAGATTTACATGGATGTATCCTATAACAGGTAAAGGTCAGGTCTTTGATGTCTTCAAAACATTTAAAATTATGGTGGAAAAACAATTTGAAAGGTTAATTAAAGCCCTGCATAGTGACTGGGATGGTGAGTATAGACCACTCATGTCCATGGCAAAAGAAGAAGGCTTTGTGTTAAGGAGGTCTTGCCCTCACTCCTCAGCCCAGAATGGTAGGACTAAGAGAAAACACACAAGCATCTGGCTGAGACAGGACTCACTATCTTGGCTCAGGCTAGTATCACATACAAATATTAGGTTCAGGCTTTTGAAACAATAATTTATCTCATAAACAGACTCCCTACTCATATTCTGTCTAATCAATCACCCTATGAAGTTTTACATCAACGAACACCTAATTATCTTGTCTTAAAGACCTTTGGTTGTGCTTGTTATCCATGCCTGAGACCCTATCAGTCTCACAAATTTCAGTTTCATTCTACTAAATGTGTTTTCTTTGGATACAGCCAGCATCACAAGGGCTATACTTGTCTAAGTTCAGGCGGTAAGGTGTACATTTCTAGGAATGTGGTTTTTAATTAACAAGAGTTCCCTTTTTTAACTGGTTTTCTAAATATTGTAAGGTCTGAGTCTATACTAATCTGCCCCCTAAGTGTTTGGTTTCCTACAATGCCTACAAAACTTTTGACTAATGGTGTCTTACCATCTTTCACAGTCTGTTCAGATACATCCATTGGTCAGTCTATATCTCCACCTTCTAGTTCTTCACAGTTACAAACATCCATTCACCCCACAAACACTTACATCCCTTTATCAACCATCAATCCTAATACCATATCTAACTGCTCCCCAGTTTCACCAGACAATCCGAATCCTATTGAACCTTTATCAGTAACTAGTTACTCACAACCTAATCCCGCTATCTCTATCCAACTACCTTTACCCCAACCTATCCCTCCATCTAAAACACATCCAATGACAACTAGAGCTCAAGTTGGCACCCTCAAACCTAAGACACCCTATGTTGGTTCTCTCACCATCACCAACTTAAATACTATTGAACCTACTAAGTATTCAAATGTGTCAACTAATGACCTTTGGGTGCAAGCTATGAACATAGAATATACTTTCCTTATGAACAACCATACATGGACACTTGTGCCATGGTCTCCTAAAATGAATGCGGTTGGATGCAAGTGAGTTTACAAGTTAAAATACAACTTGGATGGGTCTGTTTAGAGACACAAAGCAAGGTTAGTTGCGAAAGGGTTTCATCAAACCCTAGGCATAGAATTTCTGAAACTTTTAGTCATGTTGTGAAGGCTTCTACAGTAAGGCTCATCCTAGCTCTTGCAGTATCTAAAGAGTGGCAGGTTCGACAACTAGACATCAATAATGCATTACTTAATGCCTACCTAATTGAAGAGGTCTATATGGCTTAACCATAGGGGTTTAGGGACTCTGTGAACCCTACATATGTGTGTAAACTTCACAAAGCCTTTTATGGCTTAAAACAAGCTCCAAAAGCTTGGTACTAACGACTCAGAGACACTCTCCTCTCTTAGGGCTTCAAAAATTCGAGAGCTGATTGCTCTCTCTTGAACTATGTTTATAAGACCATTGTTCTACTGATTTTGGTGTATGTTGATGACATTTTGGTAACAAGGTCTCAACCAGACTACTTGTCTCAGTTTGTTCACATGCTTAATGCATCATTCTCCCTAAAAGACATGGGGACACTTCATCTATTCCTTGGAATAAAAGTTCACCGTGACCCCAATGGAATGTACCTAACACAACAGAAGTATATTCAACTTGCTGTCAGGGACTATCCTCCTCCAAACCATTCTCCAACACCCACGGTTGTAAACAACCATCTCTCCAGTATCTTTGGTTGTCCACTGGTTGATCTTACAAAGTACAGAAGTTTGTTAGGCGCTTTTCAATACCTAACACACACTAGAACTGACATAGTATCACTCTGAATAAACTCAGCCAATACCAACAGAGTCTAACCACAGTTTATTGGCAAAGATTAAAGCGTATATTAAGGTACTTACCAGATGACGGATGGAGCGTGGGGCCTACTGTGTGTATCTTGACGACTCTCTCATCTCCTGGTCTTCCAAAAAGTAGAACATTGTCGCCAGATCTTCAACAGAGTCTGAATACACAGCACTGGCTAATCTCTCATCAAAACTTCTCTGGCTTCGCTCGGTCTTAACTGAGATTCAAGTACCAATTACACCCCCATTGGTCATTTGGTGTGACAATCTTGGTGTGACAATATTGGTGTCAATTATCTCGTCTACAATCCGGTCTTCCATGCTCGCACCAAGCACATAGAATTCAACGTTCACTTCCTATGGTACCAAGTCTTTCAAGGTTCTTTACAGATTCGATATGTTCCATTTCAAGATCAGATTGCAGATTGTCACACCAAACTTTTAACCTCCTCTCGATTCTCCTTTTTACGCGACAAACTCGGTCTCAATAATTCTCCTCTTCGTTTGAAGGGGGATGTGAAGGATAACTCGAGTCATCTTCCCAGTATCAACACCGAAGATTGTACGTGACTGATTTAACAGTCGTGAAGCAAGGACAGAAAGTGAACCTACTAGGGTTTAAAGTATCCCAACAAATTCATTTTCCAATTGAACTCAATACGGTGGAAGTGTTACTCGTTTCACTCATGGGTATCCTTACATTTATGTTGGATGGAGTTTTGTATAAGAAAGCTTCAAGTAGACCATTATTACGATATTTGAATAGACAATAGGCACACGAATTTTTATCAGAATTATATGATGGAGAAGGATCAACACATTATGGGTTAAAAGCATTATCCCGTCGAGTTTTGCTTGCAGGGTTTTATTGGCCTTCTGTTATGAGCGATGCTAAGAATTTGGTTCGAAGCTGTGACACTTGTCAAAGTTGTGCTAATTCTATTCATAAGCCGGCATTCCCACTTATATCTATTACCGAAGTCATTCTGTTTGATAGGTAGGGAATAGATTTAGTGGGACCTTTGCCAATGGCATCTGAAGAGCGGCAAATGATAAGTGTTGCAGTAGAAGAATTTACAAAGTAGGCAGAAGCAAAGCCATTATCTGGAATGAAAGCGAAGGATGTGGTTAAATTCATTGTAAACAGTATTTGTTTTCGTTTTGGAGTGCCTCGAAGAATTATTACGGATAATGGCCCTCAATTTAATAATAAATAAATGACTTCATTCTAGGCTTCAAAGGAAATTAAACAATGTTTTATAACGCATTTTCATCCCCAAGAAAATGGAAAATTGGAGGTGACAAACGGATCTAGTTTAGAAGGTTTAAAGAAGAATTTATCAGGGACGGCATGAAAATGGCCCAATTATTTGCAAGAGGTGTTTTGGGCTTATCGAACAACTCATATGGAAGCTACTAAAGAAAATTCTGTTGCCGTAACATATGGAATGGATGTTCTTTTACGATGTCATCTTTTAGAATAACCTAATATTCTGAAAGATTCAATGACGAAGTTAAAAGAGCAATTTTGGGTCTTATTGATGAGAAAAAGTTCAAGCCCCTTTAAATTTGATGAGTCCGAATTCAGAGTGCTCCCCGGAAGGGCAGCCCAAAGTAAATCTCCACGTAAACCGGACAGGACTTTTAAACCGGACAGATGACTTCGAACACTGTAAGCCTAAGGCAGTCCGAACTATGACTAAAGTACTAAAAAACCTAAACACTATCTGACTAAACTACCTGCCCATCTGCTTAAAACTCATGGGTCTTTAAACATGACCCGGGTCCATTAAACTTGACCCGAAAGCCCATAAGGGCCCAAATTTCATACTATAAATACCCAACCACCAGCATTAACAATGGGAAAGAAAAATTAACTGCTGCCAAGCTGCTTAATTCTCTCTCCACATTAAAAACACTTTGAAACACCTTTAAACACTATCACACCACCGTGAAACACCCTTACACCGCCTTAAAACTCCACTTGAAATTACCAGCCTACCCTCAGGCTACTTTTATCCACACCAAATTGGCGACCACAGTGGGAGCACGAAGGTGCCTGAATCAAGTATTCAAAACCAAGTAAAGAAATTCTGTCCGAATGAATCCGGATAACCCAGAGCTTCCACCAGCTTTGCTCGAAGTGGTGGAAGAGAACGATGAGTATACTGTCCAAGAGCGCGACAGGTTAAAACTTGAAATAGAAGCTCTAAGGGCTGAAAAGGCCAAGATGGGTGTGAAAGAAAAGTCCAAGGCTTCAGTTGTTCATCACACCGATAACCCAAGAGAGCATGAGGTTTCCAAAACTCATGTAAGCACTAAAAAGGCCCATACTGGCTCTAAAAAGTCTCACCGGTCCAAACCTGTGGAGAGTTCTGACTCGAGTTCAGAGTCTTCGGACAGCTCTTCGGACAGTGAGGAAAATGAAAAATCCTTGTCCTCTAGCAGTGATGAGGGACGAACCAAGAAGAAACAAAAGCAAGTTAAAAAGTATTCCAGAAAAAGAGATCACCATGGAAGAATGAAGAGGCATATTGGAAAAGGGTCATCTCACAACCGGAGGCATGTAGACCGGATGCTGATGGATCCTTTTGCCTTTCATGATGAGCCAGTTATCTTTGCAACTCCTAATAAGGATACTGTGTTCAGCCGTGGAAGGAATTGGAGGCAATCACCGTTGTCTTCTAAAATTCTGTCCGGGAACCTCCCCAAGAGGTTTGACAGCACCAAGATGGAGAAGTACGATGGTAGTACTGATCCGGACAATCATCTGGAGCAATTCAAGAACTTCATGATGAACTTTGATGATGATGATAAACTACTTTGTAGGGCATTCTCCCAGTCTTTTACGGGGAGTGCTCTGAAATGGTACAACAGCCTGCCTCAGGGTTGTATTAAAGACTTTGATACTTTTTGGGTGGCCTTTCGAAGGCAGTTTGTGGGGAGTAAGGAGCTAAAGGGCAATGGAGACATAATAATCCATTGTGCCCAAGAGCCAAATGAGTCGTTAAAGGAGTACATAAGTCGTTTTGTAAACACAAAGAATGGGTTGGCTGATTGCTTCGAACAGGTGGCAATAGCATCCCTAAGACAAGGTTTGAACCCAGGCAACCTGGCTGATTCGGTGACCAGGAAGAAAGCCATGACCTGGGGAGGATTGCTGAATCAAGTTGGCAAGCAAATAAACGTTGATGAAACAAAAAAGACCAGGGTGCACAGACAGGTGAGATCCATCCCGGTGGCACCAACTCTAAATCAAAACCAGTCCGGGAACAAAGCAAGAGAGACCGGAGAGGGGCATGGAAGGGGAAAAGCTCAGTCTCAACCAGCTGCTCCTGCACAAAGTCAACAGTCTAGAAACAAAAGAGGGCCATGGGTCCAACCGGAGTGGTTTGCAGAACTCAAAGAAAGTGTGGCAACCATTTTCGATAAAACAAAAGATGAAGTACACTACCGGAGACCGGCAACCTTGCAGTCTCCCAGAGAACATCGAAACAACTCATTTTTCCAATACCACAATGATATTGGAGCATACGTTAAAAGGAGAGGAGGCAACAGGCCTGACAACACTCATCGGGCTGGTCTGGTTAATGCTGCCCCAGAGGGGGCTATGGTAATAGTTGAAAGGTTTGATGTGGAATCTGAATACTTGGATCCTGATCCAACAAGAAACAGAGTGGGTGCTATAGAAGAGCGTTCTAGATCGGTCTCCGGGCTCATTAAATTCTTTGAGTCACTGACAATATTCGGAGGGGACACTGTAACGGCTCCTACCACTTCATCAAGAAAAAGGCACGTTCATAATTTGGCTTCCCAGCTAGAAGGGGGCATGACCTCTTATCAATCATCAAATTTATTCCCATTCATTGTCTTTGATGGGGATGATTTAAGAGACATTGCTGGCCCTCATGAGGATGTTGTTGTTATAGGAGCATCAGTAGGGGGCAATGAGATAAGGCGAATTCTGGTAGATACTGGAAGCTCTGCCAATATCCTTTTCCTAGACACTTATAAGAAAATGAAAAGTCCAGCTGTGATTCAAAAATCAGACAGGTCAATCGTGGGCTTCACTGGCAGCTCAGCCGATGTGATCGGAGAGTTTGAAGAAGAAGTGTTGTTGGGCAGGGGCCCTTTCAAGAAAACGGTCAGAATACTCTTCATTGTGGTGGATTGTCCCACCTGCTACAATGCTATTCTAGGGAGATCTTGGCTCTCTAGGATGCATGCAGTGGCTTCGACAGTCCATCAGTGTCTAAAATATGTTATTCAGGGACAGGTTGGGGTTGTCCGGAGCAGCCAAAAAGTTGCAAGAGAATGCTATGCCACTGCCTTGGCTCCACGAACGCTGGGGGCAGTCCGAATAAATGACCAATAGCAGTTTGAGGGCCTTTCTGGGGGTGAGGGTGAAATTGATGACCCCAGAGAGACCCCCGGAGTATTGATTCCAGTTGAGGAGGTTGAAACACACTGCTTAGAAGAAGGAAAAAATGTCAAGATAGGGTCCAGAATGCCACCAATGTTGAAAGAAGGAATGTTAAAATTCTTGAGAGACCATCAGCATGTTTTCGCTTGGTGCAACGCTGATGTTACTGGAGTTCCATCAGAGGTGATTTCCCATCACCTATCTGTCCGGAGAGATGTGGCACCAGTGGTACAAAAGAGGAGAGCTTTCTCAAAAGAAAAGGCTGATGTCATTGTACAAGAGGTTGACAGACTCGCAAAGATGGGGCACATTAAAGAATCTCAGTACCATTTGTGGACTGCCAATCCTGTTTTGGTGAAAAAGAAGAATGGTAAATGGCGTATGTGCATTGACTTCACAGACCTAAATAGAGCCTGCCCAAAAGACTTGTATCCGGTCCCCCGGATAGATCAATTAGTAGACTCTACTTCTGGAAACAAACTACTCTCCTTCATGGATGCTTTCTTCGGGTACAATCAGATCCAAGTGGATCCAAAAGATCAAGAGCATACCACATTTGTCACTTATAGAGGTTTACACTGCTACAAGGTGATGCCCTTTGGCCTGAAAAATGCTGGGGCTACTTATCAAAGGTTAGTCAACAAGGCATTTGCTGATCAAATTGGAAGAAATATGGAGGTTTACATTGATGATATGATGGTGAAAAGCGTGGATGAGCAGTTACACTTGTCTGACCTCCAAGAGACTTTTGCTAACTTGGCCAAAGTGAATTTAAAATTAAACCCTGAAAAGTGTGTGTTCGGAGTGCAGTCCGGGAAGTTCTTAGGGTATATCATAAGTGAGCATGGAATACAGCCCGACCCGGACCAACTTAATGCTTTGTTCCAAATGGAGCCTCCTCGAAACATTAAAGAAGTACAGCAATTAACGGGGAGATTGGCTGCCTTGAACAGATTCATCTCCAGGTCTTCGGACAGGTGTGCTCCATTCTTTCAAACCTTGAAGGGTGCAAAGGTGTTCGAATGGACACCACAGTGTAATGAAGCATTTAATGAAATTAAAAAGCATCTTTCCTCTCCCAAGACCTTGTTCAAACCGGTTGATGGGGAGACTCTTTTTGTATACCTGGCTGTTTCAAGTTGTGCCATCAGTGCTGTGCTAGTAAGGGAGGTTGATGGGTATCCTCACCCAGTGTACTACATCATCAAAAGCTTGATTGATGCTGAGAAGCGTTACTTGAAACTTGAAAAACTAGCATTGGCCTTGGTGATAGCTGCAAGAAAAATGAGGCCTTACTTTCAGGCTCATTCTATCGTTGTCCGGACATCTTTCCCTTTAAAGAATGTCCTTCAAAAAGCAGACATTTCGAGCAGAATGACAAAGTGGTCAGTAGAGTTGGGGGACTTCGACATAGACTTTGCTCCCCGAACAGCAGTAAAAGCTCAAGCTGTGGCTGACTTTCTGGTTGAGTTCCATTCTGATAGGGATTCAGAACAACCTGCTGATTCAAAAGATAAAAAAGTATGGATTGTCCGAACAGACGGTGGATCCAGTACCATGGGATCTGGGGCAGGAATATGTCTCACTTCCCCCTACGGGGACAACATGTTCCAAGCTATTTGTTTTGCTTTCAGGGCATCCAATAATGAGTCCGAATACGAAGCAGCTATAGCTGGGTTGAAATTGGCCTACATTTGTGGAGCTAAAAGGGTCAAGCTACTAAGTGATTCCCAGTTGTTAGTCCACCATGCCTTGGGCCTTTCAGAAGCTAGAAAGGAACAATTGGTCAAGTATTTACTCCTCTTGAAAAATGAGGCGTCAAAGTTTAAAGCTGTTGTCTATGAGCATATTCCCCGGGCAGAAAATGAGTTAGCAGACTCATTGGCAACGATAGCATATACGGAGTCCTACCCATGGATCCATGTGCTTGAAAGCCCTTCTATTCAACTTGATAAAGGTGAAAAAGAGGAAGTTTTTGAAATACAAGTAAATCGGCCTCAAGACTGGAGGTCTCCTCTTATACAATATCTTTCCGATGGCATCGTGCCCTTGGATAAATCACAAGCCAGAACGTTGAAACACAGGGCTCGTGGTTTCATTATGTTGAGAGAAGTATTGTACAAAAAGTCCTATAGCAAACCTCTCCTACGTTGTTTAGGGGATCAAGAGTCACAGATGGTCCTCTCCGAATTACATGATGGTGAGGGATCAGCCCATTGTGGATTTAGAGCTTTAACAAGAAGAGTGCTTCTCTCCGGATACTATTGGCCCTCAATCATGAAAGATGCTAAGGAGCTGGTAAGAAGGTGTGACCCTTGCCAAAGGTACAGCAATGAAATTCATGTGCCAGCCATTCCTTTGGAAACAATTTCTGAGCCCATCCCTTTTGCTCGATGGGGATTGGACTTAGTTGGGCCTCTCCATGTGGCGTCCGGAGGGCGTAAAACCATAATTGTGGCCATCGACTACTTCTCAAAGTGGATAGAAGCAGCCCCCTTGGTAGGGACAACATCAAAAGCTGTTATAAAATTCATTCTATCCAACATATGTTGCAGATTTGGTGTCCCCCAGAAAATAACAACAGACAACGGGCCACAGTTTGACAATAGAGAGATGGAAAGCTTTTGTGCCTCAATAGGCATTCAGCACTGCTTTTCTTCACCTTTTCACCCACAAGCCAATGGGCAAGTTGAGGTGGCTAATAGAACCATACTGTCCGGTTTAAAGAAAAATCTGGAAGGGGCTGCTGGAAAGTGGCCTAGTTATCTACAATAAGTCTTGTGGGCCTACCGGACAACACCTGGGGCTGCAACACAAGAATCTCCTTTTGCCTTGGTCTATGGGATGGATGCAGTAGCCCCCATAGAGAAGACACTCCCCTCCTTTTGAGTCCATAACTTCTCCGGACAGGAAAATGAAATGGCAATTAGAAATCAACTTGATTTAATTGAAGAAAGGCGAGTAAAAGCTCATCTTAGAATGACACACTATCAAGGCTTGATGAGAAGCAGGTTTGCTTCTAAAGTTAAAAGAAGAGATTTTCAACCAGGAGATAAAGTATTGAGGAAAGTTTTCTTGCATACCAAGGAAAAGCTCTTCGGAAAGCTGGCCCCAACTTGGGAGGGTCCATATACTGTGGTTGAAAGAATCAAGCCTGGGACATACTGGTTGGAAGACAAAGATGGCAGGGTTTTAACTCACCCTTGGAATATTGAACACCTTCGAATGTACTTGGAATAACGTTTATGTAAATATTTACTTGTTTAAACATCCATGTAAATATTTGGGGGCATACCACTTCCTCTCTTCGGTGCCACGGAGAGCTCTCAATAAAATTTGATGCCTTCTTCAATAATTTTCTAAGTTTTTGCAAAATTCTGTTGCTTGCCATACTACCCGGACTGAAAGATCTAAGGGCTACTTAAATTCTGGCCGGAGAAACTAAACACTCTCACAATACAATAACTCAAAGCTACTTAAATTCTAGCTATCTGAAGTAAGACAAATAATAAAAGAAGAAGATGGTTGAGCAAAATAAAAACGTTCATTCAACAACTTAAAATTGCCTTGGCCTTCCAAGGACTTTTTGAACAAGTTTGGACACAGTACAAAAATCTGTCCGAATAATACGGACACCATCACAAAAAGTGCCTTGGCCTTCCAAGGACTTTGGTTCAAGCAAAAGATAAACAAAACAAATTATAAATTAAGGTGGAGCCTTTGAAGATGGCTCAACCTCATCTGTTTTCTTGCTCTTGATGTCGCTCTTCTCCTCGACAATCTTCTTACCCTTGGGGTCAATCTCTTCCTCACCTGGGCTCTCTCCGGTTTCCTCTTCATCACCAGACGAGGACACATCAGTGTACCCTTCATCAACCATGGTCCAGTATGGGAGATCATCGTCATCCACATAGCGCCATAATTCCCCTAGCCTCCTCTTCGGGAATTTCTCGTGAAACAGGAGGACCATATCAGACTTCACTTTTTCAATCGTTAATTCTTCACTCCGTATCATCTCCCTGGCATAAGCATTAATCTTGGCCTTGATCATGGCCTCTTGATCCCTCACCAAAGCAGCTTTCTCATCAACAGCCTGAGTCACTGCATTCTCTAAAGCAAGTTTGTCAGTGGTCAGGTTGGTGACAAGCTTCTCCTTGGCTGCAGTTTCTCCTCTTGAGGCTGTCAGGTCCTTCTCCAATCCGGACAGTTTGGCCCGGAGATCCTTTATGGTCTCTTCCAAAGAAGCAACTTTTGTATTGCTTTCATTTTAATTCTTCTTTAGCTGTTCGTTCGCCACCTTAAGCAAATCAACCTTAGTAGCAGCAGTCCTGAGGTCATCGGACAGCTTCTCCTTCTCAGACTTGAGGTCTTTGATGGTATCTGCCTGACTTCGGACTTGCCTCTCCAAAGTAAGTATTGGCTGCACGTTGCTAAGGATAGAATGGGCTATAACATCCCTCTCACTGGAGACCATAAATGTTTTACCGTTGAAATTAACTGTGTTGGAGCTGCTTGGAGGGACATAGGGCCCTGCGAACTCATCTCTGGGCAGCCCAAGAAAATATTCACCAAGTCCACCCAGACCGGTGATGTCCATTTCATCTAAGTTGAGCTCTCCCATCTCAACTTCATCTGTATTAAACTCCCTTTGAATCTCTCCTTGCAAGTCCCTTGGAATCTCTTCAGCCAATGTTGGGTCAGTAGGGAAAGAGGGCTCCGGGTCCCGGAGAGCAACTTCTTCTCCTTGAGAAGACTTCTTCTTTTTGGCCTCCCTGTCAGTGCTCTCACTTGTTTGCTTGCGAGACCTCTTAGAGGCCCTTGTAGGCTTAGGGAGGTTCACTTCCTGCTTCTCGCTCTCATGTTCCACCACCTGTAGAAGGGCTGCATCAATCTGAGCCTGTGCCAGTCCTTCAGTGTCCGTTGGGGCCTCCTTCTCATCGTCACCTACTACCCTATTGCCCTTCTTCTTCTTGCCCTTCATTTTACTTGGGGCTTTGGCCCGGGCAGGAAGGAAGAGAGTCCCATCCAGTTCATGAGACCTTCTCAGCACGATGTCTTCGTCAGGTTGGGTGGAGAACTCCTTCCAAGTCAAGTCTCTTCGACCTGTGGTGTTCCACAGGTGAGACCTTGCTAAGTTCCCGGGAGTGAAGGCTTTATGAAACCGGTTCTCCCAGTTCTCTACGGCCCAAGCGTTGATCTTGCCACAGGTGACCTGTCCGGCCTTCAGATAGTCCCCGAACTCCTTTGGCAGCTCTGATAAAACGAAAGAAAAACTGATTAGTGTAAACTTAAAGAAAAGAGAGATTCGAACAGAAATTTAAAATAAAAACTTACGATCGCTCCTCCATCTACTTCGAAGAAGGCTAGGATTCTCCCCGGCCTTGATTTTCTTGCCATTCTCCCATGAGCCACTGACAAATAAGAATTGGCTCCTCCATTTGCTCTCCGACTCCAGGAGATCATCAACAGCTTTAAGATCGTTCCCCATGTTGAAATGATAGAAAGGGAACTGATGGTGTTTGCACAAGTTGGCCACAGCTGCAAACTCTTCCATAGGAAGAGGGATTCCAGATAGCCTAGACGCCATGATACATGACATCAAGGTGAACCAGCCATTGGGGCTCAATTGTGATGGGCAGAGTTTGACCAAATGAAAATAGCGCACTATCTCTGGGTCTAGTGGGAACCTAAGTCCCCAATTGAATAGCTCCGTAAAGAAGACTATCTCATTTCTTTTGCAATCCATCGGGGTCTCTGGATCGATGGGAATTCAGATCTTTACATTCTCAGGGATCCCCCATTTGGTACGTAATCGACCCAGATCTGAAGTGTGGATGAACGCGTACTTGGGTTTCAACAAAGCCAAGAGGTACTTGAACTCCACTTTATGAAAGCATGGCACCACTCTCCCTTCAAGGCTCTCCGGCAGGTCCGGACGCCTCAGATACAAGTCCTCTTTGCCCTTCTTAGCAACAACGATAGCAGTTTCAGTCTCTCCGGAGGACTCGGACTCAAATCTAACCTCCTCAGTGGAGTCCTCCATCCTCTCCTCCATAATCGTTGGGGGAGCTTCAGTAGAAATAGTCCGGGGAGGATTGAGGCTTGGCAGAGCTGGTCCTCCGGACTGTTGACTGTCCGTATTTATTCGACTTCTCACCTCAATTTGAGTTTCCGAGGTAGAAGATTCCTTGGGGGGTAGTGGGCTGCTAGCTTCTAGTCCTGATGGCCTCTCCCGGGGAGCCCTTATAGTTGCCCCAGACCCTGATTCGCTATTTTTTTTCCCCGATTTCGAGGGTGTGTTTTTAGAAGGAAGTCCTTTAATCAAACTACTTGGCCTTTTCATGATTAATTTGTCCGGGGAGTGGTCAGAATCAGACCCCATAGCAATGAAAGAGGACTTTTTCCTAACACTTGTGGCTGTGACTCCCGGCTCAACAACAGGGATCGACTCTTGAACTGAGGAGCCGGATACTATTGGGGAAAGCGTTGATTGAAAGAGTTTTTTAGGTTTTGTACCTTTAGAAGAAGATGAACCTCTGTCAGATTCTTCGATTGAAGGGGCTGGTTTCTCGACAGGCGACGCTGGAAGCCCTGCTGCAAGTCTTTTTTCCTTCTCAACTCTTTGAGCTTTCTCCAATTCAGAAAGGTTAAGCCAGCCACCCTTGATCAGTGCTGTTCTTGCTGTAAACATAAACAGCCAAGAGAGTTTTTGAAGATTCTAGAGAGATAAAGCTCTGAGTAAAAATGGCAGAGTGAAGTTTGAAAGAGATAAATGAGACAGTGAAAAGTGAATAGAATTTATAGTAAATGTGAAAAAAGGAGTTGATTCCTAGGAGAATCCGAAAAGTTGGGCAATGATTAAAAGACGGCGCTGATGTCATTAATGGCATTTAAAAGTGGTAACTTGTTCGAGAAAGTGCTGCGAATTTCAAGGTGCGAGAGAGTGACACGTGTCCCATTAACTCTGGCAAAGAACCGTTTAGAATTCGTAACGTTCGGTCTGTCCGGGTTTATCCACAACTCTCTCCGGATTGAAAAACCACTTCCTATTTTTCGGACTCATTTTCAGTTCTTTGACAAGGACACTTGTTCAAATACCTAAAAAAGGGGCTCCTGATGAGTCCGAATTCGGAGTGCTCCCCGGAAGGGCAGCCCAAAGTAAATCTCTCCGTAAACCGGACAGGACTTTTAAACCGGACAGATGACTTCGAACACTGTAAGCCTAAGGCAGTTCGAACTATGACTAAAGTACTAAAAAACCTAAACACTATCTGACTAAACTACCTGCCCATCTGCTTAAAACTCATGGGTCTTTAAACATGACCCGGGTCCATTAAACTTGACCCGAAAGCCCATAAGGGCCCAAATTTCATATTATAAATACCCAACCACCAGCATTAACAATGGGAAAGAAAAATTAACTGCTGCCAAGCTGCTTAATTCTCTCTCCACATTAAAAACACTTTGAAACACCTTTAAACACTATCACACCACCGTGAAACACCCTTACACCGCCTTAAAACTCCACTTGAAATTACCAGCCTACCCTCAGGCTACTTTTATCCACACCAAAATTGTATTCCATTATCAAACTCTTATGAGGAATATGTACAATTCGAGGGTAAAAATGGGAGAGTTCAAGATAGGTGATAAAGTGTTAAGAAAAGTATTTCTACATAGTAAGGAGAAGGGCCTCGGAAAAATGGCCCCAAATTGGGAAGGATCTTATATGGTTGTTGAAAGGATAAAGCTAGGGTTTTATCGCTTTTGTGATAATCAGGGGAGGATGCTTTAACACCCGTGGAATACACCGAATTTAAAGTTATATTGGGAATGCCTATATTATATTTTGAATTTGTTTCTTTTGATTGATTAGCACACTATTTCATACCATGTTGGTCGAGGGAGGTTTTAACGAGATGCTATGTGAATATTCAAAATGATCAACAAAATGCATTTTTGGCCAATGGTTGTTTACAAGTGTTTATTTAAACTATTTTGATAACTGATCAAAGACTGATCATCTTTGAGATTGATGAAGAGTAGAATGTTCTGTTGAATACACTTTTCGAAGAAACGACCATATTTAAAGTGATACGTTCAATAAATGCACTATTATATTCGAAGTGCTACGCTCAATATATGAAATATTATGTTCGAAGTGCTATGTTTAATAAACGCACTATGATTTTCCATGTGCTACGTTCATTTAGTGTACTATAACATTCGAGGTGTTACACATTGTAATGATTATTTAAAGTATGTTGACCCGAATAGTTAATATAAATAAAATTAAACGTAAACATAACTTAATGAAAAATATAAAGTATAAGCAAAAACCTTTGTTATTCAAAATAATTCGATGGGTACAGGAGTTATAGTACTGATATGAAAAGTACAAAAATATAATAAAAATTTCAAAAGATATTAAAGTTATTCGTCTTCGGAACCCTCTTCGGATGACTCTTCTTCCGACGAAGAACTTAGGATAGGATCGAAGGCCTCTCTATGGCGCCTTTCGATGGAAATCTCATTCAGGAAGTTGGAAATATTTATCTTAGGGTATGTGGCGTGAATCTCTCGAAGAAGAGTGATAGTCTTTTATTCTTTGTCGTTAATAATTGCAGCCAACATATCTTTGGTGCACTCATCTTCAGCAGCACTGACAGCAAGTTGTTTTTCTTATTCAAAGTCAGACTTGAGAGTAGCTATCTCGTCGTTTAGGTTCTTCTTTTCTATTTCACTCTTGTTAAGAAAAGTTTGAAGGTCATCAAATTTTTTCTTTTCAGCAGCTAAGTCTTCAAGATGTTTAGTCTTGAGTTGGTCAAGTTCTATCTAGTGTGTGTTGTTGAGTTCGGTTTTGAGTTGTCAATCTGATGTAGTTCTCGAAGATACTTTTTAACATGAAGAAGTCCTCGCAGACATTCAGACCTCACCATTTGGAACCAATAAAAGTGATATTTTATGTGATCACCAAAGTATTCTTTCAATTGTTTCTCAGCTTCGGCAACATTTTTGTAGCGAACCATATCTTTAGCCATATCTTTCAGGTGACTTTGAGAGACTCCGATTTCTTGAATAAGTCTTTTCGCTGCGGTATTCAGATCGCAAAACGGAAGAAAAGCAGCTATGAGTTCTTCAGAGGGCTTCTCATGAAGAAAAACTGTTGGGCTAGGCTGAGGAATGAGATTTAAAGATGTGTAGGAGCAGAATGAACAGTAATTTTAGGGAATACTGGTTCGAAAGCAGAAGGTACAGATCTCCAACCAAAGTTATGAAGATGAGTTTAAATCTCTTGAATAACAGGATCCTCTTCACCAGCAAGCTCGTGTAATTCATCGAATTTAATGAAACTATCTGGGTCGAAGTGATCAACACTTTGGCTATCTTCTACAACGACAGTTTTTTGTTTCTGATAATGGTCTTTGTAGTGTTATCTTTGTTTTCATTTTGACCACTTGGCTGATTATCTTTTAAAACTTTGTTGTTTTCATTTTCATCTTTTTTGGAAAGGGTCCCTCTTCTGTTCCTTCTTCAATAGTGGAAAATGGGTTTTTTTTTGTTTTTCCTTTCAAACTTTTTGGCTTCGGATCTGTTGAAGGGCTAGCACCAGATGTACTAGCTGTCTTTTTTATCTTTTTCGCCTTCTTTTTCTTGGGAAGGTGCTGCCAGATCTATCGCGGATTGGTAAGAACACTTTACAATCGGGATGAAGCAGCCTCTTCACAGTTTGTCGAGGACTGGGAGGCTCCATCATGTTTTTTGGGGGAAAGGATCCAGGAGTGATCAGAAATAAGTTATTTTTAAGAAATTTAATAGGTTCGAAGGTTGTGTGGAAGGTCTTAAATACTTAAGTGATAACGAATAAGCTGAGTATAAGTTAAAAATTTAATTCAGAAAATAATGTTAGAGACTTACGATTACTCCTCCAAACGAGGTTTAATCTTGATGGTTGGCTTCGGATATGACTCTGCCGTTTTCCCAGGCTCCTGAAATAAAGATAAAATTTTTATTCCAAAATTTATCTTTTTAGAGGAGGTCATCGATGGTTTTTAAGTCGTCGTCCAAAGTAAGAAAGTAGAATGAAAGTACTGGTCCCTTTGACAACTTGGTTAGGGATATGAAATATTCGATGCAGATGGGGATTTTGGATAGTCGAGAGGCCATGATTACAAAGAGAAGCGTGTCCTCTCGATACAAGTTTAAGCAATCGAAGTAATCTAGTATCACAGGGTCTAGTGGGAATTGAAGCCCCCAGTTGATTATTTATAAACAACCAGTTCGTCTTTTTTGTAGTCCAAGTGTGTTTCTCATTTTTTGGGAAGACGAAGTGTAATGTTGTCTCCCATTCTTCATTGTTTCTTTAAATCACTAGGTTAGCTCTCTTTGTAGTATATGTATGAAACACATTCCCGACCCACAATGTAATTGCCATGAAGAGTTCTTAGAATTTCACCAATTGTTGCTCTTTTTTCTTTGGAGATGGTAATAAGAGCTTTCTTTTCTCTTGGCCCGCGAATTTTCTCCTGAGCAATATTTTCTGATTCTTTTGAAGATTCATCCTTAGTATCACCTTCATTGTTTGACTGAGTAACTTTGGAATCATCTTATATTTCTGACACTTCGTTTCTCAGTTGAGAATGATTGTTCGAGGGACTTTGTTGAGATTATACAGTTGTCTTAATAATTTCCTTCGCTGGAGGAGATTCGGTAGGTGGATTTGACGTAACATCAGCATCATCTCCTATAGCTATAAAAGTTCTTTTTCTAGTAGCTCGTGAGGAAGAAGTTGCTTCATATTGTTTTGAAGAAGATCTGTTTATTCCAATACTAATTCGAGGCGATGATTTAGTAAGATAAGGTGAGATTCGAGGTGCTTTTGATGAACGCGATTTTGAAGAATGATTTTCTTCTGTAATAGGCGAAGGAAAAAAGGCAGCACTTTAGAAGGATCAAAATTATCGTAATAGATGTTCTTTATAGATATTCTGAGGGGAACGTTTCTTATTAACCCAAAAGCTCTATATTCTTCTACTCTTTCACTGATGCAGAAATAATCGTAAGCTCCGAAGACGTGGTTGTCTGATTTTGGGGATTTAGGTTTTTTAGGAATTATAGCCTTGGATCTTCTGGATTTTGGATGCTTTCTCACAAACTGGTTGAAGGTTGATCCGAAAACATGAATTTTCCGGTGAAGGTAGCAGTACGTTTGAAGAAACCGATGAAGGTAGCAAAGGAGTTTAGAGGTTTTTTGCGCATTTTCTCTCAGGGAATTTTGTTTTTGAATCACATGATGAGTTGCAAAGGGATTTATAGGAGGAGAAAAGACGTGTTGAGAAGTGGAAAAGGTTTATGCTGATTGGGAAGAATTTGGAACGGTTGCGTGGATAAGGGTTCGACTGCTATGTTAAAGGCTTAGGTGTAGGCCTAACACCTAAGGGGTTATGGTTTGTTGAAAAGAAGGTTGTTACACCTGAGATTATTAGTCTTGCTTCGAATTGATATATAAGAGGATGATCAACTGTGGGTATATTTCGATGTATTTGGATTGAATAATGATGCAGCAAAACGGTGGACCGACTTCGAATTATGGAAGAAGAAATTATCATCGCTTTTGCTTAAATTTGAAGTTAATTAGTTCTCCTTTATTTACTGACATGAGAACTAAGGTGGCTACTGATAAGGAAGTGGAAATATAATGACTAAAATGTAAATAATAAAACATTACGTAGCAAATTGTAAAGTTAGAGGAGAATTTAGAACTATGTATTTTAGTCAGGGACTAAAGTGTGAATAACCTTTTGATACAAAATATTTTCATAATTCTAATAAGTGTATAATATTTTTGATACTAACATTGTATCTAATATTCTAGATACACTTATTAGAATTAACCAAACTAAGGCCCACTAAACAAGAATTTTTAATTATTCTATATATCTTATTGAAAATAATATTATAAAAATAAAAACTATTTGTTAATATTAAAGTTGATGATTTATACTTTTTAAACATTTTTTCTTTTTTCTGCCATTAGTATCAAACTCAAGACAAACTAATAATATAACTAATTAAATTAGAAGAAAATGATTTACTAATATATACCAAAACTATGTATTAATTATTAATAGATAACAATTAGCATTAGGTTGGAGTGTTTTTTTTATAGAATTGGCTTAAATCTAGAGACCGGTGGTTAGTTTTTTTTATAAAAACCCATAACTTCAATGGATACCCGCGGATGGGTACCCGAACCCGGCGGGTTCGGATGTGGGAAAAAAATATTATTACCCGATGGGTACGGGTTAGGGTATGAGTTTGGAAAAATATAGACGGGATGGGTTACGGGTTTAGCTATACCCGCACTCATCCCGGCCCAATGCCATCCCTAGTTAAACCAGCGTTAACTTGTTTTAAATAAATCATTCATAGATTTTCTTTTGTTTGTTTTTAAAAACCAAAACCAACGATACCTTCGATTTTTTTTTCGAGTTATAATGTAAACACGTATTTTATATAATTATATATAAGGGTGTTTTTATTTTAAAAAAATGGTCTATGTATTTTTTATATAGTAGTCCGTAATTTACTAGCTCTTTAAGATAATGACATATATCATATACAACCTCTAAATTCACTATATATGGTAATTTAGTAATTTGTTATATGTGATATTTATATTTTTATCAAAATATTATTTAAGAGGTTTTTTATAATTTATCTTTTTACATTTAGACTAAAAATAAATATTAATAACATAAGAACACAAAAATAACAATTTTAAATTTATGTTTTGGTTGGAATCAAAAGTAAATAAGGATTCATTAGAATTTTAATTAGTTTTTTTCCTTAAATCGTTCTTGTTTTTTATTTGATCATATTTTTTTTTATTTAAATTAACATTTTTTAAGTTTTTTTTATATAAAAAAACTACATTTCTTTAAGTTTAATGCTTTAAATATTATGTTTGTGTGAAGCCTGGTACTATATGGTCAGCTTCATACGGTGAAACATCATAATAGAAAAGGAAAAAAAACTACATTTCTTTAAGTTTAATGCTTTAAATGTTATGTTTGTGTAAAGCCTGGTACTATATGGTTGGGTTCACACGGTGAAACATCATAATAGAAAAGGCAAACCAAGTTGTCTAGTGTTCCAAGTGTCACTTAGGATTTTATCCTCGTATGGATTTTTTGTGCTAGTATGGTATTTTATCCTAATGTGCCATTATAAATACTACCATTTCTATTAGGATCGTCTGTTATTGTAAACATTTTTCTTTCTGATATGGTAAAAAATTTGCAACCTAGTTTAGGTGAACCAAATAAAATTCGTGTGTTTTTTTATTTTATTTTTAGTTCTTTTTAGCATTGATTCAAAACAATTAGTATTCGGTTAGAAAGATTTTGGAAGAATTAATTTATGAGGAATCTTAGAAGAGTCAATGGAAAAATAATAAGAAGACAAAATAGTAGAAAAAACGACGACATCATTTACAATTAGTGTCAGATATGAAATGTTACAATCGGATCTAGAGGTGTTAGAATCAAAAAGTTTGACGAATGAGAAACTTGCAGCAACCTCTTCTAAATTTAATGAATCCAAATTGGATGCCTAAGGCAGATTGAAAAATTATGGATCTTAAGGTTATAAGGGTTGTTAAATTGAACATAGAAAAGTCACTTACACATAATATTATTAAATATAATACCATTACTAGTTTGGTGCAGACCTTGAAGAACATGTATGAAAATATTTTGTTGAAAAATACGGTGCATCTTATGAATACATTCTTCAGATTAAACATGGCAGAGGGTGTTTTAGTTACAAATCATTTGAATGAGTTCAGTGAAATTATAAATGTTTTATCATCTGTCACAATCAAATCTGATAATGATATTTGTGCCATAATTCTTTTGTCTTCTATATCCAACAGTTCGGAAGCTATAAGAATTGTTGTATTTACTTTTGTTGGCAAGGAGAAGTTAAACTATAATAATATACACGATATGATTCTCGGTGAAGAAGTTTGAAAGAATAATTTTGACGAGTATTTGAATAAATATGTTGCCTTTAACATGGAGGCATATCATCTTATAAAAATGATAACAAATAAATATTCAAATCAAGAAGATGACAAATTAATAGCCGATCCAAAGGTCTACGAGATCTACCTTGATACTAGTATTGTAGCCAGATAGGACACATACATAGATATTACAAAGAACCATATGAAATTTTAAATGTTGTTACATAAATCATATAAGATACTTTACTTCTTAATATGGAAAGTGACATGGACTATTGGGATCTCGACTTCGAATATTATTGGCATACCACTTCAAACTGAGAATTTTATCACTATATTGCTAGTAATTTCGGAACTGTTTATTTAGCTCATAATATACCACTTCATATAAACGTTATTATAGATATTAAGCTTAAGCAAGACAATAGATCTGTCTAAAAAATCTATAAAGTTATAGATGTTTCACAATTAAAGATAAATTTGATTTTTATTGGGGCAGTTTGATGATGAAATGGATAATATTTATTTTGGTGGTGGTAGGTGGAAGGTGGAAGATGATCAAGGGAGCTATGGTAGTGTATTATGGTTACAAGACGATAATCTTTATATGTATTCCATTATGAGATACTTGTCTATTGTTGGTACCGACTCTAGTGATACTCTATGACACTAAAAAGTTGGCCATATAAGTTCGAATGACGTGAAAATGCTTATGTCGAACGAAAAAGTACCAAAATTGAAGACCGTTAATATTTTCTATGTGTGAGATTTGCATACTTGAGAAGAAGAAGAAGACAAATTTTGTAAAATAAGGTAGAACTCCAAAACCAGAAAGGTTGGTTTTGTGCAAACTAATTTATAGATACTATCTCTACTTCCATTATTTGGTGATTCATTATATTACATCACATTTATTGATGACCCGACTAGAAAGGTATGGGTTTATTTTTTGAAAGATCAAAGTTATGTATTTAAGAAATAGAAAGCCATGGTAGAGAATGAGACAGGTTTGAAATTGAAAAGTCTGAGATAAGAGAATGAAAGTTAATATGTTGATGATGGGTTCACAGAGTATTATGCTACAAATTAAATCATAATGGAAATTGCCATTCCAGGAACACCACAATATAATGATATAGCTTAGCACATGAACTAGACCATAAATGAACATGCTTGAAGCATGAGTTTACATGTTGTTTTACCAAAATGTTATTTGGAATGATGCAACCAATATTGTAGCTTATCTGATCAAAATTGTATCATTACTTCTATTGAATTTCAAATTGTTAGAGGAATTATGGAGTAGTAAGGAGATAAATCTTTACTTCTTGAAAGTATCTGGTTGTTTGTAATATGTACACGTTGATTCCAATACTATAAGTAAACTTGACCCCAAACCTAAGAAATTTTTATTTATTGGCTATAAAGATGATGTTTTTGCTATAAGCTTTGGGATGCATAAAATCGAAAAATTATAAGAAGCAAAAATAATATCTTTAATGAGAAGGTTATGCACAAGGACAAACCAAATATAGTTCAAGAGTCGCAACCACCAAAGGTAAACGATTTTGTTGATTTGGGTGAGATTCTTAAGATCAATGTGCATGACAAGGTTATTAGAGAGCCAGGAAAATGAAGATCCTGAGATAGAGCAGGATGGTTTAGTTTCTTCAAACCCCTGTGCTCTGGTTCCCACTCTTAAAAAAAACTATGATACGTAAGAAAGTGGATAATTATTCACTCTATAATCATCAGAGATTGTTTTCTAATAAAGGTGATCCTAAAAAATATGTTAAAGCATTGAAAATTTGGTAAGTATAAAGAAAAAGGGTTAACTGTGAAAGGTGAGCTAGGTTTTTTGCCCTAGAATAAGACTTGGAAGCTAACTGAGCTACTAGAAAGAAATAAGGTTTTCCCTAACAAATGGGTGTAAATAGTAAAAAAATACCATGATGGGAGTAAATGCTACAAAGATAAGTTCGTTTTGAAGGTTTTCAACATAAGGTAATTGTGAAGCTAAACATAATAATATTGGTTTTGGAAATTATGGTTGCATAAAATTTAATTCTTGATCAGTTAGATATGAGGATTGTTTTATATGTACTAGTATGAAGTCTTAGGGCTAATGTTGATGCCAACTTTGTTAGAGCTATTGATAGTAGAGTAAATAATACATGATATGTGTATACTTTGAGTTGTACTACTATGAGCTAACGTTTAATTTTGCAGAAGATAGTCGCCTTGTCTATTGCTGAGTCTCAATATGTTGCTAATGGAGAAATTTCTCACAAGTGTATGCCAAACTGATAAACTCCTTCAATTTTAAAAGAAAATAATAATCAAGTCAAGTATCATTTTTCTTATTCTTTTACAGTTCTATTTATACAGTTTCACAGCAGAGATTTTCTATTTCTATTATTAATAACATAACCGTATCTTGGGACGTTCCTTAATGACATTCAATACACGATGCACTACTTGAGTAATTACCGTATATGTTCGTTAGTGGCGCCCATTGAGGTGAACGTTTGTAGTAACCGTTTGTTCGTTGATAACTAGCATCGCGATGTCGTCCTACCCGCTCGACAAACTTCTTACCTTACATCTCTTACCTCTCGAATTACAATTTATCTCGGTCGGTAAGCTCCCTAAAATTATGCTTCCAGTTTTTCATTAATTCTTTCTCAATTTACTTTTACCTCGTCGGGGATAAGGAGCATGTCTAACTCGAGAAATATGGCCTTATCTCCTGGTCAATATGCTTCCCTTCCTTGTGCCTCTGGTTGATCATGAACGCGTGTTTAGTTTGGTGTTACCTCTAAAGGTATAAGGAGCATGACTCACCAGAGGGGTATGAACTTATCAACTAATAAGGAAATCAAGGATATAATATGGTTACAGAATTTTAAAGTATTATTTTCTTAGCGAAAAATTCAATATATTATTCTAGAACCAAGTATATGGACTAAACCTATTAGTCTTGAAAATTTGTGTGCGACTGTAGTGGGTGTTCAAACTTAATAATTGGCTAAGAAGGTTGCTGCAACAATTGACATGTGAGAAGTCAACTTATAGTGGATTGAGGGTATATTGTGACGTGACAGTCTCAAAGTGGGAAATTTCCATATTTGTGTGGATCCTAGTAGTACATGTCCTATTCACATTTGTGACACATTATAATATAAAAGGTACGCCAAGTTATGTAGTGTTCCAACTGTTACTTAAGCTTTTGTCATATTAAAGCTTTTTGTCCTATTAAGATTTTTTGTCATATTACGATTTGTTTTAATATGTCATTATATATTTCACCCATCATCTTACCTTTTTTGCCAATGTAAACTCTCTCTTTATTTATATAGTGAAGAACTATAGTTATCCTTGGGCTTAGCCTATTTTGGGTAAACCGAGTAAAATTATTGTATTTGATTTCTTCTATTTTATTTGTTTTTATGATTGACTGATAACATTGAATTAATTCTAAGTTATTCTTAGTTAACTATGTATATTGAGTTTATAAACTTATTTCGATGAATTTGGTGTAAAATACGAGATTTACCATTGTTGAGTTTGGTAAGAGCATAAAATAGCAAGTGTAATTGAGGGCTTAAATTGTAATATAATTATATACAGGGGCTTAATTGTAAAGTAAGAAATAAGTGACATAAGTATAAATGAAGGGGGTAACATGCAATTAGAATAAGTTTGGCATGTGACCACGGGCCCCACATTTGTCACAATATAAAGAAAGATTTTATCCCCCAAAAAGGGGACCTTCTAATGATTAGTACTTGATTTTACCTACTTTCTCTCTCTACACTTTTTGTACTTGCTAGCCTGACACCACTTACACATGCCCCGATAAACCACCCTAAATATTGTGACACACATCATTGGCGCCGTCTGTGGGAACGAGAGATACCCGGAGGCTAAGTTCCCCAAAATCTCGATCTCACGAAAAGAAAAGTTACAAATGAATACCGAGGCTAGGAAGGGAAAAGCAAAGGAGAAAGGGTCTGACCAAGATATGTCATTCTCATAGGGTCGGAATTCTGAGGAGTTGTTAGGTAATGATGAAAATCAGGGCCGAAGCAGTCGGTCGACCTTAATCATGACTAGGCAATAGCTTCTAGATGATATCGCCAAACTAAATGCTGAGAGGGATTTGGCTTTGGCTGAGAACAAAAATCGGATGGGTAGTCGAAGTGAACGATCTGACGAAGAAATGACAACGATAATAATCATCAGAGAAGTAATATCGTCGACCTTAGCGTCGACATTTAGCGTTGTTTTTCAGAATGTCGACCCTAGCAACGACATTTCAGCATCAATATGTTCTAACTTGGCAACAAATACATCAATAATGGGATTCAGATCATGCACTTGACGCGACCAAATCAAGGAGGAAATCACCGACCCTGTATTCTGCACACAATTAGTTTTTGCTCGACTCTCCGCAAAACTAGGGGGCTACTGATAAGGGCATAAAATACCAAGTGTAATTGAGGGCTTAAATTTTAATATAATTATATGCAGGGGCATAATTGTAAAGTAAAAAATAAGTAACATAAGTACAAATAAAGGGGGTTACATGCAATTAGAATAAGTTTGGCATGTGACCACGGACCCCACATCTGTCACTATATAAAGAAAGATTCTGTCCCCAAAAAAGGGGACCTTCTAATGATTAGTACTCGATTTTGCCTACTTTCTCTCTCTACACTTTTTGTACTTGCTAGCCTGACACCACTTACACGTGGCCTGATAAACCACCCTAAATATTGTAACACACATCAGAGTTGAGGTTTAATATTAGTTTATTTTCAAGATTACACTATCTCAATCAACCACGTTGACATTTCTCAAAACAAATATCTAATGTCGACCAAACTCGTTGATATTATGTTTAATTATTATTTTTTAAAATACATAATGTCTACGAGATTGGTTGACATTATGTGTTTTGCTTGAAAAATAATTTGTGATCTATAATTATAGTTTTATGTAAAAAAAAACATATAATGTCATAGGGTTGGTAGTCATTAGGTGTTTTTCTTGACAAAAATTTTATTTTTCGCTTACAATGTATCCCTAAAGAAAAACACTTAATGTCGACGAGGTTTGAAATTGTGTGCTCTTGAAAAGTACGAGTGTTAGCAGATTTTGTCGATATTACCAAAACCCATAAACACGCGATATTCAAGAGAAATACATATGTTTTGTTAGAATATATAAGTTTTTTTAAGTTATTTGGGCTTTAACTAATATAGAGTATAGTTAAATTATGAAGTTCTACAATGATTGTTTGTTAGATTTGACATTCAATTATAATTTATTAAGTTGAGAATGATAACTAAACATTATATGTAAAGTGATATTTTTTTACTTAAATTTAGAACCTTATTTTATTAAAATAAAACCATTAATAACTTTTACCTAATATAAAAACTAATATTATAACATAATACAATAATAAATCTAAAATTGCATAAAAAATGTTACATACAACCAAATTCCCATATTTCTTAGACATTGGAACGATTAATTTGTAAGAAAATATCTTAAGTAGTATTTGGCGTTTTTGAAGTGGACAAAGTCTACATCCACAAAATACAATATAGAGATAGTTAATGGGAGATCCAGTTTATTTGTGAAAGATTAAGTTGAAATATTCTTTAATATTGCGAGGGTTGTGGAAGGTTTTTTAGAATAAATTATCAGCAGATATGAAAGAAGATGAGAAATAAGATTTTCAAGAAAAGACTCTATGTTGGATTCTAATGAGTGTAAAAGACAACGTTCTTTGTGAGATTAGTGGTGAGAAGATTGTTGTCTATGCATAGAAGAATTTATGATAACTTTTCTTAGATAAATTAGTTGTGAACCGCTTGTACTTAAAGAAATGTTTTTGTATGATTTCAAGTAAAAATGAGGTATGTCTATAGTTTAACATCTTGATAATTTTAATTTAATTATTATACATCCAAAGAATATTAATATCATAATCGATGATGATGGTCAAGCCTTATGTGTTTTGAGATTATTACCAACTTCCTATAAGAATTTAGTGGATGATATCATGAACGGTAAAGACAAACTATTTCTAGTAGATGTCGAAGGGGCGCTGGAATTTAAGGAGTTAAGACAATTGCATCCAGACAATCAGGCTAAAAGGAATTATCTTATGTCTAGAATTAAGGTGAGATCTTCTAAAAAACAATAATTAGACCTAATCCAAGTCAAGATCATAATAGGAGAGTTTTTCTGAAACTGAAAGGTAAGAAGGAAAATCAAAAGGGAAATTCAGTAAACATGGTAGAATATGTGAATGATTCTAATGATAGTAACAAAAGTAGTACATGAGATGTGTTGTTTGCGATTTGAGATTATGGGAAAAACTCTTGGGTACTCTATGATGTCTTTATGTACTATATATATCAGTTTAAGTAGTGGTTTGATGCTCACCATTCAATATAAATAACTTTTTTATTTAGGAAAGAATAATTTGTTGCTTCTTTGTGGGATCAGTAACGTCATGATCACAATGTTTGATAATGTTCTAAAAATTGTGACGTGTTGGTATGCTTTGGGGTTGAAGAGAAACCTGGTATCTTTTAGGACACTAGACTCTCGAGGCTACAAGTATCGTCCAGACGATGGTCTAACCAAGGTGATAAATGCCTATATGGTGTGTATGAAAGGAAGTTTACAAAATGGTTTTACATTGTCCAATGAGTGTTGTCCCTAGTGATGTTGCATCGCACTATTAAAGTGCTGGATTGGATGCTCTGAATTCCTTTAGCATAATAATTTTCCATCTTATGGTTGTCGAAAAATGGTAGCATTATGTGATATAGGTCTTCTAGGGACAGTGGGGACTCTTATTTATGATGAATGTCTGTATCCTCGTAGTAGTCATTCAAGGCGTTCATGAATGAGTATTGGTGATGCTAAAAACTCACCTAACTAGTATAACTTATATATGTAAAGTAAAGAAGGTCAAAGAAAAGAATATGACCATAACTTAATGAATTTTCCGAAGCGTATTAATTCAATAAAGAGGATTATAATTATCATATCTTTTAATTTCTATTAATTACTGTAACATTCACCCACCATCTAAATAATTTGTTTACTTTTTATACAATGGTTTTGATTTTGAGAGAGTCCTAGATAGGTGCCTCCCATTGGTGTAGCATTTTCTAGCCTTACATGTGCTTTATTAGAATATGGTATGTCTTTGAGACTGCAAGTTTGTACGGAGTTAGACGCTTTATTCGTACAATGGCATACATGGTTTACGTACTTTTCAGACCTACCGTCAGTAGTGTGGGGAGATGGAATACTTGATGAAGGTGAGAGTAAATATTTGGCCAACGTGGCACACTCGCGTGATTATGCCTTTGTGAGAGCTTGGTAATTGGCTAAGCTAGAGGGGGTGTTATGGTGTAAGCTTAGCAATTTGGAAATTTGTTAGTCGTGCAGTGTTGCGCGATCTGGACATCATGCAAGCTTAACAAATGGCTAAACAATTGGTCACACAGCTTTGGTGTGGCCATGATTGGGCTTAGTAACCAAGCTTGTTGGATGCACAGTGTGGTGCAGCGAGTGCTTGGTGCAAGCTAGGGGATTAACCAACCATGGCCTTCAGTTTGTTTTTATATCTTATTTTTCTTTAACTATTTAGATAGCCTATCTTAGGCTATCTTTGACTAACTATAACGAACATTAAATATTTGAGTAGCTAATGGATCAATGTAAAGTGGTCGAATTATTTACACCTTGACGCTTAATTATAATAATTTAAAAAAATTATTATGTTCAATATAACTTATAAATAAGTTTTAGTAGATTATAATATTTTGATAACTAAAGGCGATTGTTTGGGTGTTATGCCTAACTCTAGCCCTCACGATTAACATTAGAGTGGTTAATGATTCATGAGAATCGAGAACCGGATAAAAAATCGGAATGAGCCTTAATAGTTTGGTTCACAGTTGCATTCTTAAAATCGAGACTGATAAAACCGGTAGGAGCCGAAACGATAAAATAGATAAATTTGTAGAACCGATTTAGAAACCGAACCGATAAAATCGGTAGACCAATCGAATGATACGAAACCAAACCGATAAAATCGTTAAAGCTGATTGGTTTTTTTTTAAAAAAAATTATACATCATACTATTTCCAAAATTATTAGATAAATAACAATTAAGAAAATAAAGACTAACTTCTAAACCTTAATTATTATATAATTTACTTAAGTAAAAAATTTGAAAATCAAATTATAATTGGATTTAATATTTTTTTAATAATAGACTGAACCGGATTAAAAACAGACCGATAATAGACCGATAGCGGACCAAATCGAAACCGGAGCTAACCGAACCAAAATCTTAATGATCCGGTCCAATTCTAAAACTAGAGTCGAAAGCTAAATCGTCCTCTCTGGTCCACACCCAGACGGATAACCACCCTAATTGACACAATGTTAAGTATTTTTTTCAAGTCAATTGAACTAGTCTCTGTGAAATAACTGATGATGATTCAAAATCTCACATGTGTGGGGCAATGTTTTGTGATATGATGTACACAACAATCGCCAATGCCCCAAACCCAGGCGTTTGTTCATGAAAAGCAAGTATCCATGGAAGCATTGCTCATTGAAAGCTGAAGATACTACACCATCTTAATAGATACCGTTAGCACCATGACACCTACTATGAAAAAGAATTTATTTTTGCACAGGCAGATCTGCTTAAGGAATGGTAGTAAAGATTCGACCGGGATCGCGTTGTTTGCAACAACATAATCAATACCTCTAACTTATAATTGAAGTCAGACTTGTGGAAAACTCTACACCGACCAGAAGGTATATATGGAGCAATGTTTTTATGTCGGCACGACAATATTTTTAGGTGCGACCAAAGTCCTACATCCCACATCGGTTAAACATGGAAAGAAATATCAGTATATAGGTTAAGAATACATCTCCATTAGGATGAGGCCTTTTGGAAGTGAACCAAAAGTGTGGAGATCGAAGTATTCTTACTTATATACAAATACTTATATACATCTTCATTAGTATATACGCCATTAGGCTAATCACACTAGTGTGTTGATCGAAGTATTCTTACTTATATACAAATACTTATATACAAAAGCGGAACATGTGGACCCACCCAGACGGAACGTGATGCGGCGGGTATGATGTTCCGTGATGCGGCGGGTATGATGTGGGTGAAATTCTCAAGATGCCGAACATCTTGCCAGGATCCATATTCAAGGTGATTGATCTGATGGATAGATAGAGCGCCAGATGGCTCATCAAGGAGCGGCGCAGTGTCATCTAAAGATAGAGTGCCTGATAGCTCATCAAGCAGGCCGTTTGATCAAGGAGCGACACAGTGTCACCTGATAGTGAGCAGATAGATCTGCCCTAAAGCTCTAAAGTTCAGGCTTCTCTCCACTTGTCTAAGAGTAGGTGGATGGAAGTCAATTGAGAGGAGGCTAGAGTGGTACTTTGTTTGAGAGGAGGATTGTTAGGTGCGAATAAAGTCCTACAACCCACATCGGTTAAACATGGGAAGAAAGATCAGTATATAAGTTAAGAATACATCTTGCCATGAGCCATATTCAAGGTGATTGATCTGCTGGATAGATGGAGTGCCTGGTAGCTCATCAAGCAGGCCGCTTGATCAAGGAGCGGCACAGTGTCACCTGATAGTGAGCAGATAGATCTTCCCTAAAGGTCTAAAGTTCAGGCTTCTCTCCACCTGTCTAAGAGTAGGCGGATGGAAGTCAATTGAGAGGAAGCTAGAGTGGTACTTTGTTTGAGAGGAGGATTGTTAGGTGCGACCAAAGTCCTACATCCCATATCAGTTAAACATGGGAAGAAAGATCAGTATATAAGTTAAGAATACATCTTGCCATGAGCCATATTCAAGGTGATTGATCTACTGGATAGATGGAGTTCCTGATAGTTCATCAAGCAGGTGGCTTGATCAAGGAGCGGCACAGTGTCATCTGATAGTTGAGCAGATAGATCCACCATAAAGCTCTAAAGTTCAGGCTTCTCTCCACCTGTCTAGAGTAGGCGGATGGAAGACAATTGAGAGGAGGCTAGAGTGGTACTTTGTTCGAGAGGAGGATTATCAGGTGCGATCAAAGTACTACATCCCACATCGGTTAAACATGGGAAGAAAGATCAGTATATAAGTTAAAAATACATCTCTATTAGGGTGAGGCATTTTGGAAGTGAACCAAAAGAAAATTTGTGCGGGGCAGTGGGCCCAAAGCGAACAATATCACACTAGTGTGGAGATAAGAGTATTATTACTTATATACAAAAGCGAAATATGTGGACCCAATATTCCCTCCAAATGTCTCATGGACTTCTCTTCCACCGACGAAGCAAGCGCTGAACGTCTCCGTCGCTAGAGCTGACAGCGCATCGAGACAACACTTCATGCTCTCTACCATAATCCCTTCACGGCGTGTCTACAACATGACCCGAGTGCGTCATGTCTCTCTGACCCCGACATCATAGTTGGGTGACACTTGACTCAATCTTCACATCTGTGTCCAGTTGCTTATCTGAGCCTGTGAACTCAACGTTGCCTCTTCAAACACGTCAACGTTGCCTCTTCTAACACAGACCAAATATTTAAATTATCTTAATCACAACTAGTGTTAAATTAAAATATCATCTAAGATTGAAAATAAGTAAAAATTAAAATATCATCTAAGATTAAAAAATAAGTAATCCTAATAAAGAAAGATGGGAAATGCTCCAAGACTTTATTTCGCGTCCGTCACAGTTATCCCTATCACTATCGTCATCTCTAACGGGAGCGTCATCTCCAGCTCTACCGGCGCAACTGTTATCTCCAAATAATAAAGCTGAATATGAAGCTGCTTTGGCTGGTTTGAGACTTGAGAAGATATGTGGAGCAACTTCAGTGCGATTATAGATAAATTCTCAGTTAGTAGAAAATTAAGTAATTGGAAATTCCAAAGCAAAAAAAAACGATCACTTAATGTTGTATATTTTAGAGATTCAACATTTGATGCTAGTATTTGATCATGTTGATGTGGAACATCTAAGTCGAGGAAGTAACACAGTGGCTTATTCATTAGTAATTGTTGCTTACAATGAAGAGTATCCTCGGATTTTGTTGCAAGAGAGTCCTTCGATTTTAACTCAATCAGACCAAAGTGATTATATTGAGGAACATTTTATCGCCACAGATGCAATCTGAGGCGATTGGCAAACCGATATTTTAAATATTTTTAATTCGAGGAGAATTGCTTGACGATGAAAAATTGGCCAAAACATTGTGAGGTGGAGCTTTTGGATACATAGTTTTGGATGGAGTTTTGTATAAGAAAGCTTTGAGTAGGCCATTATTACGATTTTTGAATAGACAAGAGCCACACAAAGTTTTATCAGAATTACATGATGGAGAAGGATCAACACATTGTGGGTTTAAAGTATTATCTCGTCGAGTTTTGCTTACAGGGTTTTATTGGCCTTCGATTATGAACGATGCTAAGAATTTGGTTTGAAACTGTGATATTTTTCGAAGTTTTTCTAATTTTATTCATAAGGCGGCAGTTCCAATTATATCTATTACCGAAGTCATTATGTTTGATAGGTGGGGAATAGATTTAGTGGGACCTTTACCAATGGCCTCTAGAGGGCGCCAAATGATAAGTGTTGTAGTAGACTATTTTTAAAAAAAAGGCAGAAGCATAGCTATATCTAGAATGAAAGCGAAGGATGTGGTTAAATTCATTGTAAACAGTATTTGCTGTCATTTTGAAGTGTCTCGAATAATTACTGCGGATAATGGCCCTCAATTTAATAATAAAGAAATTCATTCATTCTGCGCTTGGAAGGGAATTAAACAATGTTTTTCAACGCATTTTCATCCCCAAGAAAATGGAAAAATGGAGGTGACAAACAAATCTAGTTTAGAAGGTTTGAAGAAGAAATTAACAAGGACATCATGAAAATGGCCCAATTATTTGCAAGAGGTGGTTTGGGCTTATTGAACAACTCATATAGAAACTAATAAAGAAACTTATTTTGCCTTAACATATGGAATTGATGTTATTCTACGATGTTATCTTTTAGAATAACCCAATATTATTAAATATTCAATGACGAAGCTAAAAGAGAAATTTTGGATCTGATTGATGAGAAAGAGTTTGAGCCCATTTAAATTGTAATACATTATCAAACTCTTATAAGGAATATGTAAAATTCGAGGGTAAAAAGGAGGGAGTTTAAAGTAGGTGTTAAAGTATTAAGAAAAGTATTTCTTCATACTAAGGAGAAGAGCCTCGGAAAAAAGGCCCCGGATTGGGAAAGATCTTATATGGTTGTTGAAAGGATAAAGCCAGAGTCTTATCGCCTTTATGATAATCAGGGGAGGATGCTTCAACACTCGTGGAATATACAACATTTAAATTTATATTGGGAATAACTATATTGTATTTTGAATTTGTTTCTTTTGATTGATTAACGCACTATTTCCTACCCTGTTGGCCCAGGGAGGTTTTAACGAGACGTTGTGTACATATTCAAAATGATCAATAAAATGATTTTTTGGCCAATGGTTGTTTACAAGTGTTTATATAAACTATTTTGATAACTGATCAAAGACTGATCATCTTTGAGGTTGATGAAGAGTAGAATGTTCCGAAATGTTGAATACACTTTTCGAAGAAACGACCATATTTGAAGTGATACGTTCAATAAATAAACTACTATGTTCGAAGTGCTACATTCAATAAATGCACTATTATGTTCGAAGTGCTCCGTTCAATAAATGCACTATGATTTTCGATATGCTATGTTCATTTAGTGTACTATAACATTCGAGGTGTTACACATTGTAATGATTATTTAAAGTATTTTGACCCGAATAGTTAATATAAATAAGATTAAACGTGAACATAACTTAATGAAAAATATAAAGTATAAGCAAAAACATTTATCATTCAAAATAATTCGATAGTTACAAGACTTATAATACTGATATGAAAAGTACAAAAAGACAATAAAAATCAAAAGCTATTAAAGTTATTCGTCTTCGGAACCCTCTTCGGATGACTCTTCTTCCGACAAAGAACTTAGGATAGGATCGAAGGCCTCTCTATGGCGCCTTTCGATGGGAATCTCATTCCAGAAGTTGGAAATATTTATCTTAGGGTATGTGGCGTGAATCTCTCGAAGAAGAGTGATAGTCTTTTATTCCTTGTCGTTAATAATTGCAGCCAACATATCTTTGGTGCACTCATCTTCAGCAGCACTGACAGCAAGTTGTTTTTCTTTTTCAAAGTCAGACTTGAGAGTAGCTATCTCGTCGGTTAGGTTCTTCTTTTCTGTTTCACTCTTGTTAAAACAAGTTTGAAGGTCATCAAATTTTTTCTTTTCAGCAGCTAAGTCTTCAAGATGTTTAGTCTTGAGTTGGTCAATTTCTATCTAGTGTGTGTTGTTGAGTTCGGTTTTGAGTTGTCAATCTGATGCAGTTCTCGAAGATACTTTTTAACATGAAGAAGTCCTCGCAGACATTCAGACCTCGCCATTTGGAACCCATAAAAGTGATATTTTATGTGATCACCAAAGTATTCTTTCAATTGTTTCTCATCTTCGGCAACATTTTTGTAGCGAACCATATCTTTAGCAATATCTTTCAGGTGACTTTGAGAGGCTCCGATTTCTTGAATAAGCCTTTTCCCTGCGGTATTCAGATCGCAAAACGGAAGAAAAGCAGCTATGAGTTCTTCAGAGGGCTTCTCATGAAGAAAAACTGTTGGGCTAGGCTGAGGAATGAGATTTAAAGAATGTAGGAGCAGAATGAACAGTAATCTCAGGGAATACTGGTTCGGAAGCAGAAGGTACAGATCTCCAACCAAAGTTATGAAGATGAGTTTAAATCTGTTGAATAACATGATCCTCTTCACCAGCAAGCTCTTGTGATTCATCGAATTTAATGAAACTATCTGGGTCGAAGTGATCAACACCTTGGCTATCTTCTACAACGACAGTTTTTTGTTTCTGGTTGATGGTCTTTGCAGTGTTATCTTTGTTTTCATTTTGACCACTTGGCTGATTATCTTCTAAAACTTTGTTGTTTTCAGACAGTACTTATTCGACAACCTCTGTCACTTTCTTTTTTGCTCTTTTCTGAGGGCTAGCTTTAGTTGTGTTTTTTTTGTAGGGTGTAACAATTTTCATCTTTTTTGGAAAGGGTCCCTCTTCTGTTCCTTCTTCAATAGTGGAAATGGGTTTTCTTTTGTTTTTTGTTTCGACCCTTTTAGCTTCGAATCTGTTGAAGGGCTAGCACCAGATGTACTAGCTGTCTTTTTTATCTTTTTCGCCTTCTTTTTCTTGGGAAGGTGGCTGTCAGATCTATCGCGGATTGGTAAGAACACTTTACAATCGGGATGAAGCAGCCTTTTCACAGTTTGTCAAGGATTGGGAGGCTCCATCAAGTTTTTTGGGGGAAAGGATCCAGGAGTGATCAGAAATAAGTGATTTTTAAGAAAGTTAATAGGTTCGAAGGTTGTGTGGAAGGTCTTAAAGACTTAAGTGATAACGAATAAGCTCAGTATAAGTTAAAAATTTAATTCAAAAAATAATGTTAGAGACTTATGGTTACTCCTCCAAACGAGGTTTAATCTTGATGGTTGGCTTCGGATATGACTCTGCCGTTTTCCCAGGCTCCTGAAATAAAGATGAAATTTTTATTCCAAAATTTATCTTTTTAGAGGAGGTCATCGATGATTTTTAAGTCGTCGTCCAAAGTAAGATAGTAGAATGAAAGTACTGGTCCCTTTGACAACTTGGTTAGGGATATAAAATATTCGATGCAAATGGGGATTTTGGATAGTCGAGAGGCCATGATTACAAAGAGAAGTGTGTCCTCTCGATACAAGTTTAAGCAATCGAAGTAATCTAGTATCACATGGTCTAGTGGGAATTGAAGCGCCCAGTTGATTATATATAAACAACTAGTTCGTCTTTTTTGTAATCCAAGTGTTTTTCTCATTTTTTGGGAATACGAAGTGTAATGTTGTCTCCCATTCTTCATTGTTTCTTTAAATCACTAGTTTGGCTCTCTTTGTAGTATATGTATGAAAGACATTCCCGACCCACAACGTAATTGCCATGAAGAGTTCTTAGATTTTCACCAATTGTTTCTCTTTTTTCTTTGGAGATGGTAATAAGAGTTTTCTTTTCTCTTGGCCCGCGAATTTTCTCCTGAGCAATATTTTCTTATTTTTTTGAAGATTTATCCTTAGTATCAGCTTCATTGTTTGACTGAGTAACTTTGGAATTGTCTTATATTTCTGACGCTTTGTTTCTCAGTTGAGAATGATTGTTCGAGGGACTTTGTTGAGATAATACAGTTGTCTTAATAATTTCCCTCGCTGGAGGAGATTCGGTAGGTGGATTTGACGTAACATCAGCATCATCTCCTATAGCTATAAAAGTTCTTTTTCTAGTAGCTCGTGAGGAAGAAGTTGCTTCATACTGTTTTGAAGAAGATCTGTTTATTTCAATACTAATTCGAGGCAATGATTTAGTAAGATAAGGTGAGATTCGAGGTGCTTTTGATGAACGCGATTTTGAAGAATGATTTTCTTCTGTAATAGGCGAAGGCAAAAAGGCAGCACTTTAGAAGGATCAAAATTATCGTAATAGATGGTCTTTGTAGATATTCTGAGAGGAACGTTTCTTATTAACCCAAAAGCTCTATATTCTTATGCTCTTTCACTGATGCAGAAATAATCGTAAGCTCTGAAGACGTGGTTGTCTGATTTTGGGGATTTAGGTTTTTTAGGAATTATAGCCTTGGATCTTCTGGATTTTGGATGCTTTCTCACAAACTGGTTGAAGGTTGATCCGAAAATATGAATTTTCCGGTGAAGGTAGCTAGTACGTTCGATCAACTTTGGGTATATTTCGATGTATTTGGATTGAATAATGATGCAGCAAAACAGTGGACCGACTTCGAATTATGGAAGAAGAAATTATCATCGCTTTTGCTTAAATTTGAAGTTAATTAGTTCTCCTTTATTTACTGACACGAGAACTAAGGGGGCTACTGATAAGGAAGTGGAAATCTAAGGACTAAAATGTAAATAATAAAACATTACGTAGCAAATTGTAAAGTTAGAGGAGAATTTAAAACTATGTATTTTAGTCAGGGACTAAAGTGTGAATAACCTTTTTTATGTAACCGTTTTCAGTTGTAAGCTAAGTCTTTGTGCCTCTATATAAAGGCCAAGACTTATCTAATTAAGGGGTTGGATTTCTGAGTTAGAATACTTGTGTACTTTGATTTTCTCTCTATAGAATCTATGTATCTCTCTAAAACTCTACTTCTCTTGTTTACTAAAGTGATTCCAAATAATCAAACTCACCAGAAACAATTTGACATGGCCTTAAACCATGCTTGTTGGAGAGACTATTTTAATATCACAACAGGTTACATCTGGCAAGAATTGACTCAGATCATACCCCCACTGTGTATATCTATCTCAGTTATTCAAAACAAACCCAAATCTTCATTTGAGTTCATATATATGTAGACCTTACACCCTGACTTTAAAAAAAAAAAAAGTTGAACTAAACTGGCAAGAAAACTTAACAGCCCACCTTATTCAAATTTTATGGTCCAAATTTAATGGATTGAAAAATCCAAACTAAAAACCTCGAATTTAAAGGTTTTTAGAAATATTTATGATGTTAAACCAAAGAAGAACTCAAATACTTAAAAATATATTTATTTTGGTAGAGAAAAGTTTCACAAATTGGCGTAAGTAAGGGAAATTACTCAAGCATTAATAATTATATTAAGAAAAAAATAGGAAGTATAAAATTTGGAATGGCGACTCATGATGATTTTATATTATATTTTTGAAAAAATAATTTTATTTATGTTTTTTTTTTTTGTTTTCCATATTTCAATTATTTTGTTGATAGATACTTTAATTTTCTGGCATTCAATTAAAATGAGTAAAATTTAGTAAAATTTGCAAACCAGACGGAACTTATTTATACTGGACGGGTTATCCGGTTACTTGATTTTGACCCGACAAATGTATAGTTGAATCGCTTTCTTCATCCTCAAGTAAGTAAATGACAAAGATCAGAACATCTTATATCACCGAACTACTTGATTATCCTGAGAACAATAATCTACCTGGTAATAAGTTCCTTTAAATTGGAGCAACAATCTAATTTCTCAAGTGCAATAATATTATCTTTCATGTCCAAAACTATCAAACTTCACTCTAGAAAAAAAAATTGCATTACAACTATAAGAGTGCGATGATATATAGATATACTATAACACAAAATTCAGACATTGTCTACTAAGATAAATAGCATAAAAAAAATCAAAGTAAGGAAGAAAAAAAAAACCTTACATGTCTTTCAAGTCTTTCGATTCGGCTCGAATACATACTTCTTGATCGAATATTTAATCGACAGTAACTCCGGAAACTCTTGTTTCATTTTCGCAGCGTCCAGTTCATTATTACTCCTCGGCGCGACTATCACTTTCGATTGTTCTTCTAAATCGAAATTCACCCATTTGTCCGGGTTGATATAAACTTTATATATCTCTAGAATTTCGTTATGGCTTATAACGCCCGGGTTCGTGAAATTCCATATTCCTTTGTAATTTCTCTTTGCCATCTCGATTGAGATCGGTAACAATTCGTCTAATACTGTCATGCTGTTGGGTATGTTCACGACTTTGTCGTACCGCGAGATTTTCGTGATGAAGTTTCTCGGGTGGTTGGTGAGATCGGACGAGATGGGCATTCTCACTCTTAATGTACATACATTTTCGTATTCTTTTAGAAGTTCCTCGACCTGAAATATAAAACATAGGTATTGAATTAGTGTTATGTGTTCCTATGCATAAAAATATAAGGATCATGACTTAGTTCTATAGTGAATATTGTCAAGAATACACGTGAATTAGGTTTCATTGCTAATCTGATATTAGTTTTAAGCTTTTTGTCCAATTAAGATTTTTTGTCATATTACGATTTGTTTTAATATGTCATTATATATTTCACCCATCATCTTACCTTTTTTTGCCAATGTAAACTCTCTCTTTATTTATATAGTGAAGAACTATAGTTATCTTTGGGCTTAGCCTATTTTGGGTAAACCGAGTAAAATTCTTGTATTTGATTTCTTCTATTTTATTTGTTTTTATGATTAACTGATAACATTAAATTAATTCTAAGCTATTCTTAGTTAACTATGTATATTGAGTTTATAAACTTATTTCAATGAATTTGGTGTAAAATACGAGATTTACCATTGTTGAGTTTGGTAAGAGCATAAAATACCAAGTGTAATTGAGGGCTTAAATTGTAATATAATTATATGCAGGGGCTTAATTGTAAAGTAAGAAATAAGTGACATAAGTACAAATGAAGGGGGTAACATGCAATTAGAATAAGTTTGGCATGTGACCACGGGCCCCACATTTGTCACTATATAAAGAAAGATTTTATCCCCCAAAAAGGGGACCTTCTAATGATTAGTACTTGATTTACCTACTTTCTCTCTCTACACTTTTTGTACTTGCTAGCCTGACACCACTTACACGTGCCCCGATAAACCACCGTAAATATTGTGACACACATCATTGGCGCCGTCTGTGGGAACGAGAGATACCCGGAGGCTAAGTTCCCCAAAATCTCGATCTCACGAAAAGAAAAGTTACGAATGAATACCGAGGCTAGGAAGGTAAAAGCAAAGGAGAAAGGGTCTGACCAAGATATGTCATTCTCATAGGGTCAGAATTCTGAGGAGTTGTTAGGTAATGATGAAAATCAGGGCCGAAGCAGCCGGTCGACCTTAATCATGACTAGGCAATAGCTTCTAGATGATATCGCCAAACTAAATGCTGAGAGGGATTTGGCTTTGGCTGAGAACAAAAATCGGCTGGGTAGTCGAAGTGAACGATCTGACGAAGAAATGACAACGATAATAATCATCAGATAAGTAATATCGTCGACCTTAGTGTCGACATTTAGCGTCGTTTTTCAGAATGTCGACCCTAGCAACGACATTTCAGCATCAATATGTTCTAACTTGGCAACAACTACATCAATAATGGGATTCAGATCATGCACTCGACGCGACCAAATCAAGGAGGAAATCACTGACCCTGCATTCTGCACACAATTAGTTTTTGCTCGACTCTCCGCAAAACTAGGGGGCTACTGATAAGGGCATAAAATACCAAGTGTAATTGAGGGCTTAAATTTTAATATAATTATATGCAGGGGCTTAATTGTAAAGTAAGAAATAAGTGACATAAATACAAATGAAGGGGGTAACATGCAATTAGAATAAGTTTGACATGTGACCACGGGCCCCACATCTGTCACTATATAAAGAAAGATTATGTCCCCAAAAAAGGGGACCTTCTAATAATGAGTACTTGATTTTGCCTACTTTCTCTCTCTACACTTTTTGTACTTGCTAGCCTGACACCATTTACACGTGGCCCGATAAACCACCCTAAATATTCTGACACACATGAGAGTTACGGTTTAATATTAGTTTATTTTCAAGATTACACTATCTCAATCAACCACGTTGACATTTCTCAAAACAAATATCTAATGTCGACCAAACTCGTTGATATTATGTTTAATTATTATTATTTTAAATACATAATGTCTACGAGATTGGTTGACATTATGTGTTTTGCTTGAAAAATAATTTGTGATCTAAAATTACAGTTTTATGTAAAAAAAACATATAATATCATAGGGTTGGTAGTCATTAGGTGTTTTTCTTGACAAAAATTTTATTTTTCGCTTACAATGTATCTCTACAGAAAAACACTTAATGTCGACGAGGTTTGAAATTGTGTGTTCTTGAAAAATACGAGTGTTAGCAGATTTTGTCGATATTACCAAAACCCATAAACACGCGATGTTCAAGAGAAATACATATGTTTTGTTAGAATATATAAGTTTTTTTAAGTTATTTGGGCTTTAACTAATATAGAGTATAGTTAAATTATGAAGTTCTACAATGATTTTTTTGTTAGATTTGACATTCAATTATAATTTATTAAGTTGAGAATGATAACTAAACATTATATGTAAAGTGGTATTTTTTTACTTAAATTTAGAACCTTATTTTATCAAAATAAAACCATTAATAACTTTTACCTAATATAAAAACTAATATTATAACATAATACAATAATAAATCTAAAATTGCATAAAAAATGTTACATACAACCAAATTCCCATATTTTTTAGACATTGGAACGATTCATTTGTAAGAAATATCTTAAGTAGTATTTGGCGTTTTTGAAGTGGACAAAGTCTACATCCACAAAATACAATATAGAGATAGTTAATGGGAGATCCAGTTTTTATTTGTGAAAGATTAAGTTGAAATATTATTTAATATTGCGAGGGTTGTGGAAGGTTTTTGAGAATAAATTACCAGCAGATATGAAAGAAGATGAGAAATAAGATTTTCAAGAAAAGACTTTATGTTGGATTCTAATGAGTGTAAAAGACAACGTTCTTTGCGAGATTAGTGGTGAGAAGATTGTTGTCTATGCATAGAAGAATTTATGATAACTTTTCTTAGATAAATTAGTTGTGAACCGCTTGTACTTGAAGAAATGTTTTTGTATGATTTCAAGTAGAAATGAGGTATGTCTATAGTTTAACATCTTGATAATTTTAAATTAATTATTATACATCCAAAGAATATTAATATCATAATCGATGATGATGGTCAAGCCTTATATTTTTTGAGATTGTTACCAACTTCCTATAAGAATTTAGTGGATGATATCATGTACGGTAAAGACAAACTATTTCTAGTAGATGTCGAAGGGGCGCTGGAATTTAAGGAGTTAAGACAATTGCATCCAGACAATCAGGCTAAAAGGAATTATCTTATGCCTAGAAGTAAGGTGAGATATTCTAAAAAACAATAATTAGACCCAATCTAAGTCAAGATCATAATAGGAGAGTTTTTCTGAAACTGAAAGGTAAGAAGGAAAATTAAAAGGGAAATTCAGTAAACATGGTAGAATATGTGAATGATTCTAATGATCGTAACAAAATTAGTACATGAGATGTGTTGTTTGCGACTTGAGATTATAGGAAAAACTTTTGGGTACTCTGTGATGTCTTTATGTACTATATATATCAGTTTAAGTAGTGGTTTGATGCTCACCATCCAATATAAATAACTTTTTATTTAGGAAAGAATAATTTGTTGCTTGTTTGTGGGATCAGTAACGTCATGATCACAATGTTTGATGGTGTTCTAAAAATTATGACGTGATGGTATGTTTTGGGGTTGAAGAGAAACCTGGTATCTTTTAGGACACTAGACTCTCGAGGCTACAAGTATCGTGTAGACGATGGTCTAACCAGGGTGATAAAGGCTTCTATGGTGTGTATGAAAGGCAGTTTACAAAATGGTTTTACATTGTCCAATGAGTGTTGTCCCTAGTGATGTTGCATCTCACTATTAAAGTGCTGGATTGGATGCTCTGAATTCCTTTAGCATAATAATTTTCCATCTTATGGTTGTCGAAAAATGGTAGCATTATGTGATATAAGATCTTCTAGGGACAATGGGGACTCTTATTTATGATGAATGTATGTATCCTCGTATTAGTCATTCAAGACGTTCATGAATGAGTATTGGTGATGTTAAAAACTCACCTAACTAGTATAACTTATAAATGTAAAGTAAAGAAGGTCAAAGAAAAGAATATGACCATAACTTAATGAATTTTCTGAAGCGTATTAATTCAATAAAGAGGATTACAATTATCATATCTTTTAATTTCTATTAATTACTGTAACATTCACCCACCATCCAAATAATTTGTTTACTTTTTATACAATGGTTTTTATTTTGGAGAGAGTCCTAGATAGGTGCCTCATATTGGTGTAGCCTTTTCTAGCCTTACATGTGCTTTATTAGAATATGGTATGTCTTTGAGACTGCAAGTTTGTACGGTGTTCGCTTTATTCGTACAATGGCATACATGGTTTACGTACTTTTCAGACCTACCGTCAGTAGTGTGGGAAGATGGAATACTTGATGAAGGTGAGAGTAAATATTTGACCAACGTGGCACACTCGCGTGATTATGCCTTTGTGAGAGCTTGGTAATTGGCTAAGCTAGAGGGGGCGTTATGGTGTGTTGCCACGACTCAACAAAACCTTGACCAATACCTAAGCTTGTTGGTCGCACATCATTGTGCGACCTGAGACTCATGCAAGCTTTTTGTTTGCGTAACATGGCGTGACCAGGGCTCGATGTAAGCTTAGCAATGAGCAAACTTGTTGGTCGTGCAGTGTTGCGCGATCTGGACATCGTGCAAGCTTAACAAATGGCTAAACAATTGGTCGCACAGCTTTGGTGTGGCCATGACTTGGGCTTGGTAACCAAGCTTGTTGGATGCACAGTGTGGTGCAACGAGGGCTTAGTGCAAGCTTGGGGATTAACCAACCATGGCCTTCAGTTTGCTTTTATATCTTATTTTTCTTTAACTATTTAGATAGTGTATCTTAGGTTATCTTTGACTAACTAGGGTTAAAAGCACCGCAGGTCCTCCATGTTTGTCACTTGTAACACATCTGTCCCTATTTTTTGTCTCTGTAATAAACCGGTCCCCTATGTTTTAAAAACGTAACAAACAGATCTTTTTCTAAAAATTTGAGGGACCTGTTTATTACAAATTGAAAACGTGAGGTACCTGTTTATTACAAAAAAAAGGATCAGTTTGTTACATTTTTAAAACATATGGGACTGGTTTATTACAGAGACAAAGAATATGGACTAATGTGTTACAAATGACAAATATGAAGGACCTGTGGTGTTTTTTACCCGACTAACTATAACGAACATTAAATATTTGAATAGCTAATGGATCAATGTAAATTGGTCGAATTATTTACACCTTGACGCTTAATTATAATAATTTAAAAAAAAATTATTATGTTCAATATAACTTATAAATAAGTTTTAGCAGATTGTAATATTTTGATAACTAAAGGTGATTGTTTGGAATGCGTATTATGCCTAACTCTAGCCCTCGCGATTAACATTAGAGTGGTTAATGATTCATGAGAATCGAGAACCGGATAAAAAATCAGAATGAGCCTTAATAGTTTGGTTCACAGTTGCATTCTTAAAATTGAGACTAATAAAACCGGTAGGAGCCGAAACGATAAAATAGATAAATTTATAGAACCGATTTAGAAACCGAACCGATAAAATCGGTAGACCAATCGAATGATACGAAACCAAACCGATAAAATTGTTAAAGCTGATTGGTTTTTTTTAAAAAAATTATACATCATACTATTGCCAAAATTATTAGATAAATAACAATTAAGAAAATAAAGACTAACTTCTAAACTTTAATTATTATATAATTTACTTAAGTAAAAAATAGTTAAGCTCAACTCCCTTAACCTTTTAAGACAAGGAGACCCTTTGTTCCCTTGTCTTTTTATTCTGGCTGAGGAAGCTCTTCTTAGAGGCTTGTCTAACCTTTATAACACTAACTCTAGTATGAAATTTTACTTAAAGTCAGATTTTACCTTGCCTTGTTTAGCTTTTGCAGATGACATTATCATCTTCTCAAATAGCACACCCTCCTCCATAAGTTGCCTGAGCAATATGCTTGATAAATATCAATTTGAATCTAGTCAATTGATAAATAAAGACAAGACGAAGCTGTTTACCTCGACTATTTGCAAAAGTGAAAACATTACCAGAATTAAAAATGCTACTGGCTTCAATGTGGAGCAGGCTCCCTTTACCTACTTGGGGATCACTATTGCTGCAAATAATAAAGGGAAGCATTATCTTCCTCTTCTCAATAAAATTTATAACAAAATATATCTATGGGATATGAAGAATCTTTCTTTTGGGGGAAGATTATCCCTTATAAAGAATGTGCTTTATCCTATTATCTATTTTTGGATGCAAAGCTGTCTGCTTCCTAAGAATACTATTTCAAAAATTGAGCATTATTTTAGCATATTTCTTTGGAGATCTAAGTATAATGAGAAAGCTATTCATTGGTTTAATTGGAGTGGGATTTGTAGGCCTTTTGATGAAGGAGGGTTGAATGTCAAACTTTTGTCTGACATTCAGCTTGCTTTCTCTTATAAGCTTTGGTATCATTTTAGGCAGAAAAGCTCTCTCTGGTCTGATTTTATGCATGCTACTTATTGTAGCTATGGGCATCCTCTAAATATTAAGTGTAATGTTTCTGATTCAATAATTTGGAAGAGGTTGTGTGCTATTAAGGGTAAGGCTGATCAATATATTAGTTGGAGTCTTGGCAATGAGGACATAGATTTCTGGAAAGACTGTTGGCTTCTCAAGACTCCTATTGCTAATAATTTCAGTTCTAATGCTTGTTTTCTTCCTGTTAAGGTAAATTCTTTTTGGAAGGGGGGTGCTTGGGATATTGCTACTCTCAGTACTTTCCTCCCTATTGAGTATCTCAATCTTATTTCCACTGCTAAAATATCCTATGGTGTTAGTGACAAAATTGAATGGAACTTATCTAGGGATAAAAGTTTCAGTACTAAGATTACTTGGGATAGTATTAGATCTAGTTATACTAAGCAATCTATTTTTAAGAAAGTTTGGCATCATTTCATTCCTAGCAAATTTTCATTTCTCTGTTGGAAACTTTTAAAAAACTATGCTCCTATTGATAATATTCTTACTAAAAAGCACATGATGATTGTTTCTAAGTGTCAGTTTTACTGTAATTGTGAGGACAAGTATCATCTATTCATAAGTTGCAATTTTGCATGGTCTCTTTGGAATTATTTTGGTATAATGTTCAGAGTCCCTGTGAGACGGTTCATGTCTCTCAGCCATATGCTACATTGTTGGTTTTGGTCTTCTGGTTATGTTTTTCATATTACTCATGTTGTGCCTCAAGTTATTTTATGGGCTATTTGGGTCAACCGAAACCATCACAAATTTGATAAGCCTTATGATAACTTTATGGGTGCTGTTACTAAGATTAAAAAAGTGATTCTAGGCATTGACTCTAAACTAAAGGCTAAGCATTGGTCTTGGGTTACTGATGGAGGGGCTTACTTAGGAGGTCTTTCTATTGGAAGGATGAAAGTAAAGTACCTGAAATGGGTGCCTCCGTGTGATGGAAGGCTAAAAGTCAATATTGATGGTGCCATGAGCTGTGTTGGGGAAGCTTCTGGTGGTCTGGTGGTTCGTGACAGTCAGGGCGCCATTGTTGTTGGAGCTGGTTTTCTGTTTGGAAAATTGAGTCCCTTGCAAGCAGAAAGTAAAGCTTTGTTAGAAGCTCTCCTTCTTTGTAAAAGAAATGGTTGGAATAAAGTTGATATGGAATCAGACTGTCTTACCTTGGTCAATAATGTGGTCTCTGGAGATATTTCGAATGAATGCTCGATCGCTTCTATTTACCGAAATCTGGCTCCTTCTACTATGTCTTTTCGTCACATTTCTCGTACCCAAAATGCAGCTGCAGATTGGGTCGCGAAATGGGTCTTGAAGGATAAATCGAGCTGTTCTTTCACTAATGTCGATGTTCCTGCACCTTTGCTCGCCATTATCACTCTGGAAAGCTTTGGTGTAGGTTATATCGACCCAGGTTAGGGTTTCTCTTCTTTCTATAGGGAAAGGGTATCTGAGTAAGCGTTGGGTGGTCAGAAATTTTGTGCTTTGAAGATGTCGGGTGGTGGTTTGTTGCTGAGATAGGTGATTTAGGGTTTACCTTAGACCTTCTGATCCTCAATGCACTTCCCCCAGTTCTAACTTTTCTCCTCAATACTGAAGAGAAAAGGTCTTGATGGCGGCGTCAACCGAGTGTATCAAAAGACCCAGGTGGTTTTGGAGCTCTGGTGGTGTTTATCGATGGTGGTGGCGATTCTGTGTCTATTTTTTGGGAGAGAAAGGGCTTTTGTCCGATTTGTTTTTTTGTTGTTGATTCAATTGGGCGGTAGCTCGGATTCGTGGTCTAGGGTCTGTTTTTGTTGGCTAGCTGGCTCAAGGGGTTTGCTAATTCGTTTTCCGGATCGGTTCAGTCATGTGCTGATGTTCGATTTGCGGTTAAAGAGGGTACATGCAGCTGTGTTTCTGGGTAGGAAGAGAAGCTGAAGGCGCATAGTTTTTTTTTCTTTGGCTAGGTTTGGATAATGGAGGTGTTTGTCTCCTTCAAAGCTGGGTTTGTGGACAGGAAGAGAAGATGAAGGCGCACATGAATTTCTTATTTGGCTCGATTTGGATAATGGAGGCGACTGTCTTCTTCAAATGTGGGATTTTGGTTTAATGGAGGGTTTTGAGCAAAGGAGGCTAGAGAGGTATGGATGCGGCTGCTGGTTAGGGTTTCGTCAGAGTGAGGAGTGAAGGAGAAAAATTGGGTTTGTTTTGATTTTGTCTTTATCAATTGTTTAAGGCCTAAGTTTTAGCTGGTTTGGGCTCAAATAAGGTCCAAAAAATCTGAATGGGTCTTTATTGTATTCTAGACCTAATAATTAATAAAATACGCAAGTTGATTAAAAAAAAACTCCCTTAACCTCTTCACCAACCACAAGATCAGCCAACACCCTCCCTATCACCGGCGCCATCTTAAACCCGTGCCTCGAAAACCCTCCTCCTACAACCACATCCTTACCGAACTCCCCACCCAAGTAATCAATCACAAAATCCTCATCCGAAGTCATCGAATACATACACGATTGCGCCTACACCGGCCCCTCACAATCAACCAGCCCACCAAAAACCTTACCAATCCACTCCCTCAAAGCATTTAACTTCACACCACGAGCCCATGCCCTCTTATCGGGGTCGCAAGGGTTCCCACCGTGCACCGCGATCTTAATTAGCCCAGGAAACTCTAACGACGGCGTACCGTACACGTACAGATCACCGTCGCAGCTGCTAAAAGTTGGAAACTCGTCGCGAATCGTGAACGCACCTTCTTTGATTTAATGTATAACATATACATTAAATATGAATACTTATACTTATGTATAAATATCTTCTAATTTATAAACGACTATTGAATTTATCATATACTAAATTTATTAATATATTATACTTTTTTATTCCGAATGGAATCCCGTAGCCGTTCTCAACGAGTGCACATAGGGTAAACCCTCATTTTGACGCAATAGCCTGCAAACCAACGCCAGAAGGTAAACCACACAAGGTGATAGTCTCAGCCAAGAAAGCGTATCGAGTCGCCTTACTAGTATCAACACTGAAGATTGTACGTGACTGATTCAACATTCGTGAAGTAAGGACATGAAGTGAATCTGCTAGGGTTTGAAGTACCCCAACAGATTCACTTCCCAATTGAACTCAATACGGTGGAAGTGTTAGTCGTTTCACTAATGGGTATCTTCACATTTATGGTGGATCTAAGATTGACCCGAAGGCCTGTTAGGCAGCCTAAGAGCAAGACTGGCCCAAGAGAATTCACTACATCATCACTAACGGACTACTCACATGGAAAGGAATACAAGAATAATAGAGCATATTGCTAGTTGTAATTTTCTGTACAAATAACAAACCTTATCCTCTCAGTGGAATAATATATATAATGTAACCAATAGAATACAAAACTACACTTTTAGAGAATTAAAAAGGAATTATAATTAATATAGTCTATTTCTCTCTTTTTCAAATCTCTAGCTTGGTATCAGAGTAGGTTTAGCCTTCAATGGCAAACACAGATTCTCCTTCCTTCAACAGTGACTCATTAGGTAGTGTTCTTCCCAGCAACACATCTAGCACCAACAAAGGTCTTCACCTGCACACACTAAACAACAACAACATTAACAGCATCAGGCTTGACATAAATAATTACTTGTTATGGAGAACCATGGTGCTACCCATGGTTAAAGGGAAAAAGCTAAGAGGTTTCATATCAGGGAGAAAACCCTGCCCTCCTAGACTTGTAACTGACCCTAAAGGTATTGACATTAAAAACACAGAATATGAAGAGTAGATAGCAAATGATCAGCTCTTGTTGGGCTGGCTTTACTCCACAATGAGCCTTGAAGTACAGCTCAACTCATGGAAGAAGAGACCTCAAAGGATATCTGGGAGGCTGCCAGCAAGCTGTCTCGTTCACAGACAAGGGCTAGAGTCACATACTACAAATCAGAGTTCCAACAAACTCGTAAAGAAACATCCAATATGAATGATTATCTGAACAAGATGAAGTCTATATCAGATAATCTTATTTTAGCTGGTTGCGGGGTGTTTAAGGATGACCTGATCACTCAGGTCCTTGCTATCTTGGATTCTGAGTACACACCCATAGTTGTAAGCTTAGCTGATAAAGAAACACTAAGTTGGCTAGATCTACAAACTAGTTTGCTCACCTTTGAAAGCAGACTAGATCAGCTTGTTAATCTCCAAAATACAGTCACAAATCTCAACATAGCATTTGCTAAATTTGTTCATAAATAAGAAGTTAAACAACATCAAAATGTTAACAGTCCAAGAGGATTCCATGGTCAAAACAGAGGTTCAAACAAAAGATTTCGTGGTAGATCTAATTACTCTAACAATACCGGAGGAAGAACAAGCTACTACAGAGGTAGAGGGGGTCGCTTCTCTCAAAACAAGCCAACCTGTCAAATATGCAATAGGTATGGACACACTGCACCTGTATGCTACTACATAGATGACCCTTCATTAATGGCTACCACATCAAATGAACAGCCTAAGTCTGAAGGTAAACAAGGAACCTACATTGTTGTGAAAGATATTACAGGGGATGGTCCATGGTATGCTGATAGTGGTGCAAGACACCATGTCACATGTAACCCTAGCATGCTGACACACCAGTCTGAGTACTCAGGTAATCATGGTATTTTAGTTGGAAATGGTGAGAAACTAGCTATCAAACATGTAGGAAACTTTACCTTACATTATAACACTGCCAAACATATCTTACTTCAAAATATTTTACATGTACCTAAGATCAATAAGAATCTATTATCAATTTCTCAGTTCACTGACCATAATAATATATTTTACAAATTTCACAAGGGATTTTATTTGGTGAAGGACAAGGACACAGGGATTATACTACTCAGAGGGACGTCTGATAATGGGTTGTACAAGATGCAAAGCTATCCTAAGTCACAAGTTTACCAGGCTTCATCCTTTGTGTCTCAAGTTACCTCTCCTAGTGTTCTAGCTAGTATTTTTTTAAATTCCTTAAAAGATGAATGGCACAGGAAACTAGGCCATCAATCTCTTCATATTCTGTCTATTGTCCTGAAATCTTGTAATTTGAATTTTGTTTTAAAGAGTGAAATGAATTTATGTGAGGCTTTCCAGTTAGGCAAGTCTCACAGCTTACCTTATCAAGCATCTGACTCCTATGCAAGTTATGTCTTGGATCTCATACACACTTATTTATGGGGTCCTTCACCTATTGTCTTTACAGAAGGTCATAAATGCACCATTATGTTCGAAGTGCTACGCTCAATAAACGCACTATGATTTTCAATGTGCTATGTTCATTTAGTGTACTATAACATTCGAAGTGTTACACATTGTAATGATTATTTAAGGTATTTTGACCCAAATAATTAATATAAATAAGATTAAACGTGAACATAACTTAATGAAAAATATAAAGTATAAGCAAAAACCTTTATCATTCAGAATAATTCGATGGGTACAAGAGTTATAATATTGATATGAAAAGTTAAAAAGACAAAAAAAAAATTCAAAAGATATTAAAGTTATTCGTCTTCAGAACCCTCTTCGGATGACTCCTCTTCCGACGAAGAACTTGGGATAGGATTGAAGGCCTCTCTAAGGCGCCTTTCGATGGGAATCTCATTCTGGAAGCTGGAAAGATTTATTTTGGGGTATGTGGCATGAATCTCTCGAAGAGGAGTGATAGTCTTTTCTTCCTTGCCGTTACTAATAACGGCCAACATATCTTTGGTGCACTCATCTTCAGCAGTGATGAGTCCGGATTCTGTCACCATACTTTATGGGAACCGGACAGGGCCAATTCGGACAATGACCACCTCACCGGACAGGGGCAGTTCGGACAACTATCATCCACTGAACTATCCGAACAGAACTAAAGTACTTAAAACCTAATCACTTTTTGACTAAGCTGCCTATTTACTTACTTAGAACTAATGGGTCTTTAAACTCGACCCGAATCCACTAAACTCGACCCGAAAGCCCATATAGCCCAAACATAAGGGTATAAATACCCAACCACCAACATTAAATGAGGGTAATGAAAATTAAATACAACCAGGCAGATCAATTCTCCCTCTACATTCCACCCAAACATTAAATACCCACAAAATTCCACAAAACTCTAGAAAAAAAGTTAAAAACTTACCCTCAAACAAAAATAAACCACATCAAATTGGCGACCACAGTGGGAGTGCAGACAGTGCCTGAATCTAGCATTCAAAACCATCAGAAAAACCAGTCTGAATGAATCTGAACGCCCCGGAAGTACCACCGGCTTTGCTTGAAGTGGTGGGAGAAAATGATGAATATACCATCGAGGAGCGTTATAGATTAAAAGGTGAGATAGAAGCCCTGAGGGCAGAGAGAGAAAAAATGGGCATAAAAGAAAAGTCAAAGGCATCAGTTGCTCATCATACTGACAACCCTAGAGAACATGAGCCTTCGAAAACCCATGTGAGTACGAAGAAGACTCAAGATGGCTCTAAAAAGTCTCACCGGTCTAGGCCAGTGGAGAGCTCTGATTCAGACTCAGAATCTTCCAGTAGCTCCTCGGGCGAAGATGGAGTTCAAGAATCTTTGTCATCCAGCAGTGATGAGGGCCGATCTAAAAAGAAACAGAAGTTGGTAAAAAAGTATTCAAGAAAAAGGGACAGACATGGAAAGTTGAAGAGGCATATAGGCAAAGGGTCATCACATAGTCGGAGACACATTGACCGGATGTTGGTGGATCATTTTTCCTTCCATGATGAGCCAGGTATCTTTGCAACTCCTAACGAGGATACCGTTTTCAGTCGAGGGCAAAATTGGAGACAATCTCCTTTGTCTTCTAAGATCTTCTCCGGGAACATCCCCAAGAGGTTTGATAGTACAAAAATGGAAAAATACGATAGCAGTAAAGACCCGGACAATCACTTAGAACAATTCAAAAAAATTATGATGAATTTCGATGAGGATGACTTAAGGGATATAGCGGGTCCTCATGAAGATGATGTTGTCATAGGAGCATCCATTGGGGGCACTGACATAAGACGAATTTTGGTTGATACTGGGAGTTCGGCCAATATCCTCTTTTTAACTTCCTACAAAAAGATGAAAAATCCTGCGGTAATTCAGCGTTTGAACAGATCAATTGTGGGTTTCACTGGAAGCTCAATAGATGTGATCGGGGAGTTCGAAGAGGAAGTTCTGTTGGGCAAGGGCCCTTTTAAGAAGATGGTTAGAATACTGTTTGTCGTAGTGGACTGTCTCACTTGTTATAATGCTATTCTAGGAAGGTCTTGGCTCTCTAGGATGCATGCAGTGGCCTCAACAGTCCATCAATGTTTGAAATATGCTGTGCAAGGACAAGTGGGAGTTGTTCGGAGCAGCCAAAAGATAGCAAGAGAGTGTTATGCAACAGCACTGGCTCCTCGAACGTTGGGGGCAGTTCGTATCAATGAAGTATAGCAGTTTGAGGGGCTTTCTGGGGGTGAGGGTGAAATTGATGACCCCAGAGAGACCCCTGGATTTTTAATATCAGTTGAAGAAGTCGAAACACATTCTTTGGAAGAAGGAAAAAATGTTAAGATAAGGTCCAAAATGACATCCGAACTAAAGGGTAAGATGTTGAAGTTCTTAAAAGACCATCAGCATGTTTTTGCTTGGTGAAATGCTGATGTTACCGGGGTACCAGCAGATGTTATATCACACCACCTGTCCATCCGAAGAGACATAGCACCTGTGGTACAAAAGAAAAGAGCTTTTTCCAAGAAAAAGGCTGATGTTATCGTTCAAGAAGTCGACAGGCTTACTAAAATGGGGCACATAAAGGAGTCTCAGTATCCTTTATGGACAGCTAATCCGTTCTTGGTAAAAAAGAAAAATGGCAAGTGGCGTGTGTGTATTGATTTTACAGACCTCAATAGAGCTTGCCCAAAGGATTTGTACTCGGTTCCCCGGATTGATCAGCTGGTGGATTCCACATCTGGGAACAAGCTGCTGTCTTTCATGGATGCCTTCTCCGGATACAATCAGATTCAAGTTGATCTGAAGGACCAGGAGCATACTACGTTTGTTACTGATAGGGGCCTTCATTGTTATAAGGTGATGCCATTTGGGTTAAAAAATGCTGGGGCTACTTATCAGAGGTTAGTAAACAAGGCCTTTGCTGATCAAATTGGAAGAAATATGGAAGTATACATCGACGACATGATGGTAAAAAGTATGGACGAAGAGCTACACTTAACAGATCTCCAAGAAACTTTTGCTAACTTAGAAAAAGTAAATTTGAAACTAAATCCAGAGAAGTGTGTGTTCGGAGTACAGTCCAGTAAATTCCTGGGATATATCATAAGTGAGCAAGGGATACAGTCTGATCCGGACCAGCTTAATTCTTTACTCCAAATGGAGCCTCCCCGGAATATAAAAGAGGTACAAAGGTTGACTGGGAGGTTGGCTGCGTTAAATCGATTCATTTCAAGGTCTTCGGGCAGGTGTGACCCGTTCTTTCAAACTTTAAAAGGTGCAAAGGGATTCGACTGGACTTTACAATGTGATGAGGCTTTTAATGAAGTTAAAAAACACTTATCCTCCCCCAAGACTTTATATAAACCTGTTGATGGGGAGACTCTTTTCATATACTTGGCAGTTTCCAGTTGTGCCATAAGTGCTGTATTGGTGAGGGAGGTGGATAATTATCCCCGTCCAGTATATTACATCAGCAAAAGCTTGATAGATGCAGAAAAACGCTATCTAAAGCTTGAAAAAATAGCATTAGCCTCGATAGTAGCTGCAAGGAAGATGAGGCCTTATTTTCAGGCTCATCCTATTATCGTCCGGACATCCTATCCCCTGAAAAATGTTCTTCAAAAGGCAGATATTTCGAGTAGAATGACTAAGTGTTCAGTGGAACTGGCAATACTCATCGGGTTGGACCAAGTAATGCTGCTCTGGAGGGAGCCATGGTTATAATTGAAAGATTTGATGTGGAATCTGAATACTTGGATCCTGATCCAACTATAAATAGAGTGGGTACCATTGAGGAATGATCAAGGACAGTCTCCGGACTCATTGAGTTTTTTGAGTCACTTACAATTTTCGGAGGGGATACTATGACAGCTCCTACTGCTTCTTCGAGGAAGAGGCACGTTCATACTTTGGCTACCCAGCTAGAAGGAGGCATGACTTCATATCAATCTCAAATCCCATTCTCCTTCATTGTTTTTTATGAAGATGATTTAAGGGATATAGCTGGCCCTTATGAGGATGTTGTTGTCATGGGAGCATCTATTGGGGGCAATGACATAAGACGAATTTTGGTGGATACTGGAAGCTCAGGCAATATCCTTTTCTTAACCACATACAAGAGAATGAAAAATCCAGCTGTAATTCAGAGTTCGGACAGATCAATTGTGTGCTTTACTGGCAGCTCAGCAGATGTGATCGGGGAGTTCGAAGAGGAAGTTCTATTGGGCAAAGGCCCTTTCAAGAAGATGGCCAGGATACTTTTTATCATGGTAGATTATCCCACCTGCTATAATGCCTTATTAGGGAGGTCTTGGCTCTCTAGGATGCATGTTGTGGCTTCAACAGTCCACCAATGTTTGAAATATGCTGTTCAGGGACAGGTAGGAGTTGTCCGGAGCAGTCAAAAGGTTGCGAGAGAATGTTATGCTACGGCCCTGGCTCCTCGGACGTTGGGAGCAGTTTGTATCAACGAGCAATAGCAATTTGAGGGGCTTTCTGGGAGTGAGGGTGAAATTGATGACCCCAGAGAGACCACTGAAGTGTTAATACCAATCGAAGAGGTAGAAACACATAGTTTAGAAGAAGGAAAGAGTATTAAAATAGGGTCTAGAATGCCACCCGATCTGAAAAGAGAGATGCTAAAGTTTTTAAAGAGCCATCAGCATGTTTTTGCTTGGTGCAATGCTGATGTTACCGGGGTTCCAGCAGATGTGATATCACACCACCTATCTGTCCGGAAAGATGTAGCACCAGTGGTTTAAAAAAGAAGGGCTTTTTCCAAGGAAAAGGCTGATGTTATTGTACAAGAGGTTGACAGGCTCACAAAGATGGGGCATATCAAGGAATCTTAATACCCTTTGTGGACTGCCAATCCGGTCTTGGTGAAAAAGAAAAATGGCAAGTGGCGAATGTGTATTAACTTCACAGACCTCAATAGGGCTTGCCCAAAAGATCTGTATCCAGTTCCCCGGATTGACCAGCTAGTTGACTCTACCTCTGGGAATAAGCTGTTGTCCTTTATGGATGCATTCTCCGGATACAATCATATCCAAGTAGATCTGAAGGATCAAGAGCATACCACATTTGTCACTGACAGGGGTCTTGATTGCTATAAGGTAATGTCATTTGGTTTTAAAATGTTGGGGCTACTTATTAGAGATTGGTAAACAAAGCCTTTGCTGATCAGATTGGAAGGAATATGGAAGTATACATCGATGACATGATGGTGAAGAATGTGGATGAACAATTGAACTTGGCTGACCTCCAAGAAACTTTTACCAACTTGGTGAAGGTGAATTTAAAGTTAAATCTAGAAAAATGTGTGTTCGGAGTACAATCCGGGAAATTTCTAGGTTATATTATAAGTGAGCATGGGATACAGCCCGATCTGGACCAGCCTAATGCTCTATTCCAAATGGAGCCTCCTCGAAATGTTAAAGAAGTACAACGGCTAACGGTGAGGTTAGTTGCTTTAAACAGATTTATCTCAAGGTCTTCGGACAGGTGTGCCCCATTTTTTCAAACTTTGAAGGGTGCGAAGGGATTCGATTGGACCTCATAGTGTGATGAGGCTTTCAATGAGATCAAGAAACACCTGTCTTCTCCCAAAACCTTGTTTAAACCCGTTGATAGGGAGACACTCTTTGTATATTTGGCAGTTTCAAGTTTTGCCATCAGTGCTGTGTTAGTGAGAGAAGTAGATAATTACCCTCATCCAGTATACTACGTCAGCAAAAGCTTGATAGATGCAGAAAAGCGTTATTTGAAACTTGAAAAATTAGCATTGGCCCTGGTGATAGCTGCTAGAAAGAAGAGGCCTTATTTCCAGGCTCATCCTGTTATCGTCTGGACATCTTGTCCTTTGAAGAATGGTCTCCAAAAGGCAGACATTTCAAGCAGGATAAATAAGTGGTCAGTAGAATTGGGGGATTTTGATATAGATTTTGCTCCCCGAACAGCAGTCAAAGCCCAAGTTGTGGCTAATTTTTTGGTTGAATTTCACTCCGATAGAGATTCGGGACAGGCTACTGAATTGAAAGACAAAAAGGTCTGGGTCGTCCGGACGGATGGTGGATCCAGCACTATGGGATGTGGTGCAGGGGTGTGTTTGACCTCTCCATATGGTGATAGAATGTACCAGGCTATATGTTTTTCTTTCAGGGCTTCCAATAACGAATCCGAGTACGAAGCAGCTATAGCTGGTTTAAAATTAGCCTATGTTTGTGGGGCTAAGAGGGTAAAACTAATGAGTGACTCCCAGCTTCTTATCCACCATGCTCAAGGTCAATCTGAGGCTAAAAAAGAACAATTAGTGAAGTATTTGCTTCTCCTTTAAAATGAAGCACTCAAGTTTAAAAGCATTATTTATGAGCATATACCCCGGACAGAAAATGAGTTAGCAGATTCATTGGCAACCATAGCATACACAGAGTCGTATCAATGGATCCATGTGCTGGAGAGCCCCTCCATTCAACTTGATATGGGAAAAGAAGGAGAAATTTTTGAAGTACAAATGAAACAACCTCAAGATTGGATATTTCCTCTCCTACAATACCTCTCCGACGGCATCGTGCCTCCGGATAAATCACTGGCAAGAAAACTGAAACACAAGGCTCGTGGTTTTATCATACTAAGAGACATTCTGTATAAAAAGTCTTACAGTAAACCTCTTCTGCGTTGTTTGGGGGATAATGAATCTCAAGTAGTCCTCTCCAAATTGCATGATGGCGAGGGATCGGCTCATTGTGGATTCAGGGCTTTAACAATGAGAGTTTTACTGGCTGGCTACTATTGGCCATCTATCATGTAGGATGCTAAAGAACTGGTGAGAAAGTGCGACCCATGCCAGAGATACAGCAATGAAATTCATGTCCCATCCATTCCTTTAGAATCAATCTCTGAGCCTATACCATTTGCTCGTTGGGGATTGGATTTAGTGGGGCCTCTCCCTATGGCGTCCGGAGGGCGCAAAACTATAATTATTGTTATTGATTACTTTTCGAAGTGGATTGAAGCAGCCCCTCTGGCTGGAACAACATCAAAAGCCGTTATAAAATTCATTATATCCAACATTTGTTGCAGATTTGGTGTTCCACAAAAGATAACGACAGATAATGGGCCACAGTTCGACAATAAGGAAATGGAGAGTTTCTGTGCCTCAAGGGGTATACAACATTGTTTCTCTTCACCTTTCCACCCACAAGCAAATGGTCAGGTTGAAGTGGCTAACCGAACTATATTGTCTGGTCTAAAGAAAATTTGGAAGGGGCTGCTGGGAAGTGGCCTAGCTATTTACAAGAAGTTTTGTGGGCCTACCAGACAACATCTGGGGCTTCAACGCAGGAGTCACCCTTTGCTTTGGTCTATGGGATGGATGCAATAGCTCCCATAGAAGCAACTCTCCCATCATTTCGTGTTCACAACTTCTCCGAATGCGCTAACGAAGTGGCAATCAGAAGTCAGCTCGATCTAATAGAAGAAAGACGGGTTAAAGCTCACCTTAGGGCTGCCCACTATCAAGGCTTAATGAGGAGCAGATTTTCTTCTAGAGTTAAAAGAAGAGATTTCCAGCCGGGGGACAAGGTATTGAGGAAAGTATTCTTACACACTAAAGAAAAGCTGCTCGGCAAATTGGCCCCGACTTAGGAAGGACCTTATATGGTTGTTGAAAGGCTTAAACCTGGAACATATTGGCTAGAAGACAAAGATGGCATAGTTCTGACCCACCCTTGGAATATCGAACACCTCCGGATGTACTTGGAGTAACACTTGTGTAAATATTTACATTGTTTAAACATCCATGTAAATATTTGGGGGCATACTCTTTCCTACCCTGGTGGCGCGGGGAGGTTTTAATGAGGTGTTCGGGTTTTTAATAAAATTTGATGCCTTCTTTAAAAAAAATTCCGAAGTGTTCTTACTTTGTCTTTTGTCACACCATCCGGATTGAAACAAAAAGAGTGATGACCACTTAAACATTTGTCATCGGAGAATCTAAATACTCTCACTATGAAATAACTAAGGGCTATTTAAACACTAGCCACCAAAAGTGAAACAAATTATGAAAGAATGTGAGAAATGTGCAAAACAAGGACATTCATTGAAATAACTAAAGTGCCTTGGCCTTCCAAGGACTTTCAAATTGTCAAGAAGAGTAAAAGATCTATCCGGTCAGATACCGGACACACTTACAAAAAGAGTGCCTTGGCCTGACAAGGACTTTAGTTTTGATAACATGAAAAGTAAAAAGTAATTCATAATTTAAGGCTGAGCCTTTGAGGATGGCTCAGCTTTATCTAACTTCTTTTTCCCCTTGGGATCATCTTTCTCTTCATCAGGGCTCTCCCCGGTGTGTTCTTCGCCATCGGATGAGGAGGCACTGGAGAAGCCAAACCTGTCACCTTCGGCCATTGTATGATAAGGGAGGTCTTTGGGCTCTACGTGAAGCCACAAATCACCCAAGTTCCTCTTCGGGAACTTCTCATGGAAGAGCAGGACCATGTCCGATTTCACCTTGGCATACATTTGCTCTTGAGTGTCTATCACATTATTGGCATAAGCATCAATCTTGGCCTGGATTTTGCCCTCCTGCTCCCTTAGCAAACCAGCTTTCTCTTATGCAGCTTGAGACACTGCTTCTTCGAGGGCAATCTTGTCGCTGGTCAGGTTGGTGATAATTTGGTCCTTGTCCTTGGTCTCCTCTTTTGATGAGGCAAGATCTTTCTCCAATCCGGACAGCTTCTCCCAGAGCTCTGTGATAGTATTCTCTAGAGTGGCAAATTTCGAGGTACTCACCTCTTGGGTTCTCTTCAACTCTTCATTTTCCCCCTTCAGAATGGCAGCGTTTGAAGTGGCAGTAAGAAGATCGTCGGACAGCCTCTCTTTATCAGACTTGAGGTCTTTGATAGTGTCAGCCTGATTTCGAACTTGTTTCTCCAACACAAGCACCGGCTGAAGCGTTATTTTCATCGAAGTTAATGAAACTATCTAGGTCGAAGTGATCAACACATTGGCTATATTCTACAACGACAGTTTTTTGTTGATGATTGATGACCTTTGAAGCGTTATTTTCGTTTTCATTTTGACCACTTGGTTGATTATTTGCAAGTAAAACTTTGTTTTTTGAGACATTAGTTCTTCAACAACCTCTGTCACTTTCTTTTTTGCTCTTTTCTGAGGGCTAGATTTAGTTGTGTTTTTTTTGTAGGGTGCAACAATTTTCATCTTTTTTGGAGAGGGTCTCTATTTTGTTCCTTCTTCAATAGTGAGAAGTGGGTTTTCTTTTGTTTTCCGTTTCAAACCTTTTGGCTTTGGATCTGTTGAAGGGCTAGCACCAGATGTATTAGATGTCTTTTTTATCTTTTTTTGCCTTCTTTTTCTTGGGAAGGTGGCTGTCAGATCTATTGCGGATTGGTAAGAACACTTTACAAGTGGGATGAACCAACCTCTTCACATCTTGTCGAGGATTTGGAGGCTAATCAAGTTTTTTAGGGGAAAGGCTTCAGGGGTGATCAGAAATAAGTGATTGTTAAGAAAGTTAATAGGTACGAAGGTTGTGTGGAATGTGTTATTCCATTCATTTTCAGCCCAGGTAGCAAGTTTTTTGAAACTTTCTTTGATTTTTTCTTGTCAAATGGCATAACACCTCGAAATTTTTGTTAGGAATATATAAATTGATAACGAATAAGTAGAGTATAAGTTGAAAATTTAATTCATAATAATATTAAGAGACTCACGGTTACTCCTCTAGACGAGGTTCAATCTTGATGGGTTGGCTTCAGATATGACAATGTTGTTTTCACAGGCTCCTGAAATAAAGATGAATTTTTGCTTCCAAAATTTATCTTTTTCGAGGAGGTCATCGATGATTTTTTAAGTCGTCGTCAAAAGTAAGATAGTAGAATGAAAGTATTGGTCCCTTTGACAACTTGGTTAGGGATATGAAATATTCGATGCATATGGGGATTTTGGATAGTTGAGAGGCCATGATTACAAAGAGAAGCGTGTCCTTTCGACACAAGTTCAAGAAATCAAAGTAATCCACTATCATTAGGTCTAGTGAAAATCGAAGCCCCCAGTTGATTATTTATTAACAACTAGTTCGTCTTTTTTGCAGTCCAAGGGTGTTTCTCACTTTACACCAATTCCTGCTCTTTCTTCTTTGGAGATGGTAATAAGAGCTTTCTTTTCTCTTGGCCCGCTAATTTTCTCATGAGCAATATTTTCTGATTCTTTCAAAGTTTCTTCCTTAGTATCAGCTTCATTGTTTGACTGAGTAGCTTTGGAATCTTCTTATGCTTCATTTAGAACTATGTATTTTAGTCAGGGACTAAAGTGTGAATAACCCTTTTTTATGTAATTGTTTTCAGTTGTAAGCTAAGTCTTTGCGCCTTTATATAAAGACCAAGACTGATCTAACAAAGGGGTTGGATTTCTGAGTTAGAACACTTTGTGTACTTTGATTTTCTCTCTATAGAATCTATTTCTCTCTCTAAAACTCTACTTCTCTTATTTACTAAAGTGATTCCAGATAATCAAACTCACGAGAAACAATTTGACATGGCCTTAAACAATGCTCTTTGGAGAGACTATTTTAATATCACAACAATTTTCATCTGGCAAGAACTGACTCAGATCATACCCCCCACTGTGTATATCTATCTCGGCTATTCAAAACAAACCCAAATCTTCCTTTGAGTTCATACATATGTGGACCTTACACCCTAACTTTTAAAAAAGTTGAACTAAACTGGCAAGAAAACTTAACAGCCCCCCTATTCAAATTTTATGGTCCAAACTTAACGGATTGAAATACAAACTAAAAAACTGGAATTTGAAGGTTTTAGAGAATCTTAAACCAAAAAAGAAATTAAATACTTTAAAATATATTTTGAGGATTCAAAGAGCAATATTGACAAAATCAAACTTTCAAAAGCTCAAGTAAGTAACTTACTTTGATCTTTTAACTAGGGAAAAATTATTTTGGGACAGAAAAGTTTCACAAATTGGCATAAGAATAGTGATGGAAATTTCTCAAGTTTTAATAATTATGTTAAAAAAAATATTCATAAAATTTGGAATGGTGATTCATTATTGATTTTATATTATATTTTTGAAAAAATAATTCTTTTAATTTTTTTTTGTTTTTCATATTTCAAATATTTTGTTAATAAATATTTAAACATCTCGCATTCAATAAAAAGACTAAAATTTGCAAACCATGACGGAACTGATTTAAACTGGACGGGTCATCCGGTTACTTAGGTTTGACCCGGCAAATGTATAATTGAATCGCTTTCTTCATCCTCAAGTATGTAAATGACAAAGATCAGAACATCTTATATCACCCAACTTGATTATCCTGAGAACAATAATACCTGGTAATAAGTTCCTTAAATTGGAGCAACAATCTAATTTGTCTAATTGCCATAACATTAACTTCCATGTCCAAAACTATCAAACTTCACTCTAGTAAAAAAAATTGCATTACAACTATAAGAGTACGATGATATATAGATATACTATAACACAAAATTCAGACACCGTCTACTAAGATAAAGCATAAAAAAATTCAAAGTAAGGAAGGAAAAAAACACCTTACATTTCTTTCAAGTCTTTCTATTCGGCTCGAATACATACTTCTTGATCGAATCTTTAATAGACAGTAACTCCGGAAACTCTTGTTTCATTTTCGCAGCGTCCAGTTCATTATTACTCCTCGGCGCGACTATCACTTTCGATTGTTCTTTTAAATCGAAATTCACCCATTTGAATTCCGGGTCGATATAAACTTTATACATCTCTAGAATTTCGTTATGGCTTATAACGCCCGGGTTAGTGAAATTCCATATTCCTTTGTAATTTCTCTTTGCCATCTCGATCGAGATGGGTAACAATTCGTCTAATACGGTCATGCTGTTTGGTATGTTCACGACTTTGTCGTATCGCGAGATTTTCGTGATGAAGTTTCTTGGGTTGGTGAGATCGGACGAGATGGGCATTCTCACTCTTAATGTACATACATTTTCGTATTCTTTTAGAAGTTCCTCGACCTGAAATATAAAACATAGGTATGGAATTAGTGTTGTGTGTTCCAATGCATAAAAATATAAGGATCAACACGTGAATTAGGTCTCATTTGCTAGTATGATATTGTCCGTTTTGGGCTAGAAGATTTCAATCAGGACTATTATAAAAAAAGATTGAGATATTTCATTCACTTATCTATTGTATATTTTGGACCAAAAGATCCTCAATCAGGTGTATTTTGTATATAAGCGATAGTGATACCACGAATCTAAGTCAGGCAAATTCATTTTGCAACAAATATCAAGATATAATAAAATTACCATAGCCTTGGTCTTTGAATAGAAAGAGCCTATGAAATTCGGCTTATCTTCCTCCTTAAATCCGATCCCCGATCCTTCCGGATGTTCTTGATCATACTCGAAGATACATCCCGTCGCAAAATTCATCATCAAGAGATTAAAACCCTTGCAAACATCGGCTAAATTCAACGTGCCGATCACATTAGTCCTGATAGTTTCAGTTTTGTGTGATTCGCACCAGTCTACATTAGGTCGACCTGTAACACCAGCCGCGTTAAAAACATGCGTGGGTCGCACTTGCTCGATATCTCTAGTTAAAGAAACTCGATCTTCTAGTCGGCCTTTTCCGTATACAAAATCTATATTTTTTTCCTTACAAAGTTTTCCTAATAACCCTCCTATCCACCCGTTTCGCCCGTAAATCAAAAACTTTAACTCTGAACCCGAGCCACGCGATTTCTCGATAAACCGGAAATAATCTTGGTCATTGGACTCCAAAAATGGCGTATTCGACGGATGTGGACGGAGTGCCGCAGACACATCACCCCACCAGTTAGGGTTTTTAGAGTACCATTCAAGTGTTAGCTTTAACCCTATTTCCCAATTAGTCTTTTCTTGCCACCCAAGGTTCTTCAACTTTTGGTCATCAAGAAAGTACCTCTGGTCATTAAAAGGCCTATCTTTAACGAATTCGATTGATTTCTCCGAATCTAAATCGAATAGCTTGGATATATCTTTAGCCACATCAAGAACACTTCTTTCTCTTTTTGTCCCGATGTTATAAACGCTACCGATAGCTCCTTTATGCAATATTACATCAAAGGCTTCTGCTACATCCTCGCAATATAAGTAACTTCTAACATTGGATCCATTTCCGTGGATTGGCAATTTCTGTCCGTTCATCGCGAGTAAAATAAACTTTGGGATCATTTTCTCCGGATATTGGTTTGGACCGTAGACGTTATTTCCTCGCGTCGTGATTGTAGGAAGCCCGTACGACCTGCGTAGTGTAGGCACATAGAGATAAGTTCAGTATGTATTGAATGAAGTCACATATGACCAAAACATAGGCTAAATCAAACACAACTACACCACTAACCTGTGATACGCCATGACCAACATTTCTGCACCGGCTTTTGTAGCAGAATAAGGATTCGTAGGCAACAATTGCGAAGCTTCTACATTACCCTCATCAGTTTCTAGATCGGTTTCACCGTAAACCTCATCAGTACTAACATGAATAAACCTCTTTATCTGTTTGGTCACCTTACATGCTTCGAGAAGTACATGTGTCCCAAAAATATTGTTCTCCGTAAACTCGAACGAGTTACTAAACGAATTATCGACATGGGTTTGAGCAGCGAAATGCATGATTGTGTCGATTTCTTCAGCCTCAAGTAAGTACATGACCAGATCGGAACATCTTATATCGCCTTTTATGAACTTGAAACTTGAGGATGATCGACATGGTAATAAGTTCTTGAGATTCGAGCAACAGTCTAGTTTGTCGAGCGCGATAATGTTGCATTGTGGGTAGTTTTTTACAAGTCGATTTGTTACGTGTGATGCGATGAACCCAGCTGCTCCTGTAATGAGGATGTTTTTGGGCGAATATGATGAAGCATGTTTGTCAGACATTGTTGGTGTCTCTATTGTCGTAAATCTTGTGCGATTCTCTGCGCCGAAACAAAAAGAAAAACATATATAACAATCCGAGTCCGATCAAAAAACGAAATTTCATTAGTGTTCTATAATACGATTGAGGTTTCTGTTTTATAAGGATTCAAATTATATACTAGTAAATGTACACATTCTACTGTAAAGAAATAACAGTAGTATATCAATTTTAACATATAATTTAGACCGATTTAACATTTACCTTAGACATCTAGGTTACTATAGTAAATTTAAATTAGGTTTTGATAGAACCCTCGGCCATTTTCAGATTCCAAAATTTAGTTATAAAAAAATATTTATAAATCAAGATGCAGTTCAAACACAAAATGCAAAGTACACTACAAAACACTGGAACAGCGGCTAAAAATAGGTAAGGTATTTCGTGTTTGTTAGTTGTGTCACGTCAGTTTTTTTTATGAATCTAATAAACAAACCTGTCATGTTTTCAAAAACGAAACAAACAGATCATTTTATAATAAACAGGTCTCTTAGGATTTGTAATAAAAAATCCTTCATGTCTTAAGAAAGGATTGCGTTTTTTAAACTTGGACCTGTTTATTACACAGATAAATAAATTATGAGACAATTGAAGCCGGACCTTTTTACCCAGATCAGCACACTATACACTCAAACTATACACTAAATTCTTATAGATTTTAACCCATTAGGTCGAAATTCGAAATCTAAATAGGAAATTCTGACACAAATCTAGACGGCTCTAACATTTATCTAAAACCAATTTTTATTATTTTTCTATAAGAAACGATTATAATATCGAGATAACATGATTTTATAAGCTGGTTTTATGTTTATATCACCAATTATAAGGAATTTTTTTGGCTAATTTGTTAAAATAGAAAATCAAAAAGTTAAAGACAGAAGATGAAAGATCACTTACAGTGTAAGTAAATGTTCATGTTGAATCCAGAAGACCTGAAAGATTAAACTGAGTGATTAACAAAGAAAGACAGTGTTAGTGTTAGTGAAGACATTAAGAGTAATACTAAAGAGAGAAATTAGAAAAAAAATGAAAGAAGAGAGAGAGGAAGAGGAAGCGTATAGTTAGTGATTTGTTAAAGAATTGAACGAGTCTTTAACTCTAAATAAAAGCCAAAACCACTCTTACGTGTTTTGTATCTCCTTAATTGTTGCTCTTCTAACTTTTTAAATATTCTTTTAAAAATTATATTTATTTTTTAAACTAATAAAATAATTATTATCTATATAATATCATTTGAAAGTTAAAAGAAGGCGCCTTTATAAATAACAAAAAAATTCAGTGCCCGACATTGAATTTAACTCCATCTTCTTGACTTCTACCACTTATCTAAATCGGATTCAGCGACCACCACCATCTTTTTAACATCCATGCTAGAGCCAATCAGAAGATAACTCCACCCACAACGCTATTTATCCAGAAGCAGCAACATTCAGAAGGAGAAAATGATGAACCAGCTTCTGCAGATGCTAAGAAAATTTGGTTGCATCAAAGAAGGAAGAAAGTTCATCTGGCAGAAATGATTCCTAATACTATTCTTAGAAGTTTAATGTTGACAGCAACAAGTTTCAATATTGTTGAAATGATTCCTAATATTGTTCTGTTTAAGGTTAGTATTGAAATTATTGTCATGAGAAAGCACCCAAATCATCTTTGTCTTCCTTGTTGCTGTTAACATCAAACTTCTGGAAATTGACTCATTCTTTCATCCGATAGAAAGTTCATCCGACAGAAGTCCATATCACCTCTTCCTAGCAGCCATCTAATGGTTCTTTCTGTAGAATCTTTAACAGCTATAATTTTTTTCCAGGTTAGAGAAGACTGCTTATTAAAATTAGACATTAAAGGATGCTTATTGTTACTATAAATGTTGTGCATAACATTTGCCCACAAACTATCATTTTTCCTGAAGTTAAACCATAATTTCTGAGAACGGGTGAGCTGGATATCAGACAACTTTCTGATGTTAAGCCCACCTTCCTCAAACGGCCTACAAATCTTAGACCAAGAAGACGAATGAGTACTCTTTTCATTATAGTTAGATCTTCAGAGAAATCTATTGAAGATTAACTCAAGTCTTTTAATAATGCAGGGGGTAGTAGAGTTTTACATCCAGTAACCGGGGATGGTCATAAGGACAGAGGAGATCAATGTGGGCCTACCCCTGTATGTTAAGTGTTTACCATTCCAGTCTTGAATTTTAGCATTTACTTTGTCAATAATACCATAATAATTTCTGGAGAAGTTTTTATTGTTAATAATCACTCCAAGATAGTTGGTGGGCAGAGACTCAGTAGAGAAACCAGTTTGACATTCAAGCTTGTGGACTCTGGTGTGATGGAGCTTATTTGAGGTAATAATCTTTGTTTTTCCCTTATTAATAGCCTGACCATAAATTACTTGGTATCTGTCAAAAAACTTACTTAACATATCAATAGAAGAGTGCAGACTGTTAGTAAATACAAGGATATCATCGACAAATTCCAAACATATGATTAGGTAATCAGTTTTAGAGGAGAACTTCATTTTAGGATATGAACTAACAAGCTTATAAAGACCTCTAGTTAAGACTTTTTCCCCAATAATGAAGAGGCTTTGGGACACAGGATCTCCCTGCCTCAGATCTCTTTTGGGGTTGAAGTAGCCTAAACATCACCATTGGTCAAGATAGAGATGTTAACATTAGTAATAAACTTGTTAACTAAAGTAACAAAATCATTTGAAAAACCAAATAAAGACAGGACTTTTGTAATAAAGAAATTGGACATTTTGTCAAAAGCTTTCGACATGTCCAATTGGATAACAAGATTTCCTGTCTTAGGCTTTCTGTTTATATCATGAAACAATTCATTTGCAATCATAATGTTCTCGTGAACGGAACGGACTTTAACAAATACATCTTGATTCTTAGATATAATTTTAGGCAAAATTTCAGCAAGTCTTGAGTTTATTAACTTAGACACCTGTTAAGCATGGAGCAAAGGCTTATTAGCCTATAGTTTCTCCAGTATATGGGGTTTGTAGACTTAGGAATAAGGCATATCCCAGTAGCCAAAATGCCACTATGAATGAGTGGTGCCACTATAGTTTCTCCAGGATATGGGGTTTGCCCCTGTCCGGTTTCTAGAGTGAGTGGTGAAAATTTCCGCACTCATCAGTAGCCCATTTTTTAGGTTTTGTTCGAAGGCCTTTGGCAAGACCTAAAAAATGGCTTTTGGGCACTAGTGACATTTTCCGGACGGATGTAGAATTGAGTAAAGGATTTATCCAGACTGAAAAACTCTTCAAAAGTTTAAAGGTTTTTCCATGGATCGTGGGACACGTGTCTCCTTCTGATTCGCCTCACCAGCCGTTTTTCTCCTAGAACGGTGCTCCCACTAATCCCAAAAAGTAACGTCTTCAATTAATGCTTGTGACGTCAGCGCCGTCTTTAAACATTACTTCCATCTTTTCGTATTCTCCTACGTTTCTGAGTATCTTTTTGTCTTTTTAGTATAAATTACCTCATTTTCACTGTTTTACCATCTTCATCACTCTTTCACTCATTTTCTTCAAAGCTTTCATCTCTCTTTTCAAAACCCTTTTTTTGGTGTAAGTTTATGTTTACAGCAAGAAACGCACTTGTAAAAGGTCGGTGGCTTAATCTTTTGGAGTTAGAGAAAGCACAAAGAGTCGAACGAGTAAGGCGCATTGCTACAGGCCTTCTAGTTTCTCCAATCGACAAATCTGAAACACCAAGCTCAGAGCCTGATCGAGGTTCATTTTCTGCCAGAAGCTCCAAACCTAAAAGGGATTTCAACCTAGTCTTTCACCAATCGTCTCAGGCTCGTCGGTTCAGGAGTCACAGCCTACTGTCGAACGGGAAAAGGTTGTTACAAGCACAAAGAGACCCTCTTCATTCATAGCCATGGGATCAGACGCTGATAACTCTCCAAAAAAACTAACGCTTCGACGAATAGGCGGCTTAGTAAAATGCCAGGCTGTTGCTCCACAGTCTAGGTCTCCGAAATCAGGGCCCTCTAAGTCTGGGGCGAAGGACAAAGCTACAGGGTCAGAGGCACCCATCAAAGTTCCTAAGGACAAGTCGTCTGGTCCGGAGGCTACCGGAACAAGCCTTCGGAATGAACCCTCCGGATTTGAGCCCCAGCCGGACACCAGACCACAAAGGGAAAGCGATGCTCAGCCATCCGGACAGCTCACTTAGCCAACTACCAGCACTCCTCCACCAAAGACAACTGACAACCCTTCCATGGTAGTGGAAGATGTGATGGAGGACAGTGTTAAAGAAGCCCCTTTTAAGACTGACGTCTCCGGGCAGACGGGAGATGCTGTTATTGTTAAGAAAAGCAAGGGTAAAGAGAAGTTGTGCTTAAAACATCCGGACCTACCGAAGTCCCTTGAAGGTAGAGTGGGACCTTGCTTCCACAAGGTGAGTGTAAAGTATCTGCTAGCCATGCAGAATATTAACTACGCCTTCATTCATACTTCTGAATTAGGCCGGATCCAGACGAAGTGGAGGATCCCATAATCTGTTAAAGTGAGGATACCGGTCGATCCGGATATGCCAATGGATTGCAAACTAAGTGAGATAGCCTTCTACACAGAGTTGTTCAACTGGGGGCTTATATTTCCCTTGGACCCAGAGATCGTCAGATATTTCCATCTGATAAAGCTCTACCCAAGCCAACTGAGTCCCAATGCTTGGTACACTCTTATGGCCTGCATCATGGCCTTCAGGCTCTCCGGAATCCCTCTTCCGATGGAACAATTTGCTGTTGTGGCCAGCCTTTGCAAGAACCACATCATCCCCTTCTATCATTTCAACATGGGCGATAATTATAAAGTGGTGCATGACCTGCTTGAATCGGAAAATAATTGGAAGACCCAATTCTTGTTCATCAGTGGTTCTTGGGAGAATGGGAGGAAAATTAAGGTTGGTGACAACCCAAGCATGCTTACCAGCAGATGGAAAAGCACAGGTTAAATATTTCATCATGTTTGTTTTTCTTTCCTTAAAAAGTTTGTTTACTTAAATATCCTTCTTCTTCTTTTGGTAGTACTGCCGAAGGAGTTCACCGGCTACTTGGATGAGGGGCAGACTACTTGTGCCAAGCTGAATGTTTGGGCTGCTGACAAATGGGGAAATCGCTTCCATAATTGTTTTACTGCTGGTAACCTGGTGAGATCCCATCTCTGGAACACAGCCGGCCGGAGAGACTTGTCTTGGGAGGAATTAACCACACCGCCTCCTCCGGGTGTCATTCTACAGAGGACAGATGCAAAGGATGGGAAGCTGGCCTTGCCGGGCAGAGCTAAACCCCCAAGTAAAATGAAGGGCAAAAAAGGTAAGAAAAAGCTAGATGTAGCTGAGGTCAACCAAGGTGGTGTTGAGGAGACTTTCCCAGCAAACAAACAGGTGCACAACCAAGGAGGAATTGATGTTGCCCTGCTTCAAGTGGTGGAAAATGAGAGTACCAAAGAGGCAGTTGGACTTCCAAAACCCTCAAAGGCCCCCAAAAAAGACCGAAAACGGGGAGCAGAAGGTGGAAATAGGGAAGCCAAGAAGAAGAAAACCTCCAAGGGAGATGAAGTTTCTCTCCGGCCTCCGGAGTCTCTTCCTCCGGTCGACCCAACAGACCCAACTCAAGTAGAGCAAATCCCAAGTGACTTTCACACCGGAGAGGGTGCCAGAGGGGATATTAACATTGATGGTGTTGATATCAGTGGCCTTCAAGGGATTGGCCTTTACTTTGAAGACCTTAAGAAGGACGAATTTGCTGTCCCTTACCTCCTCCCAAGCTCTTCGAACATTGTCACTTTTAATGGTAAGTCTTTTTCTGTTTCAGGAGAGAAGGACATGATGACCCACTCCTTGTTGATAAATATTCAACCGGTGCTCAACTTGGAGAGACAAGTGCGAAATCAATCAGCCCTCATCAATACACTCAACTCAGATAAAGAAAGCTTGTCTAACGACCTCCTTACTGCCAACCAGAATGCTGAGGCATTAAGGAGAGAGATCGAGGAGTTGAAGAAGGGGAAAGAGGATTTGGCCACCAAGCTGGCCACTTCGGAGGGGGTTAACAAAGAACTCCAATCCAAGTGTTCTAGCTTGGAGAAGGATATTTCCACTTCAAAAGAGGAGGTGAAGGCCAAAGACAACGTCATTTAGACCCTAACCAACGACAAAATTTCGCTCGAAGATGATGTGTTTAGGGTTAACCAAGAGAAAGATGGCTTGATAAAGGAGCAGGAGAAGACAATCCAAGCCAGGATCGATGCATACACCAACAAGGTGATAGACTCCCAAGAGGAAAGGTATGCTGAAGGCAAATTAGACATGGTCTTGCTCTTTCATGAAAAATTCCTGAAGAGAACACTTGGAGATTTGTGGCGATTTGTGGAATACGAAGACCTTCTTCACCATACTATGGCCGATGGTGATAAGCACTGCATTTTTGTAACTGTGTCCGGCTCATGTCCGAATTTTTCTTCTAGAACTCCAAAGTCATTGGATGGCCAAGACACTTTTTCATATTTCAATATCATTCCCCAGTGTTAGCCGGGAAACTTTACCTTACACAACTCTTGCATTGTTTTATAGTTACTCAATTTCGATGGCTAATGTTTAAATATCCCTTAGTTATTTTACAAGTATTTTATAGTGAGAGTGTTGAAATTCTCCAATGACAAATGTTTAAATAGTCATCATTCTTTCAATTCAATCCGGTCTGCCATTGATACTTTAAAAAAATTCAAAGAAGCTATTAATTGAAACACTCCAAATTTTTCAAGAAGGCATCAAATTTTATTAAAAATCCCGGACACCTCATTAAAACCTCCCCGTGCCACCAGGGTAGGAAAGAGTATGCCCCCTAATATTTACATGGACTTTAAACAAGTAAATATTTACATAATTTTCATTCTAGATATAGCCGGAGATGTTCAATGTTCCGGGAGTGATTCAAGATCCTTCCATCTTTATCTTGAATTATGTATGTCCCAGGCTTAAGATTTTCAGTGACCACATAGGGTCCTTCCCAAGTTGAAGCTAGTTTGCCGAACTACTTCTCTTTAGTATGTACGAAAACGTTTCTCAATACTTTGTCTCCTGGTTGAAAGTCCCCCCTTCCTACTTTGGAAGCAAATCTGCTTCTCATCAAACCCTGATAGTGTGTGGATCTGAGATGAGCCTTAACCCTTTTTTATTCTATCAAGTCAAGTTGACTTCTGATTGCCACTTCATTAGCCTGTTCGGAAAAATTGTGGACTCTAAATGAAGGAAGAATTGCTTCTATAGGAGTTATTGCATCCATACCATATACCAAGGATAATGGGGACTCATGTGTAGCAGCCCTAGGAGTAGTCTGGTAGGCCCATAGTACTTCTTGTAGATAATTTGGACACTTTCCAGCAGCCCCTTCTAAATTATTTTTAAGAACGGACAGGATGGTTCCGTTTGCCACTTCAACCTGACCATTCGCCTGTAGGTGGAAATGAGAAGAAAAGCAATGCTGAATGCCTCTAGAGGCACAGAAGCTCTCCATATCCTTGTTGTCGAATTGTAGCCCATTATCTGTGGTTATCTTTTATGGAACCCCAAACCTGCAGCAGATATTAGATAAGATAAATTTTAATGACAGCTTTTGAAGTAGTTCCTGCCAATGGGGCTGCTTCTATCCATTTTTAGAAATAATCGATAGCAACTATGATAGTTCTGCATCCTTCGGACGCCATATGTAGAGGTCCCACCAGATCCATCTCATAACGAGCAAAAGGTATTGGCTCAGAAATTGACTCTAAAAGGACAGCTGGGATATGGATTTCATTACTGTATCTTTGGCATGGATCACACTTTTTTACCAATTCATTGGCATCTTCCATTATAGAGGGCCAGTAGTATCCGGCCAACAAGACTCTTCTGGTTAAAGCTCTATAACCACAGTGTGTTGATCCCTCACCATCATGTTGTTCGGACAGCACCACTTGGGACTCTTCTATCCCCAAACATCGCAATAGAGGTTTGCTAAAAGACATCTTGTAAAGAACGTCTCTTAGGATTAAAAATCCACGAGCCTTATACTTTACTTTCCTTGCCACTGCTTTCTCCGGAGGTAAAACACCATCTGAGATATATCGAAAGAGAGGATACCTCCAATCTTGAGGTTGATTTACTTGTATGTTTAAACTTTCCTCCCCTTCCTTGCTCTGATTGAGGTGAATGGATGGGCATTCCTGCACGTGAATCCATGGGTAGGACTCAGAGTATGCTATGTTTGCCAAGGAGTCTGCTATGTTTGCCAAGGAGTCTGCTAGAGTGTTTTCTGTTCGGAGTATGTACTCATAGGCAATATCTTTGAAGTTAAGTGCCACTTCTTTAAGAACGAACAAAACCTGAAAGCAAAACATATAGCCTGGTACATTTTGTCGCCATACGGATAGGTTAAACATATCTCAGCACCACATCCCATGGTACTTTATCCACCATCAGTCCGGACAACCCATACTTTCTTAGTTTTTTCACCTGATGCTTTCTTAGTATCTCTGTCCGAATGGAATTCAACTAGGAAGTCAGCAACAGGCTGAGCCTTGACTGCAGTTCGAGGGGCAAAATTAATATCGTAGTCTCCCAACTCCACTGACCATTTGGTCATTCTTCTTAATATGCCCGCCTTTTGAAGAACATTATTCAAGGGAAAAGATGTCCGGACAATAATAGAATGAGACTGAAAGTAAGGCCTCATCTTTCTAGCAGCAATTACTAATGCCAATGCTAGCTTTTCAAGCTTCAAATATCTCTTTTCAGTATCCATCAGGGTTTTGCTGATGTAGTACACCGGACGAGGATAATTGTCCACTTCTCTAAGTAGCACCGCACTTAGGGCACAATCAGAGACTGCAAAATATAGGTACAGTGTCTCTCCATCAACAAGTTTGAACAAATTTTTAGGGAAGGATAAGTGTTTTTTAATTTCATCAAATGCCTGGTCACATTGTGGAGACCAGTTAAATTCTTTTGCACCTTTTAAAGTTTGAAAAAATGGGGCACACCTATCCGAAGACCTTGAAATAAAACGGTTTAGAGCAGCTAACCTCCCTATTAATCTTTGTACTTCTTTAATATTTCGAGGAGGCTCCATCTGCAATAAAGCACTAAGCTGGTCTGGATGAGGCTGTATTCCTTTCTCACTTATCACATACCCCAAGAATTTCCTGGATTGCACTCTGAAAACACACTTCTCTGGATTCAACTTTAAATTTACTTTCACCAAGTTGGCAAAAGTTTCTTGCAGATCTGCCAAGTGTAGTTATTTTTCCACACTCTTCACCATCATATCATCAATGTAGACTTCCATGTTTTTCCAATCTGATTAGCGAAGGCTTTGTTCACCAACCTCTGATAAGTATCCCCATCATTTTTAAACCCAAAAGGCATCACCTTATAACAATGAAGGCCCCTATCAGTAACAAAAGTAGTGTGTTCTTGATCCTTTGGATCCACTTGAATCTGGTTATAGCCGGAGAAGGCATCCATAAAGGATAACAACTTGTTCCCAGGCGTAGAGTCTACAAGCTGATCACTCCGAGGGACCGGATACAGGTCTTTTGGGCAAGCCCTATTAAGGTATGTAAAGTCAATGCACATTCGCCACTTCCCATTTTTATTTTTTACTAACACCGGATTGGCTGTCCATAAAGGGTATTGGGATTCCTTTATGTGCCCCATCTTAGTAAGCCGATCGACTTCTTGAATTATGACATCAGCTTTCTCCTTGGAAAAAGATCTTCTTTTTGGACAACAGGTGCTATATCTCTTCGGATGGATAGCTGGTGTGATATAATGCTTGCGGGCACTCCGGTCACATCAGCATTGCACCAAGCAAAAATATGCTGATGGTCTATTAAAAAAGTCAGCATTTTACTCTTCAATTCTGGTGGCATTTTAGACCCGATCTTGACATTTTTTTCCTTCAGCCAGAGAGTGAGTTTCAACCTCTTCAATTGGTATTAAAACACTAGGGGTCTCTCTAGGGTCATCAATTTCACCCTCTCCCCCAGAGGGCCCCTCCAACTGCTAATCTTCACTGATCCGAACTGCCCCCAAAGTTCGAGGGGCCAGTGTTGTTGCATAACACTCCCTTGCTATCTTTTGACTACATCGGACTACTCCCACTTGTCCTTGCACAACGTATTTCAAACATTGGTGGACTGTTGAAGCCACAGCATGCATCCTGGAAAGCTAAGACCTTCCCAAAATGGCATTGTAACAAGTGGGACAATACACCACAATAAAAAGTACTCTAACCATCTTCTTAAAAGGGCCCTTGCCCAACAAAACCTCCTCCTCAAACTCCCCGATCACGTCTGCGGAGCTTCCAGTGAAACCCACAATTGACATGTTCGAACGTTGAATCACTGTTGGATTCTTCATTTGTTTGTAGGAAGTCAAAAAGAGGATATATGCTGAACTACCGGTATCCACCAAAATTCGTCTGATGTCATTGCCCCCAATGGATGCTCCTATTACCACAGCATCTTCATGGGGACCAGCTTTGTCCCTCAAACCATCTTCATCGAAAACAATGAAAGGGAAAGGAATTTGCGATTGATAGGAAGTCATGTCTCCTTTCAGTTGAGTAGCTAGAGTATGAAAATGCCTCTTTCTCAAAGAAGCAGTTGGTGCAGTCATGGTGTCTCCCCCAAATATTGTAAGTGACTCAAAAAAGTTAATGAGTCCGGACACCGTCTTGCTGTGTTCTGTGATAACGCCCACCTTATTCTGGTTGGATCAGGATCCAAATATTCTGACTCCACATCAAACCTTTCAATTATCACCATAGCCTCATCTGGAGCCGATGTTCCTGCATTGTTTGGGCCAGTACGATGAGCATTATCAGGTTTATTTCCACTTCTTCTTTTAACATAAGCCCCCAACTTTCCTCTTTCGATCAAATTTTGCACCTCTTGCTTCAAAGCGATGCAATCTTCCGTGTTATGACCAATATCGTTATGATATTAGCAGAAACAATTATTACGAATTTTCGTGGGAGATTGAAGCGCAGCTGGCTTCCTGAAGTGTACTTCGTCTTTTGTTTTGTCATAGATGGTTGCCATATTCTCTTTTAACTCGGCAAACCACTCCGGTTGAACCCATGGCCCTCGCTTATTTCTGGATTTTTGAATCTGAGCTGGTGTTGGGTGAGATTGAGCCTTGGTACTGTTGGGACCCTGTCCGGCTTCTTTAGCCTTATACCCGGACTGATTTTGATTTTGGTTTGGTGCAGCTGGGGCCAATCTCACCTGCCTATGCACCCTGGTCTTATTTGTTTCATCTACATTGATTTGTTTCCCAACCTGATTCAGTAAACCACCCCACGTCATGGCCTTCTTTCTGGTTACTGAATCAGCCAAATTACCAGCGTTCAAACCCTGCCTTAGAGAAGTTATTGCTACTTGTTCAAAATAATCAGCTAATCCATTCTTGGTGTTCACAAAACGACTTATATATTCTTTCAATGATTCATTTGGATCTTGAGCACAATGGATAATAGTGTCTTCATTTCCCTTCACTTCCTTACTTCCAACGAACTGCCTCCGGAACGCCACCCAAAAAGTATCAAAATTTCTGATGCAGCCCTGTGGCAGACTATTGTACCACTTCAGAGCACTCCCCGTAAAAGACTGGGAGAACTCTCGACAAAGTAACTTATCATCATCGTCAAAATTCATCATAATTTTTTTGAATTGCTCCAGATGGTTATCTGGATCTTTACTCCCATCGTATTTTTCCATCTTTGTGTTGTCAAACCTCTTAGGAAGGTTTCCGGACAGTATCTTGGAAGACAATGGAGATTGTCTCCAATTCCGGCCACGGCTAAACACATTATCTTCATTGGGAGTTGCAAAGATACCTGGTTCATCATGAAAGGCAAAAGGATCCACCAACAACCGGTCTACATGTCTTCGGCCATGGCTGTGACCATGAGATGACCCTTTTCCTAGATGCCTTTTCAACCTTCCATGCATGTCCCTCTTTCTTGAATATTTTTTAACCAACTTCTGCTTCTTTTTAGAACGGCCTTCATCACTAATAGATGACAGGGACTCCTCTACTCCATCTTCGTTCGAGGAGCTACTAGAGGATTTTGAATCTGAATCTGAGCTCTCCACCGGTTTGGACCGGTGAGACTTTTTTGAGCTAGCATAGGTCTTTTTTTTACTTACATGGGTTTTTGCTGATGGGTCATGCTCTCTTGGATTGTCAGTGTGGTAAACAGCTAACACTTTTGATTTTTCTTTTTAAGTCCATCTCCACCCTTTTAACAGCCCTTAAGGCTTCTATTTCAGCTTTCAATCTATCCCGCTCTTCAATCGTGTATTCATCGTTTTCTCCCACTGATTCTGCCAAATTTGGTGGCACTACCTGCTCGTCCGGATTCATCCGAACTGACTTTTCTTGATGGTTTCAAATGCTAAATTCAGGCACATTTTTCTCCCACTGTGGTCGCCAATTTGGTGTGGATTATTTTTTACTGAGGGTAATTTTGTCAGGTATTTTAAGGTGTTTCAAAGGTATTTAATGTTTTGGTGTTTAGTAGTGAGAGATTTGAGCTGTCTAGTTGTATTAAATGTTCATTACCCTCATTAATGAAAGTGGTTGGGTATTTATACCCTTAATTATAGGCCACATGGGCTTTCGGGTCAAACTTATGAAACTGGGTCGAGTTCAAAAACCCATTAGTTTATTAAGAAGATTAGCAATTAGCTTAGTCAAAAGGTTATTAGATTTTAATACTTTTGTCTAGTTCGGATGGTTCAGTGGGTAGTTTTTGTCTGAATTTCCCTTGTCCGGTTTCTACAGTGAGTGGTGAAAATTTCTGGACTCATCAGTTTTGACAGAGAGAAGTGCAACCAATTTGTTCGTCAGTGGAAGCAACCACATTAAAGTCACATACAGTAAGCCATCCTTTCTCAGTTGTAGAAATGAGCTTTAGCTTATCCCAAAGATCCATCCTATTAACATTTTGACATTTAACATATATAACAGTAAGAATGAAACTAGTGTTAGTGTTAGTATCAGTAACATCACAGTGTAAACACTGGTCATGATTAGTGAGAACATCCATCTTAATATCATTATCCCAAATAAGCCAAATCTTATTTGAAACATTAGAAGCAGAATTATTAAAGCCCAACTTGGAAACAATGTCAATTCTCTTATCCTCCTTGACCATAAGCTCCTGAATAGCAAGAATTTTAACCTTTTCATTTTTTATAATTGATTTCAGTCAATTGACTGTTGAAAAGTTTTGAATACCACACAGATTCCAGCTAAGAATCTTTATCATTGTCAAAAAAATATTTGTGGTTTTTTTTTCTCTGAAAATTTCAGAGACTTGATTATAATCTTGTTGGGTTTTTTCAATTTTCTCACAGATTTAAGTTTTCTATTCAGAAGGACTGTGAAGTCAGGATCATTATAATCAGCAATGTTCCCAACTGGAGTAGCATGGATGCTTCTTATGTTTTCTTGTTAAGGAGAATTCTTTCCGGTGCTACTTTTGTCTTGTTCATTTTCATCATATTGCGAGTAGCAATGTTCCAACATTTGAAGAGCCCCAATGATTTCTGGTAAATGGTGTTGATTTTTCGTTATTGTTTTCTTGTAACTTTACAGTGTTAGAAACATCATCTTTGTGAATGGTCTCATTTTGCTGAGGTTGAGTATCCTGATTTTGATGAATAATAATAGATTGGACTCTAGGCCTGTAAATAAGATTTGGAAGAATGCTATTTCTTTCCATGTTCTTGCTAAAACAATTATTCATCATATTTGGTGAGGTTTATTTTTGTCTGAGGGTAAGTTTGTAATTTTTGTTTGGAGTTTTGTGGAAGTTTGTAAGTATTTAATGTTTAAGTAGTGAGTAGAGGGAGAATTAAGCATCCTGGTTGTATTTAATTTTCATTACCCTCATTTAATGTTGGTGGTTGGGTATTTATACCCTTACATCTGGGCCTTATGGGCTTTCGGGTCATGTTTAATGGACCTGGGTCAAGTTCAAGGACCCACGAGCTCTTAGTATGAGAGCAGACAGCTTAGTCAAGATGTGTTTAGGTTTTAAGTACTTTAGTTCTTGTTCGAACAGTCCAATGGGTGAGGTGTTCGAACTGCCCTGTCCGGTTAAGTAGTTTTTGTCCGAACTCTCCCTGTCCGTAGTGGTAACAGAATCCGGACTCATCAGTAGCCCCTTTTTTAGGTGTTTGTTCAAAAACCTTTGTCAAAACCTGAAAAACAGTCCATTGTCAGTGATAGTTTCATCCGGACAGGTCTTTCGAATTGTGGTATGGTTTTATCCGGACTGAAAAAAGCTCTTTGAATCTAAACGGTTTTTTTGCCAAAGTTCATGGGACACGTGTCTCTCTTTGGTTCGTTACTTTAGCCTTTTTTCACCTTGAATTTCGCACCCACCTTCTCTGAAAATCAACCTCTTCATTAATGAAGGTGACATCAGCGTCGTCTCTTAATCATTGCAAATCCTTTCGAATTCTCCTAGGAATCAAAACTTCTTTTTGGGGTTTACTATAAATTAAAACACTTTTCCATTGTTTTACGATCACTTTCATTTTCACTTTGCTAATTTTCAGAGCTTTCTCTCTCAAACACAAGTTCTTTACTTTGGTTGTTCATGTTCACAGCTAGGAACACTTTAATCAGAGGCGGGTGGCTCAATCTATCTGAACTACAAAAAGCACAAAGAGTTGAAAGGGAAAAGCGCATCGCAGCAGGCTTACCTACTTCTCCCATCGACAAACCAGCAACCTCAACCACAGAGCCTAATCAGGGTTCATCCTCTACAAAAAGTGTCAGACCGAAGAGATTGTTTCAAACCAGCCTTTCCCCTGTTATCTCAGGTTCATCGGTTCAAGAGTCAGAACCCACTGTTGAACTAGGCTTAACAGTTACTAGTTTTAAAAAACCTTCCCCATTCTTATCCATGGGGTCAGATGCTGATACTTCTCCCAACAAACTGGTTGATCAAAGAAAAGGCCGGCTGGTCAAAGGGCAGGCTTCCAAAGGCACCCCTTCGAAATCAGGTGCCAAGGATAGCAGTATAGGGTCAGAAGCACCCAAAAAAGCACCCAAGGACATGATGTCCGGTCTGGAGGCTACTGGCTCAAGCCCCCGAAGAGAAACCTCCACATCAGAGCCCCAGCCGGAGGCTCGAGTGTAGGAGAGCGCTGAAGCTCATCAGTCCAGTGCTCAGACTGAACCAACTCCAAACTCCCCCCTCATCAAGACAACTGAAAACCCTTCCTCAATAATGGAGGAAATAATGGAGGACTCTATCGAAGAGGCTCCATTCGAGTCCGAACCTTCGGACAGACTAGTGGTGCTGTTGCTGCCCAGAAGGATAAAGGCAAGGAGAAGCTATGCTTAAGGCATCCGGATCTGCCGGAGTGCCTCGAAGGAAAAGTAGGACCTTGTTTCCATAAGGTTAATGTTAAATATCTTCTTGCCTTACAAAAGATCAATTATGCTTTCATCCATACAGCTGAGTTGGGCCGGATGCGTACGAAGTAGAACATAAAAATTAGAATCCCCATGGACCCTGAAACCCCAATGGACTGTAAACTCAGTGAAATAGTCATCTTCACTGAGCTTTTCAACTGGGGTCTAAGGTTTCCTTTAGATCCGTAGATAGTTAGGTACTTCCACCTCATCAAGCTCTGCCCTAGTCAACTGAGCCCCAACGACTGGTACACACTTATGGCCTGCATCATGGCCTCCAGGCTCTCCGGGATTCCTCTACCAATGGAGGAGTTTGCAGTTGTGGCCAGTCTCTGCAGAAACCACCACATTCCCTTCTATCACTTCAACATGGGTGATAATTATAAAGTAATGGATGATCTTCTTGAGTCCGAGAGAAATTGGAGGACTCAATTCCTGTTCGTAAGTGGTGCTTGGGAGAACGGGAGGAAAATCAAAGCCGGAGTCAATCCAAGTCTCCCCACCAGCAGATGGAGGAGTGATCGTAAGGCTCCTACTTTATATTCTTAATTCTACTTTTATCGAATTTGCTTAAACTGACTGGTCTTGTCTTTTTTCTTAGCAGTGCTGCCCAAAGACTTTAGTGACTACTTAAAGGCCGGGCAGACTACTTGCACCAAGATCAACACTTGGGCTGCTGAAAAGTGGGGAAACCGGTTTCACGATGCTTTCACAGGAGGCAACTTTCCATGGTCTCACCTCTGGAACACTACTGGCCGGAGGGGCTTGACCTGGGAAGAACTCACCATTCCACCCCCTCCGGATGTAGTCCTCAAGAGAACACACGAACCGGATGGGTCACTATACTTGCCAGGACGGGCCCCAAGTAAAGTGAAAGGCAAGAAAAAGAAGGGTAAGAAGGTTGTAGGTGAGGCTAACCCTGCCGAGGTGGAGGAGGATGCTCCAACAAATCCAGAGGGGCCAGCCTCAAGCCAGATCGATGCTGCTCTCTTAGAAGTGGTGGAGCAGGAGAGTGTTAGGGAAGAGGTAGGATCTCCCAAACCTTCAAAGGTTCGCAAGAGAGACCAAAAACGTGGAGCAGAGACTAAGGAGAGGGAGGCCAAAAAGAAAAAGACCTCTAGGGGTGACGAACTCTCTCTCCGGACTCCGGAGCCTCTTCCCCCTGTAGACCCTACTGATCCGACAAGAGCAGAGGAGATCCCTGGTGACTTTCACACTGACGAGGTCGGAGGAGGAGACCTTAGCATTGATGGTGTTGACATCACAGGGCTCGATGGACTTGGTGACTATTTTGCAAACCTTCCCAGGGATGATTTTGCTGGGCCTTAGCTCCCTTCAAGCACTTCGAACACCGTTACTTTTAATGGTAAGACTTTTACAGTTTCAAGTGAAAGGGATATTATAGCTCACTCTATATTAAGTAATGTTCAGCCAGTGCTTGTTTTGGAGAAACAAGTTCGAGGTCAGGCAGATATTATCAAATATCTCAAATCTGACAAAGAGAAACTGTCTGATGATCTTCTTACTGCCACTCAACATGCTGACATTCTGAAGGGAGAAAACGAGGAGCTAAAGAAGAGCCAAGAGGGGTGGACCACAAAGGTTGCTACTCTAGAAGACACTATCAAAGAGCTCTGGGAGAAGTTGTCCGGATTAGAGAAAGATCTCACCTCTTCAAAAGAGGAGGCAAAGGCCAAGGATCAAGTCATCCACAACTTGACAAATGACAAGATTGCGCTCGAGAACACAGTGTCCAAGGCTGAAGAGGAGAAAGCTGATCTGCTAAGGGAGCAGGAGGCCAAAATTCAGGCCAAGATCGATGCTTATGCCAACAACGTAATAGAAACTCAAGAGCAAATGTATGCCAAGGTGAAGTCGGACATGGTCATGCTCTTTCATGAGAAGTTCCCGAAGAGGAACCTGGGAGATTTGTGGCTTCATGTAGAGTACGAAGACCTTTCCTTCCATACCATGACTGATGGAGACTTGCATGATTATTCCAGTGCTTCTTCCTCTAACGAAGAAGAAAACACCGGGGAGCGCCCTCACGAAGAGAAAGACGATCCCAAGAAGAAGAAGAAGAAGAAGAAGAAGACAAGTGAGGCTGAGCCATCTTCAAAGGCTTAGTCTTAAATTATGAATTATCTTTTCACTTTTCATGTTACCTGAACTAAAGTCCTTGGAAGGCCAAGGCATTTTTGTTATTGTGTTCGGCATTTGACCGGATAGATCTTTTGTTTTGTTTGACAATTTAAAAGTCCTTAGAAGGCCAAGGAACTTAGGTTATTTTAATGAATATCTTTGTTTTGCACAACTCTTGCATTCTTCCATAGTTTGTTTCAATTTCGGTGGCTAGTGTTTAAATAGCCCTTAGTTATTCCATAAATATTCTAAAGCGAGAGTGTTTAAACTTCTCTGATGACAAATGTTTAAGTAGTCATCTTCAATTCAATCCGGATGGTGTGACAAAAAACAAAGTAAGAACACTTCGAATTTTTTTAAGAAGGCATCAAGTTTTATAAAAAGCCCGGACACCTCATTAAAACCTCCCCGCGCCACCAGGGTAGGAAAGAGTATGCCCCCAAATATTTACATGGATTTTTAAACAAGTAAATATTTACATTGTTCCTACTCTAAGTACATCCGGAGATGTTCAATATTCCAAGGGTGATTCAAAACCCTTCCATCTTTATCTTCTAGTCAATATGTTCCAGGTTTGAGCCTTTCAATGACCATATAAGGTCCTTCCCAAGTTGGGGCGAGTTTGCCGAGCAGCTTCTCTTTGGTGTGTAAGAAGACCTTCCTTAACACCTTGTCCCCTGGCTGAAAATCTCTTCTTCTAACTCTAGAAGAAAACTTGCTTCTCATCAAACCCTGATAGTGTGCAGCTCTAAGGTGAGCCTTAACTCGTCTTTCCTCTATTAGGTCAAGCTGACCCCTGATTGCTACTTCGTTGGCGTGTTCGGAGAAATTGTGAACTCGAAAAGAAGGGAGAGTTGCCTCTATGGGAGCTATGGCATCCATCCCATAGACTAAGGAAAAGGGTGACTTTTGTGTTGCAGCCCCAGGATTAGTCCGGTAGGCCCACAAAACCTCTTGTAAATAGCTAGGCCATTTCCCAGCAGCCCCTTCCAAATTTTTCTTTCAACCGGACAGTATAGTTCTGTTAGCCACTTCAGCCTGACCATTTGCTTGTGGGTGGAAAGGTGAAGAGAAACAATGTTGTATACCCCTTGAGGCACAGAAACTCTTCATTTCCCTGTTGTCGAACTGTGGCCCATTGTCTATCGTTATCTTTTGTGGAACACCAAATCTACAACAGATGTTGGATAAAATTAATTTTATGGCAGCTTTTGATGTTGTTCCTGGCAGCGGGGCTGCTTCAATCCACTTCGAAAAATAATCTATAGCAACAATTATAGTTCTGCGTCCTCCGGACGCCATAGGAAGAGGTCCCACCAAATCTAACCCACATCGAGCAAAAGGTATAGGCTCAGAAATTGACTCTAAATGGATGGCTGGGACATGAATTTCATTACTATATCTCTGGCATGGATCACACCTTCTTACCAGCTCCTTAGCATCTTGCATTATAGAGGGCCAATAATAGCCAGCCAGTAAAAATCTCCTTGTTAGAGCCCTGAATCCACAGTGAGCTGATCCATCACCATCATGCAATTCGGAGAGGACTACTTGAGACTCATCATCTCCCAAACATCGCAAAAGAGGTTTACTGTAAGGCTTTTTATACAGAACGTCCCTTAGTATGATAAAACCACGAGCTTTGTGCTTCATTTTTCTTGCTAGTGATTTATCTGGAGGCAAGATGCCATCGGAGAGATACTGCAGGAGAGGGAATCTCCAATCTTGAGGCTGTTTCATATGTACATCGAAAATTTCTTCCTCTTTGCTCACATTGAGTTGAATTGAAGGGTACTCCAACACATGGGTCCAAGGATATGACTTAGTGTATGCTATGGTTGCCAAGGAATCTGCTAGTTCATTTTTTGTCCGGGGTATATGCTCATAAAAATGTTTTTGAACTTAAGTGCCTCATTTTTAAGAAGAAGTAAGTACTTCACTAGTTGCTCCTTTTTTGCCTCAGATTGACCTTGCACATGGTGGATAAGAAGCTGGGAATCGCTCATCAGCTTGACCCTTTTGGCCCCACAAATATAAGCTAACTTTAAACCAGCTATAGCTGCTTCGTATTCGGACTCATTATTGGAAGCCCTAAAAGCAAAACATATAGCCTGGTACATTTTGTCACCATATAGAGAAGTCAAGCACACCCCTGCACCACATCCCATAGTACTGGATCCACCATCTGTCCGGACGACCCAGACCTTTTTGTCTTTCATTTCAGTAGTCTGCTCCATATCCCTATCATAGTGGAATTCAACTAAAAAATCAGCCACAGCTTGGGCTTTGATTGCTGTTCGAGGAGCAAAATCAATATCGAAGTCCCCCAATTCCACTGACCACTTAGTCATTCTACTTGAAATGTCTGCCTTTTGAAGAACACTCTTTAAGGGAAAAGATGTCCGGACGATAATAGGATGAGCCTGAAAATAAGGCCTCATCTTTCTTGCAGCAATTACCATGGCTAATGCTAATTTTTCGAGCTTTAAATAGCATTTTTCTGCATCTATCAAGCTATTGCTAATGTAGTACACCGGATGGGGGTAATTATCCACCTCTCTTACCAATACAGCACTGATGGCACAATTTGAAACTGCCAAGTATACGAAGAGTGTCTCTCCATCAACAGGTTTAAATAAATTCTTGGGGGAGGACAAATGTTTCTTAATCTCATTGAAGGCCTCATCGCACTATGAAGTCTAGTCAAATCCATTTGCACCCTTTAAAGTTTGAAAAAATGGGGCACATTTGTCCGAAGACCTCGAGATGAATCGATTTAAAGCAGCCAACCTCCCAGTCAACCGTTCTACTTCTTTAACATTCTGTGGAGGCTCCATTTGATACAAAGCATTAAGCTGGTCCGGATCGGGCTGTATCCCTTGCTCACTTATTATATAACCTAGGAATTTCCCGGACTGCACTCCAAACACACATTTTTCTCGATTTAGCTTTAAATTCACTTTTACTAGGTTAGCAAAAGTTTCTTGGAGGTCTGTCAAGTGTAGTTGTTCATCCACACTTTTCACCATCATTTCATCAATGTATACTTCCATATTTCTTCCAATTTGGTCAACAAAGGCTTTGTTCACCAATCTCTGATAAGTAGCCCCAGCATTTTTCAATCCAAATGGCATCACCTTGTAGCAATGAAGACCCCTATCAGTGACAAATGTGGTATGCTCCTGATCATTCGGATCTACTTGAATCTGATTGTACACGGAGAAAGCATCCATAAAGGATAGTAGCTTATTTCCAAAAGTGGAATCTACCAGCTGATCAATCCGGGGGACTGGATATAAATCTTTTGGGCAAGCCCTATTGAGATCTGTGAAGTCAATGCACATACGCCACTTGCCATTTTTCTTTTTCACCAAGACCGGATTGGCAGTCCACAAAGGATATTGAGACTCCTTTATATGCCCCATTTTTGTGAGCCTGTCAACTTCTTGAACAATAACAGCAGCCTTTTCCTTGGAAAAAGCCATTCTCTTTTGTACCACATGTGTTATGTCTCTCCGAATGGATAGGTGATGTGATATAATATCTGCTGGAACCCATGTAACATCAGCATTGCACCAAGCAAAAAGATGCTGATGGTCTTTCAGAAACTTCAGCATCTTAATCTTTAGTTCAGATGGCATTTTGGACCCTATCTTAACACTTTTTCCTTCTTCCAAAGAGTGTGTTTCAACTTCTTCAACCGGTATCAACACTCCAGGGGTCTCTCTGGAGTCATCAATTTCACCTTCACCCCCATAAAGCCCCTCAAACTACTATTCTTCGTTGATACAAACTGCCCCCAACGTCCGTGGAGCCAGTGCTGTAGCATAACATTCTCTTGCAATCTTTTGACTGCTCCGGACAACTCCCACTTGTCCTTGAACAGCATATTTCAAACATTGGTGGACTGTCGAGGCCACTGCATGCATCCTAGAGAGCCAAGACCTCCCTAAAATAGGATTATAACAAGTGGGACAATCCACCACAATAAAAAGTATCCTGACCATCTTCTTAAAAGGGCCCTTGCCCAATAAAACTTCCTCTTCGAACTCCCCGATCACATCTGCTGAGCTCCCAGTGAAGCCCACAATTGATTCTGTCCGAACCCTGAATTACGGTTGGATTTTTCATCTTTTTGTAAGTGGTTAAGAAGAGGATATTGGCTGAACTCCCAGTATCCACCAAGATTCGTCTTATGTCATTGCCCTCAATGGATGCTCCTATGACAACAGCATCTTCATGAGGTCCAGCTATATCCCTTAAGTCATCTTCATCGAAAGCAATGAAGGGAAATAGAATTTGTGATTGATAGGAGGTCATGCCTCCTTCCAGTTGGGTGGCTAAAGTATGAACGTGCCTCTTCCTTGAAAAAACAGTAGGAGCTCTCATAGTATCTTCTCCGAAAATTGTGAGTGACTCAAAAAATTCAATAAGCCCGGAGACTGTTTTACAACGTTCCTCAATGGCACCCACCCTATTTCGAGTTGGATCAGGATCCAAATATTCTGAATCTACATCAAATCTTTCGATTATAACCATAGCTCCCTCCGGAGCAGCATTGCTCGGACCATCCCGATAAACATTATCATGCCTATTTCCTCCTCTTCTTTTGACATATGCCCCCAACTTTCCTCTTTCAATTAAGTTCTGAACTTCTTGTTTCAAGGTTATACAATCGTCAGTGGTATGGCCAGTATCATTATGGTACTGACAAAAAGAATTGTTACGATGTTCCCTAGGAGATTGCAGTGCGGCCAGCCTTCTATAGTGTACTTCTTCCTTTGTTTTGTCATAAAGGGTGGCCACACTTTCTTTTAACAATGCAAACCACTCCGGTTGAACCCAAGGCTCCATTTTATATCTAGATTGTTGATTCTGGGCAGGCGCAGCTGGCTGAGATTGAGCTTTATCCCTGTTATGTCCTTGTCCGGTCTCCCTGCCTTGTTCCCGGACTGGTTTTGGTTAGGGTTTGGTGCAACCGGGGCAGACCTCACTTTCCTGTGCACCCTAGTTTTCTTTGTTTCATCAACGTTGATTTGCTTTCCGACCTGATTCAATAGACCTCCCCGAGTCATTGCTTTCTTTCTGGTCACTGAATCAGCCAAATTTCCAGGGTTTAAGCCCTGTCTCAAGGATGCTATTGCTACTTGCTCGAAGCAATCAGCCAGCCCGTTTTTGGTGTTCACAAAACGACTTATATATTCTTTCAGTGACTCGTTTGGTTCTTGGGCACAATGGATTATTGTGTCCCCATTGCCTTTCAATTCCTTACTCCCAACAAACTGCATTCGAAAGGTCACTCAAAAGGTATCAAAGTTTCTGATGCAACCTTATGGTAGGCTGTTATACCACTTCAGAGCACTCCCCGTAAAGGACTGGGAGAATGCTCTACAGAGTAACTTGTCGTCATCATCGAAATTCATCATAAAGTTTTTAAATTGTTCTAAGTGGTTGTCCGGATCAGTACTGCCATCGTATTTTTCCATTTTAGTGATATCGAACCTCTTAGGGAGGTTTCCGGACAAAATCTTGGAAGACAATGGAGATTGTCTCCAATTCCGGCCACGAATGAACACAGTATCCTCATTGGGAGTTGCAAAGATACTTGGTTCATCGTTGAAGGCAAAATGATCCATCAGCATCTGGTCTATATGCCTCCGACTGTGAGATGATCCTTTGCATATATTCTTCTTCAATTTTCCATGTCTATCCCTTTTTCTTGAATACTTTTTAATCAACTTTTGCTTCTTTTTGGATCGGCCCTCATCACTACTGGAGGACAAGGACTCTTCGACTCCATCCTCGTCCGATGAGCTAGAACAAGACTTTGAGTCTGAATCAGAACTCTCCACTGGCTTAGACCGGTGAGACTTTTTGGAGCTAGCATGAGTCTTCTTGGTACTCACATGAGTCTTCGAAGGCTCATGCTCTCTAGGGTTGTCGGTATGATGAGCGACTGATGCTTTTGACTTTTCTTTCATGCCCATCTTAGCCTTCTCTGCCCTCAGAGATTCTATCTCGCCCTTTAATCTATCACGTTCCTCAATGGTATATGCATCATGTTCACCCACCACTTCAAGCAAAGCTGGTGGTACTTCGGGGGTGTCCGGATTCATTCGGACTGATTTTTCCTGTTGGTTTCGAATGCTTGATTCAGGCATCGTCGTCCTCCCACTGTGGTCGCCAATTTGGTGAGGTTTATTTTCGTTTGAGGGTAAGTTTGTAATTTTTGTTTGGAGTTTTGTGGAAGTTTGTAAGTATTTAATGTTTAAGTAGTGAGTAGAAGGAGAATTAAGTAGCCTCGTTGTATTTAATTTTCATTACCCTCATTTAATGTTGGTGGTTGGGTATTTATACCCTTACATCTGGGCCTTATGGGCTTTCGGGTCATGTTTAATGGACCCGGGTCAAGTTCAAGGGCCCATGAGCTCTTAATAGGAGAGCAGGCAGCTTAGTCAAGAAGTGTTTAGGTTTTAAGTACTTTAGTTCTTTTTCGAACAGTCCAATGGGTGAGGTGTTCGAACTGCCCTGTTCGGTTAAGTACTCTTTGTCCGAACTGTCCCTGTCCGTAGTGGTAACAGAATCCGGACTCATCAATGTTATCAGTAGTTTTGTCTACTCTTATTTCCTTTTCCATCACCTTCTAAGAATTTTAAGCCTGGTTCTTTTTGCAATTCAAGATTTTATGTCCCATGTGAAAACAACATTCACAATAATCGGGGAGATGATTTTAATGAATATTCAACCAACATCCATCATTGGATCCAAAACCAATCCATATTCGATTATGGAGTTTTTTTCTAGAAAATCAATTTCAATTAAGGCTTGATAAGCATTTGATAAAGCTCTGTTTTTGTCTAGTATCTTGATTTTGTAGAGATTTCCCAAGAATTCTGCTATATCACATAAAATCTTAAAAGTTATAAAGATATTCTGGTAGTTTCTCAATAGAAATTCAGATTAATACAATATCACTTTCTTTCTTTGTACTAAAGTCAGGAGTCCATCATAGAAGCCTAATAACTGAATTGTCAAAATTCCACACCTTTATGGACCATAATCTACAGACATCCTCTTTCAAATCAAATTCAAAGAATATGTGACGAGAGTCCTAGTTACGCACGTTGTAATTTCCTTTAAACTTGAAAGAACTAATAAAGTTATTCAAGACAGATTTCTTAGGAATCTCCGCAGAAAATTTCTCAACCAGAGTGATTTTCATGTCATGAAGCAGAGTATCTTTGATAGACTTATCATATTGAAAGGAAATATGATCAATTTTCACCAAAATGTTATCAGGATTTAAATCAAGAATTTTGATTTAAGTTGAACTTCGGCTTAACAGCTTCGAGATAGAATTTATTGTCCTGATTTGTTTCAGTTTCTTGAGATTTGTTTCTTGAAGACAAAGTAGGTAGTCCTGTTCTTCAAAAACTGAGTTGTTGCATATTTCCATGGAAGAAACACGGAGAAGAAGAAGATAAAGCGCAGAGAAAATAAAGGATTCGGAGATTGAATCACAAGAAGATGAACAAGAAGAAACAATAAGAACATCTTCTTGGATGAGAGAGCGTCATTAGTCTCGAGTCATCGGTCAGGTAAAAAACAAGTAAGAATTTTGAATAATTACATGAAACTTCCTCTTCATCTTAGCTATAAGTTTTTTAGCAGCTTCGTCTTCATGAATCATAAGGATATATTTAGATATTATTTTAAATGTTTTATTTATATATAATATAATATCAACCACTTTTCAGTTTAATCCTCTCACGTTTCAAAACTTAGATATAAATTATAAAAAAATTAGCCTAATGTTCAATGACATTTTTTTGAATTTTAATATAAGTTTATGAAAAAATTGAATAGTATGTTATTTTATTAAGGAGAAAAATATTGTTAGACTCTTGTACATATTTAATCTTTTATCAATTTTTTTTAAAATAATTTTTTATGTTAATCTCGTTTTTATAATAATATAAAATAATTATGTTATGCTGCCATAGGTTTGATTCTAAAACCAAGTTAATTGGTTAAACAAGTTAAAGAAAATAAAAAATGTAAAAGGTAAATGAAGTTTTAAAATATAAAAATAAATGAATAAGTATCTTGTTGAGGTTGTTATATAGATAGATAGATAGATAGATAGATAGATAGATAGATAGATAGATAGATAGATAGATAGATAGATAGATAGATAGATAGATAGATAGATAGATAGATAGATAGATAGATAGATAGATAGATAGATAGATAGATAGATAGATAGATAGATAGATAGATAGATAGATAGATAGATAGATAGATAGATAGATAGATAGATAGATAGATAGATAGATAGATAGATAGATAGATAGATAGATAGATAGATAGATAGATAGATAGATAGATAGATAGATAGATAGATAGATAGATAGATAGATAGATAGATAGATAGATAGATAGATAGATAGATAGATAGATAGATAGATAGATAGATAGATAGATAGATAGATAGATAGATAGATAGATAGATAGATAGATAGATAGATAGATAGATAGATAGATAGATAGATAGATAGATAGATAGATAGATAGATAGATAGATAGATAGATAGATAGATAGATAGATAGATAGATAGATAGATAGATAGATAGATAGATAGATAGATAGATAGATAGATAGATAGATAGATAGATAGATAGATAGATAGATAGATAGATAGATAGATAGATAGATAGATAGATAGATAGATAGATAGATAGATAGATAGATAGATAGATAGATAGATAGATAGATAGATAGATAGATAGATAGATAGATAGATAGATAGATAGATAGATAGATAGATAGATAGATAGATAGATAGATAGATAGATAGATAGATAGATAGATAGATAGATAGATAGATAGATAGATAGATAGATAGATAGATAGATAGATAGATAGATAGATAGATAGATAGATAGATAGATAGATAGATAGATAGATAGATAGATAGATAGATAGATAGATAGATAGATAGATAGATAGATAGATAGATAGATAGATAGATAGATAGATAGATAGATAGATAGATAGATAGATAGATAGATAGATAGATAGATAGATAGATAGATAGATAGATAGATAGATAGATAGATAGATAGATAGATAGATAGATAGATAGATAGATAGATAGATAGATAGATAGATAGATAGATAGATAGATAGATAGATAGATAGATAGATAGATAGATAGATAGATAGATAGATAGATAGATAGATAGATAGATAGATAGATAGATAGATAGATAGATAGATAGATAGATAGATAGATAGATAGATAGATAGATAGATAGATAGATAGATAGATAGATAGATAGATAGATAGATAGATAGATAGATAGATAGATAGATAGATAGATAGATAGATAGATAGATAGATAGATAGATAGATAGATAGATAGATAGATAGATAGATAGATAGATAGATAGATAGATAGATAGATAGATAGATAGATAGATAGATAGATAGATAGATAGATAGATAGATAGATAGATAGATAGATAGATAGATAGATAGATAGATAGATAGATAGATAGATAGATAGATAGATAGATAGATAGATAGATAGATAGATAGATAGATAGATAGATAGATAGATAGATAGATAGATAGATAGATAGATAGATAGATAGATAGATAGATAGATAGATAGATAGATAGATAGATAGATAGATAGATAGATAGATAGATAGATAGATAGATAGATAGATAGATAGATAGATAGATAGATAGATAGATAGATAGATAGATAGATAGATAGATAGATAGATAGATAGATAGATAGATAGATAGATAGATAGATAGATAGATAGATAGATAGATAGATAGATAGATAGATAGATAGATAGATAGATAGATAGATAGATAGATAGATAGATAGATAGATAGATAGATAGATAGATAGATAGATAGATAGATAGATAGATAGATAGATAGATAGATAGATAGATAGATAGATAGATAGATAGATAGATAGATAGATAGATAGATAGATAGATAGATAGATAGATAGATAGATAGATAGATAGATAGATAGATAGATAGATAGATAGATAGATAGATAGATAGATAGATAGATAGATAGATAGATAGATAGATAGATAGATAGATAGATAGATAGATAGATAGATAGATAGATAGATAGATAGATAGATAGATAGATAGATAGATAGATAGATAGATAGATAGATAGATAGATAGATAGATAGATAGATAGATAGATAGATAGATAGATAGATAGATAGATAGATAGATAGATAGATAGATAGATAGATAGATAGATAGATAGATAGATAGATAGATAGATAGATAGATAGATAGATAGATAGATAGATAGATAGATAGATAGATAGATAGATAGATAGATAGATAGATAGATAGATAGATAGATAGATAGATAGATAGATAGATAGATAGATAGATAGATAGATAGATAGATAGATAGATAGATAGATAGATAGATAGATAGATAGATAGATAGATAGATAGATAGATAGATAGATAGATAGATAGATAGATAGATAGATAGATAGATAGATAGATAGATAGATAGATAGATAGATAGATAGATAGATAGATAGATAGATAGATAGATAGATAGATAGATAGATAGATAGATAGATAGATAGATAGATAGATAGATAGATAGATAGATAGATAGATAGATAGATAGATAGATAGATAGATAGATAGATAGATAGATAGATAGATAGATAGATAGATAGATAGATAGATAGATAGATAGATAGATAGATAGATAGATAGATAGATAGATAGATAGATAGATAGATAGATAGATAGATAGATAGATAGATAGATAGATAGATAGATAGATAGATAGATAGATAGATAGATAGATAGATAGATAGATAGATAGATAGATAGATAGATAGATAGATAGATAGATAGATAGATAGATAGATAGATAGATAGATAGATAGATAGATAGAGAGAGAGAGAGAGACATAGAGATTGTAGTTACACAAGATATGTCCAAATATTAGTAAGATCTGATATTATATGATTCTAACCATCTATGTTTAGTTTTAATTAACTATTAAAAGATACTATGAATCTATTGTTTTTTTATTGGAACATTAAAAGTTAAAAAGTAAACAATAAGTTCAAATAAAAAATGAACTAAATTACAAAAAAAATGAGTTAGAATTGAAGAAAATAATTAAAATTAAGAATTTGAAATAAATAAATAAATAAAAACATTCAAAGTATACATAATCAACCCATAATTGGTTTTGGTTATAATTATTCAATAAAGATTTGAAATTTCCAGATTGAAAACAACCATTGAAATAAAATTCAATAGAAACGACATTGATTTAAGGAACCTAACTACAACTACTGTAGAAAGTAAAACCACTCGACGAGTATCGATAAAAACTGTATTATCGATAAAGGGCATGAGACAACAAGAGTGAAAACCTTGAAGACAAGTTCGAAAAGCTATAAAAATGGTTGTTTCCATTATACTCCAGGAATTCATTAACTCTTAGAAAAAATAATTTGTGATATCGAGACTCTTTAAAGCCTTAAAATAACCTTTTAACAAGTTAAAATAAGTAGATCTATCTCCATAAACTTCCCTTATAGTTTTTTTTAAACCAATCCACAACGTACGATAAGAAAAATATAAACCACAATATGATTTAACAATTGATTGAACTTTTTTTGGAGTGATATCAATTCTTGATCTGATACCATAATTTATCTCGTTTGATATCAAATTATATGTCAAATGCTTTTTATGATCACCAACATACTTTTTATGACCATATATCCATTCGACTGATCAATTGTAACATGATTTCATGGACATCTTTTGCTCTTTTTCATGAGACAATGAACATATATTTTCTCTTTCTGGTTATGAATGAATCTATAAGTAACTCATGTTCGACAGCTAATCAAGACAAAGCAAGACACGATAATGTAACACCTTTTTTCAAATACCTTACATACACCTTGAATAGCCTAACCCAACTTCTAATAGTAAGATGTTTTTTTATATGTTTAAAAAGACGAACACCCGAACTAGGTTCTCCAATTTATATATAATCTTCAACTATTCAATGAATAGAATGTAGTATTCTCACCTTAGTTTCAGTTTCTTTAACATTACTGACGATGTTCCCAAATTGACTTGAGTTCTATTCTTTGAGACAGAATTTGAGTCTTTTCATTTTAAACAAGAAGATTTGGTTAGGCTGTCTAGAGATCTTTGAATTCTAGTTCTTATCTACAACAATTAAGAAGCTTTCATCATGTTTCCACATGTCCATGAACTTAAAGAATTTCTTTTTGTTAATAGCAATATTAATATTATAGCAAATTGTAATAAGGAGAGGGGCATGGTCAGAACAAGTTCTGATCATGTGAATAACCTGAGTTTCATTGTAGATATCAGTCCATTTGTGGTTGATCATGGTACGATCTAACCTTTTCCATTTGTTGGCTTTGTTTCATGTGAACTTGGAGCCAATGTATCCAGCGTCTTCAAGATTGCAGCTTCTAATCATCTTATTGAAATCTTACATGTTATTTTGATAGAGAGAAGTGCAGCCAATTTGTTCTTCGGTGGAAGCAACCACATTAAAGTCACCTACAGTAAGCCATCTTTTCTCAGTTGTGGAAATGAGCTTTAGCTGATCCCAAAGAGACCTCTTATTAACCTTTTGACATTTAGTATATATAACAATAAGAATGAATATATTGTTAGTGTTAGTATCAGTAACATCACAGTGTAAACACTGGTCATGATTAATGAGAACGTCCATCTTAATATCATTATCCCAAATAAGCCAAATCTTATTTGAAACATTAGAAGAAGAAATATGGAAGACCGGCTTAGCAACAATGTCAATTCTCTTATCCTCTTTGACCATAGGCTCATGAATAGCAAGAATTTTAACATTTTCATTTTTTATTATTGATTTCAGTATATTGACTGTTGAAAAGTTTTGAATACCACGCAGATTCCAACTAAGAATCCTTATCATTATCAAAAAAATATTAGTGGTTTTTCTTGTTCTCTGAAAATTTTAGAGACTTGATTATAATTTTGTTGGGTTTTTTCAATTTTCTCACAAATTTAAGCTTTCTATTCAGGAGGACTTTGAAGTCAGGATCATTATAATCAGCGATGTTCCCAACTGGAGTAGTATGGATGCTTCCTATGTTTTCTTGTTAATGAGAATTATTTCCAGTGCTACTTTTGTTTTGTTCATTTTCATCATATTGCGAGTAGCCATGTCCCAAAATTTGAAGAGCCCCAATGATTTCTGGTTCTTCTGGTATTGATTCTTTGTTATTGTTTTCTTGTAACTTTATAGTGTCAGAAACATCATCTTTGTGAATGGTCTCATTTTGCTGAGGTGATTTTCCTAATTTTGATGAATAATAATAGATTGGACTTTAGGCCTGTAAACAAGATTTGGAAGAATGTTATTCTTTCCCATGTTATTGCTAAGACAATTATTCATTATGTTATCAGTAGTTTTGTCTACTCTGCTTTCCTTTTCCATCACCTTCTCAGAATTGTAAGCTTGATTCTTTTTGCAGTTCAATATTTTATCTCCCATGTGAAAACAACATTCACAATAATCGGGGAGATTATTGTAATGAATATTCAACCAACATCCGTCATTAGATCCAAAACCAATCCATATTCGATTATGGAGTTTTTTTTTCTTCTGAAAATCAATTTCAATTAAGGCTTGATAAGCATTTGATTAAGCTTTGCTTTTGTCTATTATTTTGATTTTGTAGAGAGTTCCCAAATATTCTGCTATATCACATAAAATCTTAAAATTTATAAAGATATTCTGGTAGTTTCTCAATAGAAATCCAGATTACGACAATATCACTTTCTTTCTTTGTATTAAACTCAGGAGTCCATCGTAGAAGCCTCATAACTGAATTTTCGAAATTCCACACCTTTATGGACCAGAATCTACAAACGTCCTCTTTCAAATCAAATTCAAAGAATATATGACGAGATTTCCAGTTACGCACGTTGTAATTTCCTTTAAACTTGAAAGAACTAAGAAAGTTATTCAAGACAGATTTCTTAGGAATCTCTGCAGAAAATTTCTCAACCAGAGTGATTTTCATGTCATGAAGGAGAGTATCTTTGACAGACTTATCATATTGAAAGGAAATGTGATCATTTTTCACCAAAATGTTGTCAGGATTTAAATCAGAATTTTGATTTAAGTTGAACTTCGGCTTAACAGCTTCGAGATAGAATTTATTGTCCTGATTTGTTTCAGTTTCTTGAGATTTGTTACTTGAAGACAGAGCAGGTAGTCCTCTTCTTAAAAAACTATGTTGTCGTATATTTCCATGGAAGAAACAAGGAGATGAAGAAGATAAAGCGCAAATAAAAATAAAGGATTCAGAGATTGAATCACAAGAAGATGAGCAAGAAAAAATAATTCAGAGCATCTTTTTGGAAGAGAGAGCGTCATTAGTCCCGAGTCATCGGTCAGGTCAAAAACAAGTATGACTTTTGAATAATTCAATGGAACTTCTTCTTCATCTTAGCTATAAGTATTTTAGCAGCTTCGTCTTCACGAATGATAAGGACGTATTTATATAATATTATTAAATGTTTTATTTATATGTAATATAATATCAACCAGTTTTCAGTTTAATCATCTCACATTTCAAAACTTGGATATAAATTATAATTTTTTTAACCTAATGTTTAGTGACATTTTTTTGAATTTTAATATAAGTTTATGAAGAAATTGAATAGTATGTTATTTTATTAAGGAGAAAAATATTGTTAGACTCTTGTACATATTTAATCTTTTATCAATTTTTTTTAAAAAAAAATATGTTCATCTCGTTTATATAATGATATAAAATTTCATTTTCGAAAATTAAAATATAAAAGAATTATGTTATGCTGCCATAGGTTTGATTTTAAAACCAAATTGATTGGTTAAACAAGTTAAAGAAAATTAAAAAAATGTAAAAGGTAAATGAAGTTTTAAAATATAAAAATAAATGGATAAGTGAGACAACAAGAGTGATAACCTTGTTGTCTATCTTGTGTAACTACAAACCTTGTGTAACTACAAACCTTGAAGACAAGCTCGATAAGCTATAAAAAATGGTTGTCTCCATTATACTCTAGGAATTCATTTTACTCTAGGAAAAAACCACTTGTGATATCCAGACTCTTTAAGGCCTTAAAATAACCTCTTAACAAGTTAAAATAAGTAGATCTATCTCTGTAAACTTCACAACATAAAACAACAGTTCTTAGATTCAGCAACCCACTTTCGTATTACAAAATCAATCATGTTTTCATAATTTTCAAAAGTACAAAGTAGAGGAACAAAACCTGATTATTTTGTTAAGAAAACAACTAATAAATACATTACAAACCTACAAATAAACAAAGTAAAAGAAAAAAATATATAAGTTTAAAGTAGTTTTGCACTAAACTTTTACATATCTCTGCAACCAAAACACAAAAAGAAAAAATAGTTATTGTGTAATAAAACTACACATAATTATGCAACACAACAACACTTACCAATTTTGAATTACGCAACCAAAATATATGTAATTTAACAACCAAACAAACTAACTAATTACGCAGCCACATTAAACGCAATTATGCAACCCAAAAATACAAACTCAATACGCATCTGAAATGAATGTAATTACGTAATGAGACATGCAAAAACAAAAAAAAATCCAAATATGTTTTTCCGAAATCACTCTATTCAGATATTTGTCAAAACGAATTACGCAAATATATGAAATCAAAGAATCAACAAAACTAAAGTAGTCATATAAACCATGAAACAACAACACAATAATTCGACACAAACAAATTAATACAATAAGAAAATAAAAATCACGCGTGAAACGATAAACGATCGATAATTGTAGAAGAACAAAAGAAAAATGAAACAATATTTAATAAAAATAACAAAATAATAAGCACAAAACGTTGAAGAAATTTGGTCAAACGAAAAAAACTAAAATCTAACAAAAAAGAAAAATAAAATAAAAAAATTTCTATAAAACAAAAATATGAGTGGTAAAAAAAGTCACTTGATTATAATTTCTTTTAATATGATTATTCACCACATCTCGAATGGAAGCAGCTAATCTTGCCCTATTGGTGGATATGTCGCATGACGATCATTAACGAGTCTTTCTCCTCCATTCATAATCATATAAAAATACTATAACTCGCCTTGGCGAGTGATGGTGTTCATAGCAAAGAATTTGATCTTGCTAAACTTTTTGTTCATGTTTTTTACAAGTCGATTTGTTACGTGTGATGCGATGAATCCAGTTGCTTCTGTAATGAGAATGTTTTGAGGTGAATGTGACAAAGCATCTTTGTCTGACATTGTTGTTGTCGTAACTCTTGTGCGATTCTCTGCGCCAAAACTAAAAAAAACATATATAACAATCTGAGTCCAATCCAAAAATGAAATTTTATTAGTGTTCTATAATACGATTCAGTTTTCTGTTTTATAAGGATTAAATTCATATACTAGTAAATGTATACATTCTACCGTAAAGAAATAACAGTAGTATATCAATTTTAACATATTATTTAGACGGATCTAACATTTACCTTAAACATTTAGGTTAACTATAGTAAATTTAAATTAGATTTCGATAGAACCCTCAGCCATTTTCAGATTCCAAAATTTAGTTATAAAAGAATATTCATAAATCACGATGCTTTATTTTCGCAAATAGTTCGAAAAAAAACAAACACATGATACACTATACACCGTTAAAAGATAGGTTCTGCGGTCAGCACGCTGTTATCGATAAATAAACTAAAAATCTAGACTAGTCCCCTGTGTTTGAAACATGTTACAAATCTGCCACTAAGTTTTTCCGTGTCTAAAACTAATCACCTGTATGGTCACTTATATATTAACCACACGGGACGTGTGAAACCCAAAGTTATAATTGTTTTGTTATAAATACGGTCGTTAGACATTTCACATTCAAAGTATCTTTAAAACCGATTTGCTTATTTGAGTTTAAAATGTTCGGTCATCGTCGTGGCTAGTGTTGATCTACGCTTCATTTATCATGAAAAAGATGTATTTTAGATGTGAAACGTCCGATGAATATATTTATAACAAAAAATTTATAACTTTGGATGTCATTTCTCATTATATAATTGATTAGTACGTGATAGTGATTATATATGCAATATTCTTAAACAAAAATGATCGAGGCGATAAAACTTCGATAATAAAAATAAAAAATGTCAAACGCCCCACTAAAAAAAAAACTTCTAAACCCATAAATATAACTTATTTATATGGTCAATACAAAATACATTACAAACGCATGAACACGCTATACCTTTGAATTCTTATAGATCTTAACCCATTTGGTCGAAATTCGAAATCTAAATACAAAATTCTAACACAAACGTGGACGGCTCTAACATTTACCTCTAACATTTACCTTAAACAAAATCTGACTAATTCATAATCAATCCAGATAGGATCACAATAAATGCAATTTTCATTATTTTTCTATTAGAAAGGATTATAATATCGAGATAACATGATTTTATAAGCTAGTTTTATGATTTATATCATCAATTATATGGAATTTTTTTGGCTAATTTGTTAAAATAGAAAATCAAATGTTAAAGACAGAAGATGAAAGATCACTTACAGTGTAAGTAAATGTTCATGTTGAGTCCAGAAGACCTGAAAGATTAAACTGAGTGATTAAGAAAAGAAAGACAGTGTTAGTGATAGTGAAGAGATTAAGAGTAATACTAAAGAGAGAAATTAGAAAAAATCAAAGAATTGAGAGAGGAATTGAAAAAAGGGAATTGCTAAAAAAACGGCCAAAATTACTCCGCGAAGTCGCTTAAATTTTTTTTTCAAAACTACTCCGTGAAGTTATTTTGTTTGACGATTTTGCCCTTCCGAAATCGTATAAATACTCAATTTTACTCCGCGAAGTTACCATAATTTCAAAAAAAAAACCTCATACTCAAACTCTCCTCTACCTTCTCTCTAAAAAAAATTATATCTAAACTAAATTAAATAACTAAAACCTAAACTAAAACTAAATATAATAACCTATACTAAATTTATAACTACTAAATTACACTAAATTAAAACCTAAACTAACTATACACTAACTATACTAAAGTTAAAGTCTGAAACAGAAAATTAAAAAGTTGAACCACAGCCCCACATTTCATAGTTGAACCACAAAACCCACTGCCCCAAAACCGTCACCCTAAACCACCCACCCACCGGCAAGTACCCATTCACCCACCGGCGCATCTATTTCGACCACCACAGGAGCACCGCACGACCCATATACACCGCAATCGTCGCCGGAGAGACCGTTCGGAATAAGGGGAAGCGCAACCGAAATCGAACATAAATTGTAAGTCGATTATGTTATTGTTTGATAGGCTAGTTAGGTTTAGATAGGTGTAGTTAGGATAGATCTGTAAGAAAAAACGTGTTTTGGGCTGTTTCTAGGCCAAGGCAGAAGCTTAAAGCTTCTGCCATGGCGATGGTGTTCTTCGCCACGCACGGGCGAAGAACACCTTCCCTACGCCATCCACTGGCGTAGGGTTGGACCCCCACGTCGCATGGATGGCGTGGGGTTCAGCATGTACGCCTTAAGTTGGCGTACATGCTGAACCCCACGCCATCCATGTGACGTAGGGGTCCAACCCTACGCCACACGAGATGGCGTAGGGAACATGTCTCACGCCACCACCGTGGCGTGGGCATGTAGACGTACGCCATCAGTATGGCGTACGTCTATATGCCCACGCCACGGTGGGGGCGTGAGGCATCTCCGGTCACCGGAATGGGCCGGGACCGGATTATTTTTGTTTTTCGGTTCGTTATTACCTGCCTTATGCTATTTTTTTTCTAAAACGGGTACCACCATTACAATATGTGTTTTCGAGGAAACCTGATAGTAATTTTTTTTTTACCAGGTGATGGATCACGGCGACGATGCACAGTACACATTGCCTGGTGATGGCACGCGGACGAGGAGAGTTAAAAAGCGGAGTAGGGTACGTGGCCAGCCAGTTCCACCTGTGCAGATGGATGAGCTCCCCATACTCTCCGGACCGCATGCGTCCGGATCGAGTTCAGCTTCCGCTTCCGCTTCCCGCGGACGACGCCATCCCCCACCGGGTACAGGGGAGCGTAGAGCTCCTCCTCCGGCCAGATTGCCGCCGCTGTTCGGCGAGGATTTCACCTCCCACGCTGCATACCACATTTGGATGGGAGAGGTAAGTATCGAAATTAAAAAATTTTACATTTTTTGAAGCTATTTTGTTTTGTCCTATGATAATGGGAACAAAATTTTTTAGGAGCGAGAGATGCGGCTGTATGCCCATTATCCTAGTCATCGAGCATGGAGTTTGGCTGCGCAGACTAGGGTACGCGCTGTAGTCGACGCCACCCCGTTCGGTCGTCTGATCGAGCCGTTCTACGAGATGCAGACACACTCCAACATGACGGAGGTTTTCCTAGAGAGGTGGCATGCGAAGACCAATAGCTTCCATTTCGCTTTCGGTGAGATGACGATTACTCTGGACGACGTTCACACTATTTTGGGACTCCCAGTTGATGGTGAGCTTGCTGTGTTTCCCTATATTTCCGACAAGAGTCTGGCCATGCACGAGTGCGCTGAATTGCTTATGGTGGATGATCTTTCCTTCGTGACGGAGGTTGAGAAGTGCAAGGGCGTTGGTTTGGGATTTAAATGGCTCCGGAGTAGGTTTAGTGGGCCAGAGTTCTGCGATGACAGCCCTGGTCTGAGTGATCCGATGGTGGATGCTGCAGCCCGCGCCTATATATTGCATATGTTCGGCACGGTCATATTCCCCGACAAGAGCAACATGTACTCCAACTACAAGTATTTGTTTCTGTTGCGCGATTTGACTCCGGAGGGTGTTGGCAGGTACTCATGGGGTAGTGCTGTTCTCGCTTACACATACCACCATCTGGGTGAGGCCTCCCTGCACGACACGAGGACTATGGCCGGATGTATCGGTATGGTAGACACGTGGATACGGGATCATTTTTCCATGCTCCGGCCCGTTACTCGACGCACCTACACTGAGCGCGACCCCACTATTGGTAGATGGGATACAGCTGCAGCAGTATCTGACTCACGGACGAAGCTGAACCTTCGTATCTCCGTCAACAACCTCGGAGAGACCGATGTAAGTGTTTTTGTTTAGTGATCGCAAAATTGTTTTATTATTGTGTTTATGATCATATCCATTTTTCCATGCAGGTTTTGTTTGAGCCTTATCGTGCTATACGCGATCATTTCCCGTTTCAAGAGCTATCTTGGTTTCGGGATGTCATATGCGGTGTGGAGCACTCTCAGGCATATTATCCCGAGCGAGTTCAGCGGCAGTTTGGCCGTGTCCAGGGTCCTATCGCGCATCCCCTGCTAGCCATGCAGTCGAAATCAAGGAGAAAGCCTAAGACGATGGCGTATGCATTCGATCCGGATGATTGGGACCAGCGGCAGATTAACACTTTGCATCGTGGTTTTCGAGGAGGGATGGTGACAGACGAGATGGAGTCTTTCTGTGAGCCTGAGTACCTACTACTTCACCAGAGTATTAGCTGGTTCGATCTCGTCAACACCGCTATCTACTCGCTCGCTGACTACGTCCACGAGGATCGAGAGGGAGCTATCATCCGACATTTGCGCGCTGGTATGCGGAGGATCTCGTTGTTTCCTGGAGTGAGCGAGTTTGATCATGATTTCGATCGTCTGGCTGGGGCTTATGACGATGTTTTGTCCACAGCCAGGAGGCTCGCATAGACATTACGATGTTTTTTGTGTTTGTATGATACTTTTATTCTGTTGTCGCTTACTTGGTTTGTTTCTTATTTTTTGAGACGTCGTATGATACTTTGGTTTTGGATTGTGTAATAGTTTCGGTTTGTATGATGCAGATTGTGTAATAGTTTCTTTATCATCAAAGTTTTAGGTTACTTGAAATTTATTTTGTATAATAACTGACTTTCTCTTTTGCTTTGGAAATAACAGTGAAAATATTTTCAAACACCTCATATTTTCAAGACTTAAGAGTTATTATAGGTCATTTTCATATCTCTAAAATACATATAAAATAGGGTTATGGATTAATCAAAACAGTTAAGTGATTAATCAAAACAGTTTATCAATTGAGAATTAATCAAGACTTTATCAAGCCTTCTCTAGTTCCCAGTAACTTCCATGTTATCCAAATTTCTAGCGCCTCAAAACATACATAATGATGGTTTCCCGCCTCATTAAGTTTTTAGCGGGAACAAAAACACCATTTCGCGCTAATTTTTTGAGAAATGAACCAATAGAGTACGAGTATATAAATACTAGAATCTGGCTATGAACCCAAACAATTAAATTATAACGATGGGTGATTCAGGCTGGAACGTGTACGAAGATGCAAGCCTCCTAAGCACATTTCATTTCGTCAAAGGTACGATGCTAGAGGATAATCCTGGTTTCATCGATGCGGTTTTGTGCAGGATGTTCTTCAACCACGGTAGGGAGGCATCTTGTCCAGGATGCTTAATGCCCCGACCACGCGGACGCCAAGAAGTGTTCGAGAGGCTGGCTTATCTTAAGCCAAGGACTGTACAGATTGAGTCATTGGATTACGAGACCCGTTTACATGTCGAAGACGTTTTCAACATGGCATCCCAAGGTCCAGTTACGCCGGAGATGGTGTCACATGCGACGCAACAAAGGGAGCAAGAAATGGCCGACGCAATTGCAAGCGCCGTTGAAACGTGTTCAACCCCCGAAGGAAGTGCTTATGATTCAGATGATTATAAGTTCGGGAGCGGAATGAACTATCCGACTCCATAAATCTAAGTCTGAAATGTTAACAGAGGGTTAGCCCACCTGTCGTTTGTCTTCAGTTATTTGCTTATGTATTTCTTATTATGCAATGCTTCGGATTAAATTGTAATGTTTTTATGCAATCGACATATTTTGCAGTGTTAGTGCTACTGTTTTCAAGATGAACACCCAAACATAAAACATCGAATGTTTACATTCATTCAATCACAAATTCAAATAACAACAACTAAGGAAATAAAAACGTCAAACAAATACTGGAATGAAACATCACAAGTTCATACAACAACAACTAACGAGTTGAAATAGTAGTACTATCTAAAATAACACACATTCCCGGAAATAGTGAAATGATCAGTCGAAATCGTATCCCAAATTGTCATCCGAATCATCCCCCCCATTACGTGCCGCAATCCTATCCTCCAGAAACGCCACCATATCCCTACTTATGTAGTCTACTACCGTCATGTTCCAGACCAAAGGTGCTTCCATCTTAATCCTGGCTGGTTGAAAAAGCAGGGCAGTGAGCGGTTGGATGAAGTTGTACCTTGATTTGATTTCTTCACGACTTCGCACTTGAACGTCTCCTGCTCCTAAATGCCCATAGTTGAAATACATCTGACATAGGAGGCGGTCGAAGAAAGCATCGCTACTATCTTCCCCCATTTGTCGGCGGACAACCTTGACCGCCTTGAGCATATGGTAGTCTTCATCAGCTGTAAACTCCATGTGTTCAAGTGTTTGTGTTCAAGTGTGTGTGTTTTATTTCTTAAGTGTCCCTTTGCTTCTATTACGAATATTGTATCATGTGGCATGTTTATATAGTATAGTCATTTATTGGCGGGAGTTTTTAGTATGTGGACTCCATGGCGGGAGTTTTTGGCTAGAGTTCTTGGCGGGAACATTTGTCTTGGCGGGGGTTACTTTTTGGCGGGAGTTTTTAGGCGGGACTTTTTGTGTTGGCGGGAGTTTTTGTGTTGCCGGGTCCCGGCTGATATCAATAATCTATGCAACTTCACAGAGTAATTCATGCGTTCGTCTGTATCCGTATCTATAAATACGCGAGCTGTCCACGCATAGAAGAGTAAAGTAGTTGAATAACTTAACAAACAATGTGTCCATGGAATGTATTTTAATTTATTTAAATATTTATAAAATTGTTATTCACTAAAATAAATTTCAAAAACCTTAAATTTTATTTATTCAATTTATTTACATATTATACAAAATTTGTATTCATTAAAAAACCTTCAAAAATCTTAAAAAAAATCATTTATTTTTTACGCAACTTCACAAAACAATTTTGACTATTCTGTCCCCAATTCCCAAAGTAAAATGGTTTTTTTTTTTTAAAATGGTTGAAAAAAAAAATTTAAGTTGTAATCAAAGGGTACCCTGTTGCCGCCACAGCACGGCGTAGGGATACCCGTTTTCGCCAACCAGTGGCGGCAATAGGGTTAGCCCTTAGCCTTGCCTCTGTTCTTTTTGGACAGAGGCAAAAAAAGGTCCCCTACGCCAGGTGAATGGCGTATGGGGCAATCCCCACGCCATCCCCTGGCATGGGGTGTTGCAGTTACGCCGTCTCCTGGCGTAGGGGACGGCGGTTACGCCATTAGGCTGGCGAAAACAGCTATCTCGAATTTTTGAAGTCAAAATTTAAAAAAAAAAAAATCAATTAAATTAAAAAGGTTTACAGGGTACAACACATTGTTAGTTTACAACAAAAAAAGCAAAAACATAGCCGAACACAAAATAAGTTCAATCTTTCGTTAAGTCCACTATCGAATCATCATGTTCAACGGAGTGCGTCGGTGTGGGATTTTGTAGTCTTGAAAATACACGGACTCTATCTAGCAAAGGGATCGACCAAGAAATTGCGTCTTCTCTCGCCGATCTCATCCACGTAGGATCTATAGTCGGTATGGGTGACCCTTTAACCAACTCAACCTACAAATTTCCTTTCAATATAAATGCGCGTTTACAAAATAAAATGCTTAAAATGGGTGCGAAAGTTAAAGTTATTTACTCACATGAACAAAATGGTTTTTATTGACGAATGCCACGCCGATCTCCTTTAAAGAACCATCGCTCGCCGGTGCATTTTTCACCGGTAGGTAAGTCGTACATCCACCGGGAGCGAGGCAATAGAAAACGCAATTGAATGTAGTCGCGACTAGTTTTCCGCAACTAGGCAAGGACATCCATTTTGCGTAAGGTGCATTCTCTTTATTAAAAGTCAACCGGTTTATCTCCTTATCAACTTCGCTTTCATCGTCGAAATATGCAACCCGTTTATAAAACTCCCGATCGCTCTTTAGCTCGTGAACCAAGGCTTCTCTAACCATTAGCCATCCACTTTCGTTACCAACCATACCATGCGCGATGGCTCTAAAACCACAATTACCGTCGGGAATTACATTTGTAATTCGGGTTATGAAAGGACGCATATATTGAGGTATGTCTTTTGAAAATCTCGAGTCCAAAACATTTGGTAATCTAGTCGGTAATGGTATAGCCGTGAATGACGGTATAGCCTTGATGTGGGTCGACGTATCCGGAGTGCCTAAACCGACGCATTGAACCCGTTTTGCTAATTTTTTTTGGGGGTTTTGCTCCGGAATTAGTCGAAGTATGTGCCTTACCGTTCTTGCGGTGCTACCGAGAGTGCCGACCGGGGTTGCTATACTAGCGGCGGGTGTTACAACTCGTGGAGTTGCGGCACTATCGTGGGACTCAAACATTTCTTGTTCGACGTATTCGTGATATGAAGGATCTCTTTTCGTAGAATAATCACGTTGGACTTTGCTACCCTTACCGCGATCCCGACCCCGACCCCGACCCCGTCCACGACCACGGCTTCCAACACGTCCGGGAGTTCTACCGCGGGTTTTAACCTTCTCGAGGGGTTCGCAAAGGAGTGTAGTCGAAGGATCCAAAAAATTTTGAAATTTTTTGAGCCAATGACTTTGTTCGTAAACATCGAACTCTTCAAGTTTCGCATTTAGATTAGCCAAATTAAATTTCACTTCTTCTTCGCCGGTGAGTTTAACTCGCGGAACGATATCTAGTCTCTTCCAATGCTCATCTATAATCCGAGTAGGTACGTGGCCGTCCACTCTTCGGATTGCCTCAAGGTCGTGGGAACACGGCAAACCATGGATCGTACGATCGGTGCAAACGCACATAGAAATTTCACCGCCGCTTTTATCAACATAGTTATCATATACTATCGCCAATGCAATAGGTGATACGTACCCCCGTAAAAATTTGAACGGTTTGAAATCTTGGAATTTGTGAATTAAACGGCACTTGCTAAGCTCCATCGATTCTTTAATAGTAGAATGTTGCATCGCTAACAAGCCATGCACTTTATCCCAAAACCCATCGAAATCCAATCGGCTAGACCCAACATATTTTTTCAATGTAGCATGCGAGCTTTCGGCCCTATTAGAGGTGTGGTTATTAAAATGCATGATCTTGTTAGTATAAGCGTGAACAAACCTCTCTTTATAAGGCGTAATCCAGGAGTCAACCACATAGTCCACCGCCTTATCTTGGTCTTTGAACATCGACCGCATCTTAGCCAACCTCTCGTTCATAACCTCAACGGTATCGGATGAAACAACGTCGTTCCAAGCCCCCAAAAAACTATTAGCCACTTTTCCGTCTTCAAACATATTTTTCGTTCTCCCGCTAACATTTTTGTTGATATGCCACTCGCATAACATGTGACTAGCGCTAGGGAAAAATTTGTCGATGCTATTCATCAAGGCTAGTTCGCGGTCCGTAATGATAACACACGGTAATTCACAATCATTCTCCTCCATTACCGTTTTCAAGCATCCCAAAGACCATTCGTAGTTGTCTTGTTTTTCACTCACCATAAACGTGAAACCAATGCAAAACGTTTTGTTCGTAGATGTTACCCCGACTACTTCGAACAAAGGCATCCCGTAACGAATGACTTTATATGTGCTATCCATGATTAGCAAGCGTGGGAAGGTTCTTAGTAAGTCGATACTAAGCGGATGTGCGAAAAACAAATCGGTTATGACGTTAGAACCGTCATTCCCCGTCCGTGTCCAATACTTATATTTGTGCAATTGTAATTTAACTAACAAGCATTGCATTTGGGATCGACCGCCGTTTTCGGCCATCCTCGTTCTTTGACGGTGATTGTAAACGTGACGGATATTTGAAGCATTCTCCGGATCGGCCTTTTTCAAAGCACCAAATATTTGTCGCGGACTTGTCCCGTTCACCGTCAAAAGATCAACGAGCTCTTTTTCCTTACGTTTTAACTTCGACCATTGCAAATGTCCTTCGGCATACTTGATCGGTTCGTGGTTGTGCTTCCCGGAAAGGACACTAAGAGCCCACTTATCGTCTCCTTTTAACGGATTACCCACCAAATGAAAAGGGCAATTTATTTTTTTGCTACCGGTGGCCTTACGCTTACGGTCGCACTCTTTAACGGCCGACTTGAAAATTCCGGATCGCTCGCACCGATAATCGACTCTCGGTGTTCTCCCCCTCTTCCCTACTTCCTTCGATGCTACGTTTATCGAAAAACCCAACGTTTTCCCCCTAACTTTTACCCACTCGGTCATCGACTCTAAGCTATACTCGTCGTGAGTGGTGAAATGGTGAGCGTAGTCCGAAACAAGCGAAATATCGCATTCGTTCACCTCCTGCAATACGTAAGAAGTAGAAAAACAAATTAAACCGGCATTCCGGATTCCGGAACCACATTTCGCCACTCAGAAGGCGTGGGGCACATTGCATTCGCCATGGCTTGGCGTGGGAGACCTACCGAGCGCCACACATGTGGCGTACGGATGGTCTCCCACGCCAAGCCATGGCGAATGCAATGTGCCCCACGCCTTTGGAATGGCGTACGAAATGTCAGCCACGCCAGACTGTGGCGAAGAACACCTTTACGTGTGGCGTACGGATGGTCTCCCACGCCAAGCCATGGCGAATGCAATGTGCCCCACGCCTTTGGAATGGCGTACGAAATGTCAGCCACGCCAGACTATGGCGAAGAACACCTTTACGGGTTTTTTCCCGAAAATCGATTTTTTGGCCGAAATGAAAGAGGGAAATGCAATGTACCTCCTCGGCGACCATGCTGCTCTGCGTGGGAAGCACTTCCGACCCTTTTCCGTCCATGTTGTGAAGGTTTTGAAATTTTTCAAGAAATGGGTTTAGTTGGATGTTAAGTTTCTATTTTTAGTATGTTTGGAGAAGATGAAGTTTGCAACTTCATGGAGTAGTTTGGTTCTCTTCAATGGCGTCACTTGTAAATATTTACACTTCGAAGGGTTTTTTGGGTTTTTTGCCTTGTGGCATTTTTGTAAATATTGAAAATCAGAAACATGCGACTTCGCGGAGTAGTTTTGGCCGTTTTTTTAGCAATTCCCTTGAAAAAATTAAAAAATGGAAGAGGGAGCGATTACTTAGTGATTTGTTTAAGAATTGAACGAGTCTTTCACTCTAAATAAAAGCGAAAACCACTCTTACGTGTTTTGTATCTCCTTAATTCTTGCTTTTCTAACTTTTTAAATATTTTCTTTTTAATTATAATTATTTTTTAAACTAATAAAATAGTTATTATTTATATATTATTTTTACATTTTTTATTTATATATAATATAAAATCAACCAATTTTCAGTTTTGTCCCAACACGTTGCATAACTTGGATATAAATTATAAATATTTTATCTGACGTTTAGTGACATTTTTTCGAATTTTAATATAACTTTATGAAAACATTTGAATACTATGTCATTTTATTGAGGAGAATAATGTTGTTAGACTCTCGTACATATTTAATATTGTATCAATTTTTTAAAAATAATTTTTTTATGTTTATATCGTTTTTATAATAGTTACAAAATTTTATTTTTAAAAATTAAAGCATAAAAGAATTATATTTGTTGGTTGAGTAACGCATGCTTATGACTAAAGATCATGAGTTCGAGTCCCTTTACATGCAGGCTATTGTGTCAGACTAAGGGTGAGTGCGGCTGCGGGTTCCCGGGTTTGTAGTTACACAATAAAAGGCGGTAAACGAAACTTGAAATTGAAAAAGGCGATTCTTCAACTTTGCTCTATAAATTCATGTCAAAATAGTCATGAAATCCTACTATATATAACATCTTGAACCAATATTAGCTTTGATCTTAGAATGGCCCTAATAAAAAAGGAAATCGTGCTTCATTTTACATTTCAAAGTACAACAAGCTAGCCAATCGACAGCTTGGTTTTGGACTCTATAAATGTAATGCAGAACCATATTAGAAGTTATTAACCTTCTACTGCAATTTAAAACAGAATATAGAGCCCATGGATACGGGGACAGATTTTTAGGGGATATGGGTATGACCGGGACAACCCTAAATCAATTAAATAAATTTAGTATAGTGGCAAAGATCTCTTCTAAAATACTAGAGGTCAAGAGTTCATATCTTATTAGATACCAAAGGTATATATTTTTTACTTCTTTTTTACATTCTTTTATTTTTATTTTTTGTTTTAATAATTAACATTTTTTGCTAACTTCTCTTAAAGAAAAGCAACATCGAACTAGCAAAGGAAAACTGTAAGTCGATTCAGCTAATGATTTTTCATTAGGTTTTCCTTCGATTTCCATTCAATAAAGTAGTATAAGATTTATTGGATTTTATTTCAATTCTGATTTATGTCACTGATTCAACAAAACACTTCAAAATTATGAACTTTTCTCAGCCTAATTGGATTCTATCAAGGTTTGCTTTATACTCCTTTCATTCTTTAATGAATCCCGATTGCATATTTGATTGCAATAAGTAGGTACTATTATTTTACTAGACTAATTTAAAGGATTTGATTGAGAAA